>BMAO01005226.1:0-209961 GCA_019973975.1 Trichonephila clavata
GGAGGATTCCCGTCTTTTAGCTTTAATATGTGAACCCAAACTTATAGGAGGAAGTCAGATTCCCATTGAAATATTACACATTTGCTCTTTACTTAGACTGATTCACATAATGTTCTCAATGGCGTAGATATTTGCAGTAAAGTAAACATTTATGAAAAGATTTCTTCTTTTACTTTGCAAGCTGAATTTCAGTGAAAAGGATTAAACTTTTAAATCTTTTTCTTCAATGAAGAAGGAAAATACTGAAGACTTATTCGTACAACTGCAATTTTTTTTTTTAAAAAAATGATGAAATGTTGTTTTTTTAAAAAATTACTTCTGGAGCTTAAAATTTTTAATACACAACTCTTCTCTCTCCATGTTTTACTCGTATTTATGCAACTTCCAAAATTAATTGATTACTAATACATCTGTAAGAATGTAAAGCTTTTATTTTAATAATTTTGAAGTACACGTTTCATTTTAATATTTAAGCATTTGATAACCTTTCTTCGGCTCGGTGACTTATAGGTTGCATGGCCGCCTCGTATGCCTAAGGCTACGGGCTCGATTCCGGCTGCAGTAGATAGATTTAATGGATCCAAAAATCGTGGGCACGCCTATCATATGATTTTGTGGCGTGTTAAGAATCCCTTGAGTATCCATTTGGCTCTGGTACTCAAGTGTCAAAAATTTAGTAGCGGGAACCGCCTCCAGATGGTATAAGGAATGTATGTAAAAGATTATTCCTCAGGCTAACAATAATAATAATAAGTATTATCATATAATTATAGTTTATTTAATGCATAGGTGGGCAGACTTTTCCAGGATCCGGGCTACTACTCATTTTTTCAGGGTATTGCGGTCCACCCAGTGTTAGTAGCGCACACAAGGTCGGGGGAGATGTCCACGGGTCCGGACCCTCCCTCATAACCTTTGATAGTTTTTCCGATTCATTATAATCTCATTCATATAGTATGTAAAATGTAATTTTGTTTTTGTTATTAGTAATTTTTTATTCATTAATGTTAATTATTTATTGAGTAATTTATTTTTTGCTGTTTTCCCCCGACAATCTACAAAACCAAAAAAAAAAAAAAAATTATTTGGCTGCGTATTTTGGTGTGATACGAGAATGGCTGACCTTCTACCCCATCCCCCCCTTGAAAAATTCTTAAGTGTACCACTACCCAAAGTCGTACGTGTGGTGAGGTAAGGAAAAGGTTATTATTAATAATAAATACGGAATATGTAATTATATATATACCTACAGAACTAAAATAAAAAACAACACTTTTAAACCGCGTTTAAAGCAAAACGTAAGTAACAAACTTAATAATAATAGCCACAAATATAATTATATCAAATGATACATTTATCCTGAAACAATTCAATACATTAAAAAATACAACATCTTCATCTAAAGTTAGTTTTTGTTGTTATAGTCAGTAGAAGACATTCTGCGTACTGTCAACCAATCTTGAATTTTCCGCATATAATTACTGACTGCTGAAATCTTCAGTTAGTTACCCTAAAATGTCTTAGTGGCCCACCGGTTGATCGCGATCGACGTAATGCCCACTCTGGATTTAATGCTACTTGAAACTGAAAAGGAAAATTGAAAAATATTGCGGCCATAATGATAGTTAAAAATAAGAGCGGTGTAGCCTGTGGCTTATCGTCAAGAACTAGTGGTCAAAAGTTCGCGGGTTCCAGTTCTGTTGTCACTAAAGACCAGCTGATTTGAAAGGGCTCACACTTGTTAAATCTGTCGAACTAGAAGTCCTCCCGTTGGCGTTGTGTGGTAATTAGCAGAGGGAGGTGCCGACCTCATCACCTGACTGAAGCTCAAAATTACGAGATACGTCACGAATAGCCCTCGTGTTGCCTAAAGATGTGGTGTCAATATACCTCTCACTCGTTGATAAAGATTGTTGAAATTAAACATAAAAGATAAATTACACCTAATAAAACACAAGTATGCACTATTTTTTTTATGAAATGTTTATTGATACTTCATTCTCTAAGATTATACTTCCAATTCTATGTGTTTCACTAAAGTATATTGATTTTATGGAAATATCTGCGCACACACTCTTTATTTCTTTTATAAAATCTCTTAGAATTTTAAAAATTAATCTCAGATAATTCCTCAAAATAGCTGCCATTCTTTTGTTAGAATTGCAAAAATAAGTAAGAAGAATTTATTGAATTAATCCCTTTTAGAAGTTTCTCAACTAGAATTGATTTTCTGAGACAAATGATCAACTGTAAGTATCACACCAAGCCTCTTTTTTTCTGGTAAGGAATTTCAACTATGGAATCGGCTGAATCACAATGGAAATTCAAATAGAAATTTTTAAGCTTTTGTATTCCATTCTCTGTTATTCGTAGATTTCATAAGATCTCGTGAATTGTAGAAATAACCAATCTATTTACTCTTATGATATAAATAAATGAAATAAGAAAAAAACTAACACTAATCTTTTATATTTAAAAAAAAATTAGCCCTTCTTATATTCTGTCATTTATTTCATAAAATATACTGAACAAAATCTATTGTAAGGTGATATTTAAGAAATGTAAAGTTTTCATAATTTTTAAATACTTATTTTGAATGAGCACATTAATTATTAATTTGAATTTGTTTTAATAAAAAAAACCAATATTTAGATTTTCAAACATACTTTAAAAAAATTTCAAGTCTGATCCTTCATGAAGAGGGAGATGATGCCCGTTTAATCTGCTGAGGTTCAAATGTCCTCCTGTTGGTGTGATGTGGTAATTAGGAAAGGGGATGTGCGAGCTCAGTTGTCGCCCTAAATTTTAAGATTTAATCTATTTTTAAACTAATTTTATGCTTTTCAAATTTTATTATTGGAAATATATATTTATCGCTTAGTTATAGCGAAAATGAAATTGAATGTAAAACAGAGTACTGAATTAATGTTTTCGTTTTCAAGGTGTTTTTTATTATTCAGATTCAAGTTAACTTATTTAAATCCTTCACTTATACAAATATATAGCCTGAATCATACTCTTCTGAAATTCTGTAGTAGTTTATGTTCACTTTTTGTAAATCATTTCGTTTGAAACGTTCACTTAACTTATACTCAAGTTCTAGTAAAAAAAGTTGAAACCTCCAGAAAAGTACCCAAGCGGATCAATGGTTTGAGGTTCAAATAAAGCTATCACGGAAGAATGAGTTTTAGGGATTATTGAGAAGAGTGAATAGGGGTGTGTGAAAGGGATTGTTCCACGTACACAGTGCAAGTCGCTTAACACGAAACTGAAGGGACTGAAATATTTATTAGTACTGAAAGAATTTCGGGTCAAAGGATATTGCAAAAGAAACCCTACATATAAAAAAGTAAGTTTATTATAGTATATTTTATTATCATATGCATATATTTAAAAAAATAATGAAACAAAAACATTCACAAGAGCTTAAAGAAATTTAATTAAAAAATTTCAATTTTTTTTTTAAAAACAAAAATTTTTTATTGAGTTTTGGGAAAATAATCTGATATTTTTCTTTGCATTGTTTTTTAGCATCATATTGTCAACACTTTGTTTGATATCGTCCATTTTGTTATTCCTTTCACCGTTAGAATGTGCTTCTAAATAACTGCGTATACTTTTCTCGATGTTCTTCATTTAGAATAAGGAGGGAAGAGGAGCTGCATTATTCATTTCCTTTTCGTCGTGGGAATCTACATCACTGATTTTTTTTAGCTTTGAACAAACTCCAAAATGTCTTTGTCTGCCATAATAATGTCTGTATACACATTATCATCATCTACTGCAATGAATTCTTCCAATAATACGACAGAACGGTCCAATCTGTCTGATGTTTTCCATATTTTATTTATTCATATAAATGAAATATTTCCGTGTTAAGCGATTTTTGGTTCGTGTTATAATAAAAACGATGCATGAAAATATATAGTAGCTTGTCGGGACCGTTGTATTATTTCGTGTTAACCAAGGTTTCGTCATAAGCGTTTTCGTGTTTAACATATTTCACTGAATTTAATTCATGGGAATTGTAAGCGATTGTGTAGCGTGTTAACATAATAGTCGTGATCACAAGCTCGTGGTTGAAGTTTCATGTGACCGGATCCTAGTTCCACTGAAGGCCCACCGTGTAGAGAGAGATACACGTTAAATTTTTCGTGAATCAAAATCCTCCCGTTGGAGTGGGGAGTGACAACTCATGTGCCATCCTCGTCACTTGACCGTGGCTCAAGATTACGAGGCTCAACGCCAACAGCCCTCACGTTACTTAAAAGAGTAACAGACAGACCCACTAAATCCTAAGCAATTATTTTTAAGTGGGAAGGGAAAATATAGAATCTAAAATATCCTCTTAAATGTGTTGTCATTTAATTTATCACTTAATAAATCAACACATACTTAGAAAACCAATAATTCCGTGGCACTGCCTTTTATAAGTATTATCAAAACTAAACTAGCGTATTTTCTTTGGAATCCTCTTAGATTATTTTCTTAAATTTGCTTCAGAGAAAGATTTTTTTCTCGTTAGCTAGGTTAATTTTGGGTGCATACCTTTTTCGACGATATTTTGGTTCAATTTAGAATTTTTGGTAAAGAGTTTATAATTTGGTAGCCTCTATCTTTTGTACTTACGTTGTACGATTTAAGTTTTGTGGGAATCCATAAGACAGCTTTATAACTGATCTTAAAATTGCCCCAAAATATAGCCAAGATACTATCAAATTGCAATTTTTATCATTTACTCAATGGTAATGTAATGTAATTAATTTCTCTTCTTAAATTATCCAATAATCATCCATCCTGTAGATAAGTTTTAACACAAATGTTTAGCCTCAACCTAAGTGGAAAAGGCAGTACGATTTGTAATACTTGTATTACGAGACGAAAAAAAGTCTTAGAAGAGCTTATGTGAATAAAGTACATTGCAGATGTGTGAATCATGCAAAGTTTCAATTTAATTAAACTAGACATGAAAGTAATTAAATGTATTTTCTTCTAAAAACCAAATTGCATGTATGAGGAAAAAATTATATCACAGAGACTTTTTTTCTCTTTTTTTCTTTCAGCTGTTGTATTTGAATACTTTCAAGATGATAAGCTTAAAATATAATTTTATTCCTAGTAGAACGGTTCTTATTCAATTATATGCAATAAAATACATTTCTTAGAATGTATCTTGAAGGATATATGTCTCCACACATTTAAATTATTATGTTCATCACATAATTTACTTAATATGGTTAAGAAATGTTTTCCTAAAATTATCTCTATCTCTAAGTTCAGAAGTTTAAAAGGAAAAAAAAATTATTCAGGCTTATTTGGATCACGTACAAAGAAAAATGAAACTATACAATATTTCCCCATTTTTCACGCTAGCTTTGATTCTTGAATACTTTTACAAAGTAGTTTTAATTGCTACTTTCTCAAAAATAATTAATCACCATTAATTCAGAAATATGCATACAAAAACTAAATACTTTTACAAAATTGTAATGGCATTCTAATTATATTTTGTTTTTTTTTTAAAATGGTTACAAAATCTATAATCATCGTTGTTTTCATTTCTTTAAGAGGACGAATCTTATCATAATTTTTGTGCACATCATTAATAAAAATATCATTAAGTAGCAGTAAAAGTAAATTAAAATTATGCATGAGATCTACTTTCAATTGAATATCTATTTTTCCTGATGTGTTAAAACCACTTATTGTCTTAGCTCAATGGACTGTTTAAGGGAATTTTTTGAAAATAATTTATTGATTTCTTACCTTTTTTATTATATGCTAATTTAGCATGAGACTATATTTCTCTTCAGACGTCTTTTCCTTTGAAGCCTATTCTATTCTTATTTCAGACATTTTAATTAATATGCTAAAAATTAATTACCGCAGAACTTGCACCTGATTGCAATGACATACTTGAAGTAAACCTTAGAAAGTAATACCAATGATTTCTGAAGAGCATTATCCTTATATATAATTGTAATTCTTTATCCAAACCATGAAATATGCAAGGCTAAATTCTCTTTAAAAATATATACAAGAAATTAATACTCTTCAAAAAAAAATTTTTTTTCGCTTATCAAAATAAAATGCATTTCTATATTCAGACTATCCATAATGCTTTAATAGCATGCTCCATTATTGAATACACATAAGAACAAGCCATACGCATCTGCATTTCAAATATTTCACAAAAAAAATTTGGAGCTAACACTGTATTGGAAAATGTATTGCTAATTATTCCGTCATTTATTTTATTGTAGTCCATTAGAGAGTACAGGCATGCATATTTAATACATAGTAATATAGAAATTTTTACCATTATTTAATTCTACATTGAAAATTGAGCATAATGTTTTGAAAATTGTCTAAACCTTAAAATATTACTCTATTTATTAATTAAATTTGTAATTTAGAGAAAGAATTTTTCTTACAATACTCGAATAATTATTTTATTATTGAGAAAAAAATACCTTTCCAGAAACAAATAGAATTACTATTCCAAAAGAATGTCTTTATAGAATTGGGATTCTTTTTCAAATTATATTTATGGACATTTCTAAAAGTATAATTCGACTTTTTTACTATAAGGTAATAATTGAACTTTAAATTTAATCTTTTTTTATTAGGTTATGTATTTAAGTATTTTATAATACTTACAATTTTATGTTTTGGGAAAAGTTTGAGGTAAACGTTTAAAGTTTATTTTCTCATTTATCTAAAAATTCGTTATGTACTCACACTATTTTAATATAAACATGATTTAACTGTTTGAGCTAAAACATACAATGAAATACACTTAACGCTAAAACGCTTAAGACGAAATATCAGTTAACACGAAATAAAACAACAACCCCAACAAACTACTATGTATTTATTCTTACATTTTTTTCCTGAGATTTCGACGACGAAAATGAAATAAATAAAGCAGCTCTTGTTCCCACATCATCCGAAATGATGAACATCATGAAAAGTATGCGCAATTATTTAGACACACATTCTAATGGTGAAATGAATGACAAAATGGACAACATCAAACAATTTGTTGACAATTTGATGCTTAAAATGATAAAGCAAAGAAAAATATCATTTTTCAAAAACTCAATTTACGCTTTGTTTTTTAAAAAAATTGAAAATTTTATATTAAATTTAATTAAGTTCTTGAGAATGTTTTTTTTTCAATAATGTTTATAAAATACATTATGAGTTGAATATATGTGTTTTTGTAATATCCTTTAACACGAAAAAATATTTCATCCCCCCCCCCATTTTCGTGTTAACCGATTTTCACCGTATTTCATTTCAGCTATGTGATTCACTTATTTTAATGAATACCTTTTGCTACCATCAATACCTTTGGCTACCGTCAACTTTACTAATTATTGTTTTCGCATTGGATAGAAGTCCGATACAGAAAGACCAGCCGTTGGAACAATATGGCGCCAATATTTTCTCCGTCGCGTCAAAGATGTGAACTTGGCTAAGATTTTACCTAAATTATAACGGTTCAAAAGGAGAAATTCCATTTAAAAAACACAGTATTTGAAAAACATGGTTATTTTTATTTTCATACAAGAATATGAAATAGCTATTAATTAATTTATTACTTTTTGTGCTCTCAAAAATATGTTATTTTGGCAAAACTGTGTGTGCGTGGGAAGATAAAAAAGAAATGTATGCCCAAATTCTTGGAAATAGACATGCAAGAAATATGTTATAGCAAAAAAAAAAAAAATTCATAACACATTTTAATACATAACAGAGAATTATGAAAAAGCTAGGAATTTTTATATGAGGGCTTATATTTCAAAAATTGAAGTCTGGCAATGGAAAAATTATTCTTATTTCTTTCGAAATTAATTTACTACTACTTTTGTATTCACTAGACACACAGGTTTATTAAGAAATAAGAAATATGTACTTTTTCTGGAATTTCGTTCCGAGAAACATAAAACATTTCCGAATTGAAATTCCGCATTTTACTTTCTTAGAAATGGCAGCACAAATGAATGCTAGTTTATTTAAAATTTACGATTCTGACAAAATATTTTATCAACAAACTTATTCAACGGAAGCAATAACGTTGTTGTAGTAATTGAGAAAAAGAAAGGGAACTGTTTTTATTAAGAATAAATGACATATTTCAAGAATTTAAAAGTATGAAAATTTTTACTAAAACGTTGTAAGTGTTTATTTTTCTTTTCATTTTATCTCAAGGATAAATAAAGTAATGTTATACATTACAAAAGCTTCAAAATTTTGCAAATTTACTCAAATATAGATTTCCAACAGACTCTGTTATATAATCTTTTATTAGAGGATTATATCTTCGATTTAAGATGAAAAATTCTTATTCAGCGTATTTTTTTACTTACATATAAGCCGTAAAATATCTGTGCTCTCACCTCAGATAAATAAATTTTATTTTAGCAGCGTTAAAAATTATTTCAAGATAAACGCAAATTTAAAATACCAACAAATAAATTAATACGATCATTTTTAAAATTCCTTTTTCGTTTGAAATTTCTTTACGTGGAAGAAAAGTTATATGTTTTTTTTAAAACAAATTAATTTGGCATAAATATAATTTTACATTAAAATTTATTCTACTATTCTAAGAAAGATGCTCTAAAATCAAGTTTCTAAAACGTTTAAATAAAGTAAAAATTTTTGAAAGGTAAAATAGCATACACCAGCTGAAACAATCACCATAAGAAACTTCACTCTTTTCATGTTAAACGGAAGATAAAGCGTCAGCGTAAGGGAAATGACGCATGTGCTGAGCATCGAAGAAGAGAGAGTAGCAGCCGAAAAGTAAGCCTGAGGTATTTTGAGCACAAATCACTTGTACTGACAACGTGGGTGAGTCCTCGTTTCTTGACCTTGGTCCAAAATAAGGAGGTCCGTCTCCAATAGTTTTTGTATTGCTTCACAGTGTGACATTAATTAAAATAAAGTTAAATTTCAATGAATTGTTCCTTTATGATGAACTTGTAATATAGTAAGTATTTTCTTCCTCTAAGAAATCGATTATTTTTCATATAATCTTTTTTTATCTTATGCAGCTAACCATATATACTTCCATATCCCTAAATTTAACAAGTTAGCCTTAATTTATATTTAACGTTTTAACTTTGATAAAAATTTTATATTGATTCTAAAATTTTAAGAAATAAGAATTTAATTTTCTTGGATCATATATTTACTATCATGGTAGCAAAATGTATAACACTCATATCTCATTACCTTGACGGTAAACTAAATAAGACATAAGCTCCTTCAAACTAGTCACTGCAAAATATCTCGTCACCCGCTTTTGAACAATGGAGTTATCCATCTGTTTTCTAAATAAATTATTTTACCAGCAAAATGTTTGACATAGATAAAATATTCAAAAATTAAAAGTATAATGTTGTGTTGAATAAGCTATAAAGCTTATCATTAACATTCAAAACGGTGAAAATGGGAGATCAGTAAATTTTTAAAAATTGATTGAGTACGACATTTAATCTAGAAGAAACTGAACCTTCGCGTTGGCGCTTATATTTTCATATACAAAGTACAAAAATCCTCTTTGAAATTTCTTTACGAAAGAAAAGAGCTTATAAATCTTCTACGTAGGCTCCCTGAAAATATTTTGCTGTTATAGGTATTTGTTTTTAATCTTTTTGGATCACGTTTTGTTTACATGACTTAACTACATATAGTTCACATAGTTGGAAGATATTTCAACAAAATATATACATATTGTAAGCCAATAAAATTATTCATCGAATATGTCAGCTACCTTCCATCATACTTTGTTACTAAGAGAGCTCTTTCATTTAATTTTGTTTCAGCGTTTTAGTCTCAGCATCTGTTTTCCCTCACATCCAAAAATTAAATTTATTTTCATTAACTTACATAATTACGTTGAGAGATTTCGGAAAGAATAAGCCACTAATTCTAACTCGGATCATCAGTTTGTTTTCTTTCATATGCCTCCACTAGTTTTATCCCCTTTTAATCATATATATCATTTAAATTTGTTAAAAAAATATTTTTCAAGCATGTTAAATGTTTTTAATCACATACAGCAAATATTTTTTCAACACCCAGTTACTGTGTGCTTTTTCAATTACGATTACGTCTCCTAACTTGGAAACGAACATTAGAATAATAAATAACATTTCATTTAGATGAGTGTTAAAAGATTTTCTTTTCGAAAGCTTAATTTTTACAAAAAGTTAGATATCTTATTTATAATGAAAAATTTAGCTCGTATTTCTATCTAAACATTCAGTAATAGCAATACTTTAAAATTTAAAACATCATTAAATATAACTTTTTCTGGAGACTGCAATTTTTCTGCAATATGCTTTTTCTTAAAACAAATATCCATTCTACAATGAAAGATACAAAAAATATTGTAAAGATAATGTATAAAAAGGTTTTACAGGCAACAAAAGTAACTAATCATAAGAACACTTTCTATCACAGGATTTGTTATAGGCAACTAAATTGTTTTATCCAAATTTTGCTAGCGACTATAATAATAATTTAATTAAAATTTTAACGAAATTTTTCAGTTAACATGCTTAAGAAATAAAATTGAAATGTTTATTGTATGTACAAGCATAAAATGTGTGTGAAAACTGTTAATTTGACATGAGTAACTTAAATTGCCTATAAAGTCTAAAATATGTGCATTTAGTGAACATTTTTAATTATTTTCCAAATATCTCTTAAGATATAATTCAAAATGTAAGTGATATATATTGTCATGCTTATAAATTTTTATTGTCTGTAAGAAATCTCACAAAAATATGTTCATCTTTTTTAACATTTTATTTAATTAATTAATCCATTTAGACGTGGTTATAATGTTTACTGTTAATATAGTCTGAGGTTTTCTCAACTGTTCTTAACACAAAATCAACACAGCAATTTCATTTTCATAAGCTCACATATGTTTACAATCGTATACCAAAGCTTATTCTAACAGTATACTTTTTAAATAATCTGCATTTTATTTTAAATTATTTGAACTTCTTATTACTCTTTTACCAATTTTTTTGTTCATTTGTTTGTGTTTGACAGTTTTTATTGAATTTTCATTTCCAAGTATAAGCTCATATTTTTAAAATTTACGTGCATTTTCATTTTTGAGAGGCTTAATTAAAATAGAATAATTTAAGTTTTTGAAAATTAAAATACTCGTATAATCATCTCGGTACAAATGGATGTTTAATAACTGTATAAACCTATTAAGTGGTTTCATTCCTTATAGTTTTCAATTTTTCATAAATAGAATGTTCAAATTATGCGCAACTATATATTTCCTGATCACGGCATAATTTATAACATAGCATGCCTCAGTTCTCTTCTGTCTTACCCCACTGTACCATGGCAATACCCACATGGCAATAACCCACATGGCAATAAAATATATTTTGTATACTTACATTTTTTAGTATGCGAAAATAATTTCTGTAAATCCCCGTGGTCTCGCTGTAAGTGGTAGAACGCATGATTCTCGTAAGTGGAAAAAGTAAATAAGAATATCATAATATACTTAATATTTATACTGAATTCCACATTTTAAAACACTTTACACGGAAAAAACTAGACCCTGTCCATTATTTATTTTTCAATACATATTTCTACAACAGGAAAAGACAAGACAATTAGCTATGTGATCTTGTTTTTTAGAATATTCTGTAATTTTAAATCAATAAATTAAATTTCAATTTATTTTTCTTAATGCTTGGATTAGCCCCATTACCTTGAGGATTTCATCTTGCTTATGACGCACTTTAAAGATGTGCCGAATATATAAAAGATAAGAATATTTTTTGCATAATTCAATTCTTTTGGTTCAGCATATTTTCCCTGAAGCATCTTCAAAATTGTTGTTGTAATCAAATTTAAAACGCTCAGTTTCCTTACATTGGCACAAATGAGAGAAAAAAATTAAAATTTTAAATAAAAAGAATCGTTTCTCATTGTTTAAAAATGAGTGTGCTGTTTTCTTAGATTATTTTTATTATTCTTCAAATATCTCATTTCATTTTATTTTTTTTGTTTGTGTTGATTGTATTTTCAACATTTATGCATGTGTTTTCGCCCTTTCCGTACAGTAAATTTTATGGTTATCTTTATTGTATATCTCTCTTAGGCATATTATACATTATATAAATCTGACTTATAGTTAAGTTATTTATAACTTAACCAATTACTTTTTAGTTAAAAAAGCGATGATATCATTGTATTAATTCTATTGGAAAGTTCTGTTTGATCTTGCTTTATGTTTTAACATGCATTTATGTGTTCATTTAAGGCATTTTGTATTATCTCTTTATCGCTGCATTTAAGAAAATGCTACCTTCTAAGCTATCTGAAATGAAAGACTCACGCTTTAACGTAGAAAAGGTCGTGTATAAACATAGCTGCGCATAAAATACCCTTATTAACTGTAATTTGTAAGAATTCCTACAAAGAGGAAATGGCATAGAAACGTATCGAGAAATTTAGTAAAAGTTTTTTGTGGATTGTTAGTTTCGGATGAATCGTACAGAGCTTGTTTGAGAAATTCAAATCAGGTGATTTTGATTTTGAAGATAAGTCTCACTGTGGATGACTATCTTTTTAACGCAACATCGGAGATTGCGGAAAACGTTAACTTCACAAATTATTTCAAATCATATTCGGAAGCGATAATTGCTGTGAAATATTCCAGATGGGTGAAAAAATTTGAATGCAAGACTCATCTTTTGCATGCCTCTGCTTTCTCGCCACAAAAGCAAGCCTTTCTCAGATAAAAAAAACTGGTAATAAAAAATAGATTACCCACAAAAACATCGTGAAAAAAAGATCATGCTGTGAACCCAAACAATCTGTCTCCTATACCTCTAAACAATCTGTCTCTCCTATACCTGTAATCATTATAACCCTGCCCGCGAGCCGCAGGTTGAGTATCGCTGATTTAAACAAAGCAGTTAAAGGAAACAAATTGGCGATATTCAATAAAAAGCTCACCACTCTTCATCCTGGTCATGCAAAGCCATACGTTGCTTCTGAAGACTCTTAAGAAAGTCGCAGAGTTTTATATTGAGAAATTCTACTTCACATCTGCATTACTCAAAGACTTATTATCCTCCAATTATCATTTATTTCTCTTGTCGCGAACTCCCAACCGCTGAAGTGTGAAGGTTCACAAAAGGTTGGGATATTTTTTTTTTAAAACATACACATATTATTATGACTATCTAATCAATATCTATATTTGATCTAAGATATGGAAGTGCATCAGCTTAAATAATAATCTAATTATCTAAATCTAAATATATTTATCAACGGATGATCTTCAACAATAATTCTAGTCTTTGACTGGCCCGTCGGATTCTTTCACCTTGAACCATGGCAATTTCCAATATTAACTAATTTAACTTCATAGGCTTCGTATGACAACAATCAAAATTTTTTCAATTTTCCTCTTCTCTGGACTTTAAATAACAACCATCATTAACATAAATCGCGGTTCATTTACAGAAATAGGTTTTACTGTCATATAACATCATAGAAACAATTTTCTCTAGAGCAGGTGTCGGTAATTTGTTTTGACTAGCGGGCCACTTTGTGGGAGTGGAGGATACAGAGGAGCTGCATCTTTTTAGAATTATCGCATTCACTAGAAAAAATAATAAACATATTATATAAAATAGTAGTGGTTCTCTAATCAATTTATTTATTGAGTTAATTTCATATCGTCCTTAGCTGAAAGCACACTTCATTTTAAATCAGTTTAATGAGACAAATGTACCTTATTCTCTTCTACATTTTTTGAAATCAGTATTAAGATTGCTAGAGAAAACTCTCATCACAGCCTGCAAGTTTATGTCAGCCAGCTGGCATCTATATTTATTCTAGTTGATCTTCAAGCAAGAAAAACTTTGCTTGCACAAATATATGTTGACTAAAATATAAATCAATTTTGTGCAAATTTCTTTATACATGGAAATTTTTCAGCTGACAAAAATTTGTAAAAGTTAATGTTATATAATTAAACAATTTCTTCACACCGTAAAATGATTTCAGTTCAAAACTTTCAAGATTCAGTTCCTCAAGGGCTGTATAAATTTAGGAATAACGGGATAGGAAAAAAAGAAACATTGGATTTAGAATCAATTTTTTAAAATCCTAAAATATTGTTGTGACCTCGTACTTATATTTTTGCAGATGATATCTCAGTAGAAACACTTTCAGGTACTTTGTTTTCCTTATATTGAAAAATTAAAAAAGAATCTTTGATCGTGCAAGGAAAAGAAATCTCGGCTCAAAGCAGATTTTCAGACGACGGGCCGTATGTAGCGCACACGCTTTTGGTATCCTACGTTTAATCTAGAGAATGAGTCAGATTCGGGGATAGAACCCGTTACTCTTCTTGCAAAAGTTTTTGATGGAATAAAAAGTTAAAATTAAACAGATATTAACCAAACAGTACTTGAGTTTTTCTCCTTTAAATCCAAGCTTATTTTAAAAAAGGGCTTTTACAAATTGCTATCACACACACGAGGTAATAAAAAACTGTATAAATTATACTGAAACTATGGCAAATTTATTACTTTCTTTCAGTCCAGAAACGCAAAGAATTTACCGTTAGACAAAATTCTCTTTATTTACAGGATACTGAAGTTGTTTTGTTCTTTCAACACAATGCCTTTCATTTCAACGAAAAACTCATTAAGTCCGCACTAGACACATGATGTTTAAATTACATGCATCATAAATCAAGTTAACACATACCAATTTTTAATCCCCAAGTTCTTGAAAAGTAAAGCATAATTTAAAGAAAATATTTACTTGCACTTTGCTTGTAAAAATGTCTTACTCGTTAACTGTTTCTCTCTAGGTAATTTACGCATTAATAAATTGTATTTAAAAGACATTTAATTTCTGAATTCAACTCCATTTTTATTCATTGTGCTTCCATTTTACACGTGTCACTGTCTGTTTAATAATTCTTCTCTAAATATTCCGTTTCAGTACAAAGTAATGTATGTCATAATATTTTAATCACTAAAAATGAAAGTATTTGTTTATTTAATAAACTTTAATGAATGATATCCTGTAACTTCTATAAGTACTTTAATGTGAGTTTATTTAGTTTTCATGCCAGGTAATTCATTGCGAGTCAAGCGCTTTCTTCGTGTGCTTGGATATAATGAATTTATAAGCTTTTAATGGCATTCTTAAAATATATCTTTCGTTGATTTTTTTATCATAACTTTTATTTACTTTGATAAAAATCAATTTAAATATTTTTTAGTTTGTTTAGTTACAAAATAAAATGATTTTTTTAAAATCAATTTTACCAGATCATTAAATGCAACGAAATTCGTAATTGTAATTGTTCCAAGTCATTAAAGGTAAAAATCAAAAAAAAGGTTACTTATAAATGAAGTGAAGATCTACTCACAAAAATGACTATTTTCATTGTTAAAATTTCTACATTATTTAAAAATTCTAAAAATTAAAAGAAACGAATATTTCTCAACACAAATTGTTCATAGCTTAGATGGTAATTATTAAATACAAACAATAGCACCTAAAAACATTACAGCATCAGTACGGATATTCCCTATAAATAATGTTTTATGTAATGAATACAATTATATTTAGAAAATTGTGATTTTTATGTGGGTGAAGTTATTACAGTGTATTACTTTACTCATGTGATAGTAGTGAAGAAACAAACTATGAGAATTATGTTATTTTGTTCGTATCTTAATGACACTCAAATGAATTTTATTCGAAACAATTACTATTTTCATTTAAATTGTACAAAGCGGGACAGTTTTTATTAGGCAAAGAATTATTCATTTTACACAATGTATTTTTATGGGAACACGTAACTAAAGAAACATCATGGTATTAAATATAAATTAAAAAAGCTATTTTTTAAAAAAGTAAAAGATCCCCCCCCCCCTTCATTCTTCAGAATTTTTAAATAACCTAAAAAGTAATGATTAAATTTTTTCTCCACTATGTAAATCTCAATAAAAAAATTAATTATTTATTTTTCTTTCTGGGAAGAGTTAATTGAAGCACTAGATTAAAAAAAAAACGTAATATTTGTAATACCTTCATCTCAAAAGAAGTCGTAAAACATAATTTCAGAGACTGAGATGTAAAAATAATTGAATAATTCCTAAAGTACAAATTTGCTATTAAAGTAGAATTGTTTGTTTCTTTTCTTATTGTTACTTCTCGTGTTGACAAATAAATACTAGCTAGTGCCACAAAATTCCTCCAGATTTCAACTTAATGTTGCATGCAATTTTCTAGAACACAACATAATAAAAAATCATAATATTTAGGTCATTTTAACAGAAAATAACTAACCAATGTAAGAAAAAAAACAATGCAAACATGTATACATTCATATAATTCATACTAGTAGCAAATCCTCTGTGAAAGAAAGATTCAAATTTACAACAATATTTTTTTGATCTATGGAAGTAGAAATAATAATAATAACAGACATGTTAACATTTAGTACTGTGATAATAGTCTCTAATTCACTATACAGGTTTTGTTGCATTTTATACTGAATTAAAAATGATGATATATATAAATAATAGACATTTTAATATTACTTATCAATGAGAATTACAAATTTAACTCATTACTTACCGAATTGTCATTTTTGTTTCAGTGGTTCAGTGTTCGAAATATAGTGAAAATAATCAATTAGAAATTGGATAAACTTTTAATTAAAACTAGAACGTTATAAACAAGAACATATATTTATACCTAAAAACATTGAAAAAAATCTCTGCAATCTGTGAAATCTAAATCAACCAGTAAATTTTTATATTACGTTTCAAAAATTATATAAATATCCCATTTCTAACAGTCTACTGAAAAATTCTCACATTCATTACAAAAAGGAGGCCAGCTTTTGCAGCATAACATAATAACAAACGATTAAATATAAGTAAATAAAGTAGACATTGAGAAAAACTTAAGTTATATAAATTATTAAATCAAAGCAGACGATAATAATATTAAAAAAAGAGAATAATTTCCAACGTTAACAGATATATTAAAAATAATTTCAAAAAACATATTTCTTGTTCACATATTACATATTTTGATCAAAATTTAAATCTAAATCAAGAGCGCAGTTATTAACTTTTTATATATCGTAACATCTACAAATCTAGGTGGCGGGTTGAGAGTCATAGTCGACTGTCAAATAGTGCGAGTTATTGATCTTTCCAATTATTTTTTCCACATTACAAAGTGTTTGTTATTGAAATAGAAATATTTATAAATAATAGTCATATTAGCATTTCATACTAACGAAATTTAGCTTTATATTTCTTAGTGCATATTTCTTTCAGAATGATATAATTTTTTAACTAACCAAAAGCTTCATTTCTATATTTAATTTGCAACATAAATAAAACTTTCTTACGAAATATACGGGCTACGTACCCAATGAAAATCCATTTGTAAATATCAATTTACGTTCTTTTTTCAAGAAACAGAACTCAATTTCACTTAATTTTGCATTCTGCGAAAAATCGAGTTACTTATGAAGAAAATAGTTTTGTAAGAAAGTTTATTATCTTAAAAATATCTCTCGAGAAATCTCTTCATAAAAAGCCAACGTTACCTTAAAAATCCTCCCACATATCCCCATAAAGCAAATTTTACGGGCGGATTGCTTCATTTTCTGTAAGAATTATTTCTAAATCTCCTTTTTCTTTTATATTCCATTCTACACTTTTTATCCTTCTTATAAGACTTAAATGTTCTTTTATTTTTGTTGAAAAACGTTCTTAACTTCTAATCTTCGCCTTCCATTGTTCCCGACCCTACCTATTGCTGATGCGGTTAAAGCGGTTGATTTTAAACATTGCGTTGGTGGCCTGTGAATCAGCTTCTTCGAAGTTTCTTTGAAGGGGATATTGAAATTTGCGAGAGGTTAACAAGCTATTGGAAATATTTTTAAAATTTATTTCAAATTATCTCATGTCAGTGATTTTTAAAATTTATTGAAAAATTTTTCTTTACTATAGTAAAATTTTTTCAACAACACTGAAAAAAAAGATGTGGTTAATTTTTTTATGTGTTAAAAAATTAGCGGATACAAGACTAAAAAAAATTGAATTATTTAGCTTTCATTATGAAAGAAATGGATTGACTACTCCTTTTTTCTTAAAAACCATTGTAATAATGTTTATTATGATCGTTTTGATATTATAAATACAGCTCTGGGAACGAAATATAATGTTGCAACAAATATTATGAATAATTTAAACCATCTATTACTTTAAAGATCTTTTCCCAACTGTTTTAATGTAAAATTTTGTAAATCAACGTAAATAAGGAGCATTTATTGTTTGTATTGTCAAGCTATTGAGATAATTACATATTGCAAGTATAGAAAGTTGTTGAATATAAAGAATTCCAATATTAATGTTACAAAGCATGAATATAATAATTGTATAATGATATACGAGACATTTAAGCCTATTTTAACCCTTTATCTACCACAGTTTTTTTCATGCAATATTTGTTTTTTAATCACTACATTGAAAATTAAGGTATATACATAAACAAAATACTGAACTTTGGGAAATTTAATTAATTACAGTTAATTAATTAATTAAAGATATTCAACTGTAAAATTAATTATATACACTGTTCACTTAAAGTAAATAGTCAAATAGTTTTCTAAGGTCTTCATTAACATACAGAAAAAAATGAAACACTTACCTTTTGACATTAACTACTTTTTCGAAACAAAAATGACAATCCTCGTAATCTGATCAAAATGTCTGCTGAAAACGCGACTTCTGCTATAAAACTATTTCGCCTTCCCCACTAAAATACTCATCAAAGAACCTGTGCTGTCATATATCTTAAAAGAGTGGATTTATAAGAATATTCGTGCTAGTATCGTCAGAGTATTCGTAAAAATGGTTATTCTATGTAACTTTAAAGTAAGTGGTACTTATAAACACCGTCGGTAGATAAAGGGTTAAATGTATTTAAAAATTCATTAACGTCGTACTTTGAAATACGCAAGAGCTATTTGAGACGGACGTTGTCATAGTTAGAGTAGTATTTACGTCGCACTTTAAAGATGCAAGAGGGTTGGTGGCGATGGACCTCGTAATTTTAAACTAGGGTCAAGTGACGAGTATGACACTTGAGCTGGCACCTCCTCTCCTTTCCACACCACACCAATGGGAAGACGTTTGAGCCTTTATAGATTTAATTTGCAACGACTCCTTCTACATGGCGGGTCTTCAGTGGTACTAGGCTTGAACTCATGACACGCCAGCCACGAGAAGGATGTTGTAGTTTTAAACCAGGTCAAGTGACGTAAATGACACCTGAGCTGGTACTCCCCTCTTCAAGGTTCCACATCATGCCAAAGTGGGGACTTTCCGCCTTGACATATTTAGCGTGCTTCGGTTCTGTCAATACGGTGTGGCCGCGGTAGAAAAGGGATCGGATTATGGCTAGCGTGTCATAAGTTCGAGCCCAGTACCACTAAAGGCCCGGAGCGATGCACGTTAAATCTGTAGAGAGCTCAAACGTCCTCCCGGTGGTGTGGTAGTTAGGAAAGGGAGTGCCAGCTCAGGTGTCATCCGCGTCACTTGACCATGGTTCAAAATTACGCGGTCCGTCGCCCAAAGCCCTCGTGTAGCTGAACAGTGCGACGTTAATATTCACTCACTCACTCTGTCCATACGGTACATTACTAACTCCAGGAGTCGAACCTACTACTCAACATTAGTAATGCCAGTCGCGACCGTTACAACTAGGCTACCGAAGACCTCATGAATATTTAAAATATGTCGTTATTAAAGGAACCTTACTGTGAATAACTTCACCAAATTAGGAATGCAAAAAAAGGAAGTGTGCTTGTAAATTAATCATGATAATTAGAAATAATTTTGGAAATATGATTACATATCACTGCACAAAAACTAGCTACTAATTTTAAAATTAATCAAATAAAAAGTTTTTTAATTATTCTCGTAGTTTACATTTAATAGTAACTCTGAAGGGCTTTAAAAACTCATGAATATTTAAAGTCATTAAAATATGCGTCATATTTTTTTTCTAATTAAAAACGTAAACATTAAAATAAATATCTACAGTTTAATATATTCCTTTTCTTTTTTTTTTTTACATTTCCAAAGCTTTAAATTTTTAGTGAAATGTTGGCCCTATATGTTAGAAAAAATTATTTATTAACTTAATGTAACTTATTTTCTATTTAAAAAAAAACTGCATAACATTTTTTCTCTCTCTCCCTCTCTCATAAAAAAATTATTACTATTAATAGCATTTGAAAATTATTATAAAAATAAAGATAAATTTTACATTTAAATAGACAATACACTTTAAATAAAAATAAAGAATGAAGCTTATATGCATTTTGTTTCAATAAAAATTAATAACTATCTGCACGTGATATCCAAGAAAATATAAGCTGCTGTGGTTTTTATAATTTAATTTTCCATTATAAAATAATTAAAAAGACTTAAAATTAAAATTTATTATAGTTATTCCTTAATATAACATAGGTATTAATTTAAAATAAATATAGTATATCTGACAGTTACTTTTTAAAAATTTAAGATCTTATCCTATTTTTTCCCTTGCTTTTAAAGAAATAAGACATCATTTATTTTAATCGAAAGATTACTTAATTTTTATGATCTTGAAGAAATAGCTACACAATAAATAATATCCCTTTTTAAAAACATACACTTAATATTCTTCTCTGATTTGACAAATAGTGAAATTATGTATTTCAGTATAATCATCAGAAAAACATTTTTCGGTATTTTGATTCATTAAAACGCAAAATCATATTCTTCTCGTAGATATTTTTACTGTAAGTTTAATTAATTTTAAATCTAAGAATTTTTCCTGAAATAACAGATAATATTGTATGAAACTGTTCACTTTTGTATTCATTCAAAGGACGATCCAGTTCTATAATTGTAAGTGATTTCTAATTTTTCAATGAAAGGAAGTCATGTCCTAAAATAGGGGTCTGTCTTCAACCCTCAATACTCGAGGGCAATTTTATCAATAATTCCACAATGAACCACTGGCCACATCAAAAAACTTACAATGATCCGTGGGCTACACGACTGTCAAAAGAATAATGAAATAAGAAAGATATATATGTATATATATGTATATAATATATATACACTCAAGAGCCAAAACATTATGACCATCTGTAAATAACGAGTTGGCCCACCTTTGGCGCGCAACACAGCTTCAACCCGCCTTGGCATGGATGCCACAAGTCCTTGATAGATGGCCGGAGAGAGATTGTTCCAGATGTTTAAGCAACGGTCACGCAAATCCGAGATATTGCGAATTGGTGGTCTTTGAACTCTGAGCTGCCGTCCAATGACGTCCCATATGTGTTGTATCGGATTGAGATCCGGTGAGTTAGGCGGCCAGGACATTAACTTGAATTCAGAATCATGTTCCTGGAACCACACCACCACAATTTTAGCATTGCCACACGGAGTGTTGTCCTGTTGGAACAATCCATTTCCAGCTGGAAAAACAGAGGCCATGTAAGGGTGCAACTGCTCCGCAATGATGTTCAGATACCTGTACCATTCATGGCCTACTCTATCACAACCACGGATCCCAGAGACACCCAAGAGAACATCCCCCAAAGCATAATACCGCCACCACAGGCCTGTGTATGACCTACTGTACATTGAGGGAGCAACTGTTCGCCTGGAAGACGGCGTATCCTGACACGGCCATCGGCGTGATGAATGACAAACCGTGATTCATCTGACCAGGCAACTATCTCCCACTGATCCATGGACCAGTCGCGGTGTTCCCGGGCCCAGCGCAGGCGCAGTTGGCGATGACGCTTGGTCAGCAAAGGCACACGATTGGGACGTTTGCTGCGTAGCCCCATATCCAACAGTGTCCGCTGAACAGTGTGCTCTGATACTATTCTACATGGCCCTCAACACCATGTCGTCTACTGCTGGTTTCACCATCATTCATGCACTTTGCATAAGTACTAACAACTGTAGATCGCGAACAACCCACGAGTCGTGAAGTTTCGGAAATACTTGTTCCGAGCCTTCGAGCCATTACAATCTGCGCTCTATCAAAGTCGCTTAGATCCGCAGCCTTTCCCATCACACACAGAAGTAAGTGAAAGAATGATTCTTCAGACTCTCCAGCAGCAGTTAAATACCACTTCCACCTGATCACGTGCCTTCCCCGTCATCCAGGCGAGTTCATTGCAAAATGTAGGGGTGGTCATAATGTTTTAGCTCTTGAGTGTATATATCTTGCAGATATATATATATACAATGGTGTCCAAAAGTTAAGCATAATTGATAATTATGTGAATAAAGAAGGAACTGTTAATCAGAATGGCGGGAAACATGATATGCGAGTCTAAAATGGTTATAAAATAAGGAAGCAAATCAAAAGAATGATAATAATTAATTTTATAACCCAAAGTAGCAGTTTGAAAGAAAACTGAGCAGAGCAAGGATTCACACTTTAAAGAAAAAATGAAAGAAAACATTAAATAAAATACAGATACTGCAATTTAATAAGGAGTGTAGTCACCTCTGACAGCCAGGCACGTTGCACAGCGATTTACCATACTTGCTATGAGATGATGAATGAGTTGTGGGCTCAAACGGTTCCAAGTATCTTGGAGAGCTCTCTTCAGTTCTGTAACGGAGCTTGGTGGGTGCGAAAGGGCTGCAATTCGTCTCCCGAGCATATCCCATACATGCTCGACAGGATTTAAATAAGGGGAGTTCGCAGGCCACGACATGCGCTGGATGTTTTCCGTTTCAAGGAAGTCATCAATCAGCACCGCTCGGTGACATGGCGCATTATCATCCATGAATATGAAGTCAGAACCAACAGCACCTCGAAACAAGCAAACATGAGGCTCAAGAACTTCGTCTCTGTACCTTTGAGCAGTCACAGGCTCCGTGTCAAAGAAATGGAGGTCTGTGCGGCCGTCCATCATGATGCCTGCCCATAACATTACTCCCCTTGATGGAAAATGATGTCTTTCCGTTATGTTTCTTGGTGCAAAACGTGTTCCACATTCTCTCCATTTCGTTACCCGCCGAGAATCACTACTCAGACTAAACCGGGACTCGCCACTGAACATCACATTGGCCCATCTCCCACACTCTAATGTTGATGTTTTAAACTCCAGTTGAAACGAGCGCGTTTATGCTCAGACGTGAGGGGAATGCAAACTGCTGGTCTTCTGGTATACAGGCCAGCATGATTGAGTCTCCTGTAAACAGTTTGTCTCGAAATTCGTATTCCTGTGGCGACTGTGAGCGAGGAACCCAGTGCTCAGGCAGTACTGCCCCTCTGACGTCGCGTACTTATTACCAGATATCGGTCTTGGCAAGGGGTTGTAACTTTTGGTCGACCTGATACTGGTTGTAGGGTAACATCTCCCGTTCTTTGAAACATCTGCCACAGTCTTGAGATCACAGACTGGTCCACAATCAGAATTCGTGACACTTCGGTTTGTGATCGTGAGGATTCCAGCATTCCAACGATTCTTCCTTTCGTAAACATGTCCAATTGGCCAATTGGCGTCTTTGTGCCATCATTCACTTGTTTGATGGTAACAACGTTCCTTCGCACAGCAGTTGCACGAAACTTGTCTGAACTGCCTATGCTGCTTGAATCGGTTTCTCCGCTTTCCGACATACGCCGGTGTTTCACGCAGGACGTAGTCGCCTGAAAAGTTTTGTATAAACCAATGTTTCTTCTTCACCCAATTAATATCCGCAAGAAATTTGAAATAATTTTACGAATATTTACTCCATATTTTTCGCATTTTACGATTTATGCTTAGCTTTTGGGCAACAGTATATATATATATATATATATATAATATATACCATAATATAGTTTTCAAAAATGTTAAATGGAGCTTGAATTAAAAATACTTCGCGTGTTAAAGATAAAGGTCAACCTTTCTTTTGAAAAATTCTGAAATTTTATGCACAATCTGATTTTTTATATTAAAAATTATTTAAGATTCAATGAATTTTTTTTAATATTCGTCCGTTTAAGAAAACTGTATCTCAAATGGATGTCAAGCATATCAATAAGATGTTTTAAATATCAAGAACAACGGCAATACAGACAAGACGATTTTTCCTGAAGTTACCTCAGATTTAAATGAAGGGCCACTAAAATTATTTCAGCGGACCATTCGTGGCCTGCGTGTTACAGGTTGAAGATCCCCTATTCTAAAGCATAGGTTCCTAAAGGAGTTCCAACGAATCCTCGGGGTCCTTGTGACTCCTGAAGGGATCCGTGGAAAATTAAAATTTATTTGAGGGTACAAGAACGATGGATAAGAGGTCTGAGAAAAGTGTAACATATTTTAAAATATGTGTGATCCATTCCCATTAATATGAAATTTAAAATAGATCAATCGTGATTTTTAAGTTCTAAGATATTCGACTAAAATACTATAAATAAATTGGAAAATTGGGGTGTGGCTGTTTATATACAGGTATAAATAAAAACTGAATTTCGCCTCTACATTCAATAACTTGTCTAAAGTATGGTAGTATAAAAAAGTCTAAACATGGAGTTTAGTTTTCCTTTGTGCTGTGACGTTTGAGATAAATAAAGGTAGCGTGATATTGATTAATTTAAATATTTAGTTTATTTACGTCACAGCTATTATTTACAAAATATACATTGAAGTTATTAAACTTATTGTGGCGATTATTAAAGTTCAAATGATGTTGTTTGTGAGGGAGGAGTTGGCGTCCGTTCTCAGCGAAGTTTTCAGACCATCCCTCGTTCTCTCTCTGCCCTCTCTAGGTCTTCGGGATAATAGGATCGGCGTCTGTATCTTCAAGTTACATCTGGTTCGTGGGTGGAGTAGGGGTCCTCGTAGTGTCAGAGGTTGCCGAGGCGATGTCCAAGACAAGACCGCGCAATATTTTTAGGGTTCAGATGTCATTTCGTGTGGTGATTTTATCCACAAAAGAAGCCGATTCACAGCTGTGTGACGCGAAACGTTGCAGTACATAACCCCGTATGGGTATAGAATGCAACAAATATTCCTTTGCTTTGAGCCGAAAACAGCTTTATTCTTTGAATTGTTAATCCTTAAAGTGTTGCGCAAATATTAAATACAATCGTTATCTTTGCATAAATTTATTAACCAAAACTATATTTCTGTTTAAATTAATTTATAAAATAGCCTTATTATATGATATTTATCAATATCCCTTTCATTTATCGTTTTCAGGGCATCAAATGTGAGTTTAAAAATTTTTTACTATGCAATGAAATAGAGCTATTTCACTTGGAGGCCTATGACCAAATTTTCGGTGTAAAAAGGGGTCCATGTGCAGAGTAATTTTAAGAACCATTGTTCTAAAGTAATGTAAAAAATGAAAGAATATTTCCAAGCTCCGAGGGGTAAAACTTTTATCAACGTTGCAACAAGAAATTACTCCAAAAAACGATTCTATGATAAAAAAAAAAGTTTTCATAGAAATGAAAGAAAGGAAGAATAAACCAATTTTTGAACAATTTCTAAAAGTGTCTACTTTTATATCTTCATCTTGATTTTATCACACTATATTTTTGAACTGAGACGAAATTCGATTTGATTTATTTATATAGGGACTTTTTCATTTTTTCCAGCTATTCTTATTGTATGACTTCTAAAAGTAAGCATGCATTCTAAAAGATTTTATTCTTGTTGATATTGGAGATATTTTTAGATAAGAAAAGTTACTTTAGACAAAATCTGTAACGAAGATACTAGATTATATGAAAAGAAAAGCGGAAATATTTCAAAAATATATTTGGATATAGATAATATGGTGAAACCATACATGAAACTAGCAATGCATTTATCAATACACCAATAATTCGCAAAAGATCTTAATGTAGAGTATATATGGGTATATTTAATGTGTACTTTTTTTTAGTCAAATATATCATACAATGGACTAAATTCACGACGGTCACATGATAAATGTAATCACGTGATCGCGTGTTCTCTATTGAATCCAAAAACGACTTTAGGCTTGTACTTGTTGTTGTTCTAATTGAAATAGTTAGATAAAATTTCAGATTTCATAATTTGGTAAATGTGTTCAAGTATTAAGATTCTTCAAAAGATTTTTCAAAGTTAAAATTTCTTACACAATAAGAGTATCGAAAACAAAGCACTCGATAAACCAGCAGCCAGAGTAACTCGAACACACCCTCACAAGTCGAACACACTCCACATCAGGATATCTTTAAAAACAAGTAATATATAAAAAAAATTAAGTCAATTTCTACTTTGAATGGATGAATAGAAAGTATTTTATTAACGATTGAAAATTTGAACAAGATAGGGTGAGAGTGAACTAATAGTAGGAATTGAAAAAAGAGTATGATTTATCTGCATTGCTGTAACAATGCACACCCGGTTTGGCTAGTTTGGCCAACTTTGTCATTTTTTTAACAGTTATATTGTTACAACAATGGAGACGAATCTAAGTTGGCGTCGAAAACTAGTAATTTATTTAATTAATTAACCGGCAATTAATGAATTAATATTTGAAAAATTAATTAACAGCAAGTGTAATCCACAACAAGCTTAAAAATATTATTTGAAATTGATTGGATGAATAGAAATTATTTTATTAACGATTGAAAATTTGAACAAGATATATATATAGAGAGAGAGTGAGCTAATAGTAGGAATTGAGAAAAGTAGCCAGTCTGTGCAAAGTCCGCTACTTAATTTTTATTACAGACAGCTTTATGTTTTTATAAAGTATTTTTCTGAGGTGAGTCTGTGAATAGTTAAATTACTGTATACTATGTATTCAATAATTTTTTTCCCTTTGATGTAGTAAATGCTTTATTCCTTCTCAAAGTACGTACCTTTCCTTTGTTTAAGGCAGTGCTTCTCAAACTTTCAAAATTTGCAAACTAATTTTCAGTCATAATTTTCATCACGCCTCCCCCCCCCCATACAATAAAAAGCATTGAAATCAATAATAATGTACTTTAACGCTAAAGCTATGAAACGATCTTATTCATAAACTGTATCATAATAAATAATAAAATTTGTATATGTTACTTTTAAGAGTAAAAAAGGATAAGTATTCCTTTCTAATTTTTCAATTGGAATAGATTGCAACTAACAAGGAACATATATTTTTACTGTCAGAATGTTTTTTTTTTTTTGCTTGCTTCCAGTAAATTAATAATTTTTAAAAATAATTTTATATTTTTTAGTCTTTTTATATGCTTGTGCACTCCTCAGTTTGAGAATCGCTGGTTTAAAGGTATTTGGGATGTTTATTTTCCATTGTGGAGCAAACAATACATACAACTGCAATAAAATATTTTCTGAGGAATATACACTAGCATTTATTCTTTTTTTAATCCCATTATCAATAACTCAGCATTTTCACTAGCTCGTCCACCCTTCGTTCCCCATTAGGTCGACTTTTTGAGACTACCGTACTATAATTTTTATTTTTAAATTAAGTCGTTTAAATTAAATTATCATTTTGTTTACCTGCGTGCGTCATTATTGAAAAATATATGTACAATTTAAAATAAAGTTTTTGCAAAAAGCAAAAGTTGGCAACGATGAAGCGCATGAATTGAATGTTTAGGAACACATGATTAAATTTATCATGATACTATTATGTCATATGAATTTTTGAACTGATTGATAGGAAACACGTGGTTGTAATCATCTGACTATAACATCTCATTAATTTAGATCATCGTATTTGATCCAAGTCGAAGACCCAGAGCCTCAAAATTTCATTCCATCAATAAAGATTTTTGAAAAAGGATACTATCTAAAATAGTGCAGTGAGTTTCACCAAATGTGAAAAATATGACTTGAAATCTCTAAAAAAGAAGGGAAGCAGAAAAACGTTTAGAGGGTGAGTTTATTATTTTCCAGTTAAATAAAAATACTTTTAAATGGGTCAAATAAGATGTAATTTCACAAAGTTTGTGTTTGAAAAATTACCATACGATCAACCTAATAAATTCCCTGAATTAAACAAATATTGCTTTAAATGAGATTTATTCAAATAATGATTAAAACCTTTTTTTTTATTATTTCGGAGTCATATGTAAAAATACACTTCTAAGTTTGATTGAGATTTGGTTTGAATATTATGATTGATATATATATATATATACACATATCTTGTCAGAGAATTCTCGGTAGAAATATATTATTTTCATACAAGTTCACCCTCTTTGAATTATTTATCCCTTTTTTTCATTAATTCCCCTTTTCGAAATCATCAATAAATATGGCAGCTACAGTTAACTTAAATTTCAAAAGCCTTTTTTCGTATCATTTTTGACAACCAATCATAATCTTCCTTATCAGCACATGTTATTTAAACCTTACAATTCTTAATTCTCTGGCTTTTTTTACTCCACTCGGATTGGCTAGGCTTGCTGCGCCCACCATTCTGATCATTTTTTATCATATTTTCTCTCTTTTCCATCGTATTCCAAAAAATTTTAACGTAATTCTTTTAATTTAATTTTTTCAATAAGTATAAAAGGAAAATTTTAAAAAGTTTAATTATTTTTAAGAAAAATTAACGCTGTGTATTGCAGTGGCACACACAAGGCAGAGGGACGGGTGTCTGGACACCCCCATAGACCTTGATTGATTTGATTGAGTATAATCCTATGTATTTGTTATTAACAATTTATTTTGTTAATTAATGCTAATTATTAATTCAATAATTTATTTTTTACTGATTTTTGTTCCCAAGACTGACAAAATAAAAATAAAAATTGTTTTCCAGGGAATTGAGGTATGGTATGAGAATGGTGGACTTTCGACACCCCCCCCCCTGAAAAATTTTGTGTGAGCAAGCGCTGTATTGAAACAACTTTTACAGCCATCTAAATATCATGATAGAAGATTGGAACTCCTCAGGACTAAGTGTTCCGATAATTATCCCCCTCCCAACGATATTATCTTAATTTTAAAGTATTTTTCTATAATTTTCCATCACCTTATCCGTCCTTTAACAGCGTCAGCCATTTTTATCGACCATACAGTTCTTTACCAACCTCTGTGCCACAAAGTTCACAGGATTTAACTACTACTGGGTTTTTGCTGCACCCAAAATAAACTATAGTAAGAATATTTATTCCGACCTAAAGTACATTACAATATTTCTTTTTATATCTCTCACGAGGAAAGTAAGACTTCTTTGGGTATTTTAAATTTTTTTCGCCTAAAACCCCGAAGTCTAAGCACAGACCTGAAAATTTTTTGCAGATCATGTATGGAATCATGTTGACACTAGTTCGTTTTTTTTTTTCGCGAATCGCTGACTCTTGCTTCACAATTTCCAAAACAGACGCATTGTTGACGTGTTTACCTTGCAGCGAAAAGCTTTCCGTCAATCAATTTTCAGAGCAGTATTTTTCACACTTCCAGTATAGGTTTCCCTTGCACAAGAATAGAGAGTATTAAAATGCCTATGGACACACAGTAAACGCTTTGTTCAAGTTTCTCGCCCCCGTGTTTCTTGTTGTCTAAAAATATTTCTTCAGAGAGCGTACTATTGTAAACCCCATAAAGGTAAAAATTTTAGAGAATGATTTTGCACTAAAATTAAGATATTTTCATTTTAAAGTGATAGCAACACAAAAATTAGGGCAACGAAGAAATTCGTTATGTTTCTGCTTAGTTGAAATACATCAAAAATGAAAATAGGGGCACTAATAGTGACTATTGAATTTTTAGTGCAGTAATTTGTGAGTTTAATTACAATATCGGTTGTACAGCTTGATTTTTGATAATTATGAATCACTTTTGATGAGTGTAGTTTTGCAAACATTCGTAAAACTTTAATTACTCAAATCAAGACAAATGTTTTAATTAATAATTATAAATCAAAAAGAGAAGTAATATTTCATCGTAATGTCTAAAAAAGAGGAATTCTTCTTACCAAGCAAACTAAAAATAAAAAAAACTATTGAAGTAATTGTAATTAAGTATCTTTTAACCCTTCATAAAGTCGTAGTAAATGTATTTATCTTCAATTTAATTAATTTTTTAACATTCAAGGGAAGCTCTCTTCCCACCAATGATTTGTGCTGCTAACGTGACAACTGATATCAAAGCACGACCTGGAAATTTCCTGAGCAGAAAGAAACTATTCCATATGACGTACGATTGAATAAAATTCCTAACCATATGCCAACATGACTAAAATGTATACACGTTGCGGTTGCTCTACCAACGTACAGAAGAATAGGATATATTTGTTTAGCTTGTAATGTCCCACTGTTTTCTGAAATTCCGTGGAAAGTAATGTGTATTAGTTCTGAAATTTCTGAATACAAAATTTATCTGATTTATAGTTCCTCCAGTATCTTTTACTTTTACAATTTACTTTTTTATAAATACCATGTACTGATTATATATATATATATATATATATATATAATTATTCACATATAGAACTCCCTGAAATACCCAACAAAGAGGGAGGGAAGGGGTGTTGTAATATATATTTTTAAAAAAAATTACTTGTGTCAACTTGCATATTTTAATATTTAGATATGCATTTTTTTAAAAAGTTGCAAAAGATGCTATAGGAAATAGTACAAAAAAGTAAATTAATTACTTTTCCTGAATCACGGCTATCAGCCCTTACGACTATTTAATGATTAAAAGCAGTAAATAAATAAAGATAACATTTATGACAGATATAAATTATGGCAGATTTATGACTATATGTAAAATATTGTAACAAAGTTCAGATTTTGCTTACTTCACTGCCGAAAGAATATTGTGGCTGAAAAAATCGTTTACACGTCAAGATAAGAGTTCTCTTTCGTAATAATCAAAAGGTGAGCAAATAGTTTCTTTCAAGATAAAAGGGCTCAGGTTTTCTTTCTAATTAAGCGGTTTGATTTTTTATGACAAATTTGCTCGCCAAATTAGCGGCAGAAATAGATTCAGAAGGTAGATCAAGAACAATATTATACATAGGATCTATCACGGAACAATGTGATTAGTTTTTCACATTATATGCAGTAATTTTGGGTACATGAATTTGATTTTTTTTTCATCTTGTGTACAATTTTTTCATCTATTCGGGTAGAAATAGAGTTTTAAAAATTACATTCCACTTACTACGATCTGTCAGTCGGAATGAAACTCAGTTGTTAGTCGAAGATTACCTAACTTGCGGAGTTTAAAATTTTAAAAAAAGTGTTATTCAGTAAATATTGATCTCTTTTTCTTCTTAAGTTATTTTTAAATGACTATTTTAGAACAAAATATGTATTTCTTATTTTTAAAAATAAATTGGAAGCTTTGTACAACAATCGAATGATGTTTATCGTTCCTGAATGAGTTTTTCGAGGAAAATTAGAAACCGATAACACTTACTTTAAGGTAAAAAAATAATACGAAGAGAGAGAGAAAGAATATCATATTTTAATCCCACATAGTTTATTTTATATTACTTTGAAGAATACTGGCGGGGAAGTTTTACTAGTATCTTTAAAAACTAGCGACTAAAATATAAACTTACGCGCGCGCGAAAGATTCTAATTATTCTTCGTGTTTTCTTAAGACGAGTCCAAAAATAAAATGTGGTCGAAGACTTTGGTATATTCTTGTAAAGTAAACAAAAAGTTTAATGTAAAATACATATAAATCTTTCATTCGCGACTTTACTTCAAAAACATTTTTTATTTATAAAAACTCATTATTTAAGAATCTATTTCTTTAAATTGTTTCTATAAGACAAGGTAGTTCAGGCTTTCATTCTAAAATCTTAGTAATTTATCATGCATTGTTGATCGTTCAAGTATAAAAAATAGAATAGTCTTAAAAATTATATTTTGTGTACCTAGAAAACATACTTGAATAGATTCCTAAGAGTATGTATCGAACGAGGATAAAAATCATAACATATTTTCTTTCAACAAAGAGTGATAACAATATATCAGAAATTGCTGTATTTTTATCTTTATTTGTGGTTTCTTCTCTGCTCCAAAATTTTTGATTCTCCTTAGAAATACTTCGTACTTTTAAATTTCACAAAAAATCGATCTATCTGTTTCATTAATTTTGATTTTAAAAAATTATGTTCCATAATTTATATATTTATATTTTGCAATATTTATAAATAAAACACAAGCGTAACATAATAATAAGAAGAAGCAATTTTTTATGCAGAGATGTTATTTTAATACATGTGTATGGGTGTTTAATACATGTGTAGGTGATAATATTGTATTTTGATTTTTGCAATTTAAAAGTTCCTTTGAAATAGTCTATTTTTCCTTCAAATTATTTTTATTAATACTAAGGGAAGCTTATTTTGTTTTTATATACATATTGTATTTTTTTTTAAATTTTGACTAGATTTAAAATTTGTTGGATAGCATCCAATGTAAGGCAACTTATGGCATATGAGGTATCACTGACATTGATGAAAAATAAGTTTGGGTCACTTTAAAGTATAGATCTGGCTTGTTACATAAAATATATCTCACGTGAATTTTCAAATCTTCATTAGCAATGATTTTTTTCATAAGCAAAATATAAATTTTGTTACCAATTTTGATCACTTATGCAATTTCCTACAAAATAAACCATATATAAACACCTAATTGACCTGCACACCAAGACATTTGAATTTAACAATCTGTTTTGAATATTATGGGAATTTAAAAAAATGCTGTGCAAATAAAATTATATATTTTCGCGTTATTCAAGACTTCAGAAACTGATGCAAGAAAATATTTTATGTGATATATTAATGACTATTTAAAAATGTATGTGTATTTTCGAAATTATTTGTTGAGAATATATATAAATAACTTAACTCAGTGGCGCAACAGCCCATGAGGGCCAAGGTCTACTGTGCCCAATTCAGTATACGTGACCTTGGGCCTTGAGATGCATGGACAAGTGGTCAGTCTGACGCGAAATCCTTCAGTGTTAAGTTTCCAAGCACACACAAGCTTTGTACTCCTTTATCGACCCACTGAAGAGATGAAAGGCTGAGTCAACCTTTCCCATCCCGGGGTTTGAACCTTGGACTTGTGGTGTGGAAGCGCGATGCACTGACCCCTTAGTCACTCGGCTTGAGTTAGGGAATATATAACTTTTCTATATTTTTACAATAATTTATGAAATTATACGGTATACGATATTATTATGTGTATGTGTTTTCTAATTTTCTAGACAATTAGCTGAATTCAACCACTATTCATTTCAACAAATATATTTCCTTAAACACTACTTGAATATTTATGATAAAAACAATAACTGCGATTCAATTAAATCTTTGATAGTTTTTATCGTGAAAAGCAATTTTCTTAAAAGTGAAAAGTTTGATTTTTTAATTGTGGCATTTTTAGCTCTTATAATATGCCACGCAATTTGCTCAGATACAAGTTGTTTTTGAGGCGTTTATATCTGTTATGTAGCAATATTTTGTACTTGGTAAATGGAAATTAAAAATTATTTTTTGTAAATAATGTATGTAACAATCATTAGTTATGTACAAAATTCATATGTTATCAAGCTAGAATTGGTGAATAAAATGTTATGTGAAAAACATCAAATGAAGTTCTTTTTATTTTATTTCATCCGGATTCGCTTAACTTATTAAGATGATAAAACTGACTCAATGTTAAAAAAGTTAGTTAATATTATAACACACAAGTTAATTATTTAAACAAATATTTCAAACTTATAATGCAAGAAAACGTCTTCTCAGTTGCATGAGCTATATTAAATTCAGATTCTAATTCTAATTCGTTACTATATTCATATTCTAATTTTACCTTTCCTTTTTAAGATTTTTCAATTGTATTGTGAGTTGGAATAAAGAAATAAATGTAAGACGTATACATTTTTTTCCTAAAATGAAAAAAAAATATATATTATTTCACATCATGTTGCGGACAGCACGCGCAAGCTTAAACTTTAAAGAAATCTTTTTTATTATATACGAATAATCTGATTAAATTTCAGACAAAATGCCTTTATTGTTTAGCGAAATAGTGATGAAATATTTCACCCACACCGTAAGCCTCGGGTGGTTTGATTTTATTTTATTAAATGAATGGAAAAAAAATCATATCCTGGCGAATCAAATATTTCGACTACATATATTCAACGTCAAATCATTCTATCCAATAACTCGAAGCCATAAATTTTATAAACTATGTACCAGAGGGTATTTTTTTCATCAAATCATTTTAAATATATAATGAAGAAAAAAAAATAGCCTTACGCTGCGTCAAAAAATGAAAGCGAATAAACTATGATCAAATTGTGTTTGTTGAAAAATTCAGGAAATTATTACAGGGAAAAGCACTTTTTACGAAGCCATTTACATGTATAAATAATCTTATCATAGGCATGAGAGAGAGACACAGAACGAAGAAAATTGAATATTTCTCTACGAAAACTAAAAGGGAATTGGATTTATATTCCTTTGGTGCGTAAAACTTAGTAATAACCATTTTCTGCGACAAATTTTTCGTGTTGTTTTTATTACCTGGATGATGTTAGTTAAAATCAAGCCTAGTTTTTCCTCCGTTTTCAGCCATTAGTGTTTCTGCAGTTAATGAAGTCAGTTACGCTTATCACCGATATATAAGAAAGTTTTTAATTTAATTGATGACCAGCTGACAATATAGATCTATAATAACAGACATTATCTTTTCAAAAGTCATCTTAGAAACTGGCATTTTTTTTTTGTTTGGTACTTAAGTATTATCGCAACAATTGCCAACTCTATTTAAAACTCGCCAAGTTGGCAACCCTGATTTCCAATGTGTCGTACGCACTGAATTGACAACCAGGTGCTTCGTTTCATATAATGTCACAAATAGTAATAATACGTAAGTACCATATGTTTTATTAACATCCTTTTTGCTCGTCTCATAGCTTTGCTCTTAAGTAATTTTCAATTCACTTCATTTTCATTTATCAAACAGTTCATTTCTTTTTTTTTAATTAAACGCCAAAACTAGAGGAAAACAAATTCGTATAAAGAGATTTTTTTTTCATTTATTTAAGAAAATATTCACAATGGGTTCAATTCATGACGGTCAAATGATAAAATAAAAAAAGGGTTCTCCATTGGTTTCAAAACAGACATCAAACTATTTGTACTTATTACATTTGTGAAACTTGGGTAAAACTTTAAGTTCCATAATTCGGTAAAAAAATGTTTTAATGTTATAAAAAAATAAATTTCTTCAAAAAATTTTAATATTTAAAAAAAATCTTATTTTATGCACGTATTTTTAAATAAAATGCATTTTGTCTACCTATGTGCATTATTGTTGTTGAAAATTTCTATTTTTTAAGAGAAAGTTTCTTAAAAGTTGGCAACAACGAAGCGCGTGAATTGATTAGTTGGAAACACGTGATTGCTTTTATCGTGTGACTATGACGTCAAATGAGTTTTTGAACTGATTGGCTAAAAACACATGGTTATCATTATCATGTGACTATGACGTCACATGAGTTGACCTTATTTTCTGAAAAAGAGGTGCAAAGAAAATATGCCTCATTGAAAGTAATGGAAATTTGCAGAAAAACTAATTTGTATCTGAATTAAGTTCTGAGCTGGAAAATCATCTAAAGTTTGAATTCTTCATACTTCATATTAAGTATATGTCATCTACAATGATGGTGTATCCACGAGTTAGCCAAGTGGTCCAGCTCACAGACTTGTGGCCGACTTTGTCGAGTCGCAGACTCAACCCTGACGCCAGTATTGAACTGATCACTGATCTGAAGTTAAACCTCAGGACTCAAGAGTCCTCACATTTGCACGTTGTGGAAGTTAGAAAATGGTCGTTCGACATCTATAGTCCTCTCGTCACCATTAGCAAAGTCACAACATTGACAATAGCCCTCGTGTTGCTTTAAGTAAGACGATATTAAATATTCGACTCCTCTACAATGGTCGGTGTGGTGAATTTTACTAAAAAGGCGATTATTCTTCACCACTGTCTTTAAAAGACTGAAAATTAAAATGTTTTTATTGCTATTCTATGTTCAACACTAGAAAATTAACGCAAAATTGATGAAGCCAAATAAAAATATTCTAAGCGAAACAAAGTAAAAAAGCAAACTCGAACCTTTTTGTAATAAATATGTGCACATTTTCTCTTGATGATTTTTTTTTCTTCTTACATAAACATATGCATTTAAATTTGACTATTTCAATTCATTCATATAATCAGATATCAAGAAAAAGTTATTTATTAATTTCCGTACACAAGATGTCACATACATCATATTTCACTTCCGTACGACAACATCATAAGCTAACATAAAGTATTAATCTTTGCTAAAGCTGAGATCAATTTAAAATGTGCATAGTACTTACTAAATTTTCTTAATATTATTTGCGATTCATTCTTCAACTGCTTTAATCTTGCGCTATTTTAATCAATATAGCTTTAAAAAAGCAATTTGTACATAATTACATCAAACAACTTTGAGAATTTTTTAACTCTTTTAAAATTATGAATTTTGTTGAAATTCCTTTTTTAAGTACATCCTTATATCAAATTGATTATTTTGCTTTAGTAAAAAGGGATTGAGCATATACGTGCTCATTAAAAATTTAATCTTTTGTCTGCATCTATATCAAACTTAGATATAGTATGGTAAATAGGCTTTTCAAATAACTTTCATCATAATTTTCTTCTAAATAATTATGTAATTGAAATTTCCTGTAACTATTCTTTAAATATTTATTTTTCAGAGTTCAAATAAAGCATCTCCATACATACAAATATTTTAAAGTGTTTATATCCAAAATGCCATTAATAATTATTTATTAAAAATGAGTACTTAAAATAAAAATAATTAAATATATATACTTTATTTTAATTTATCTTATTCTCTTACATATATTGTGAGTAAAGTACAGTTTTTATTGTTTTATACTGATTTACAATTTACAAACATTGTTGTTTGCTTCTGAAAATATATTCCAAATACAGAAAATTTACAGTTTAAAGATTTAAGTAAATTAAGATCGATTTTTCAAAATAAATAAAGGTAAAGGTACATTCGACTATACTATTAAAATGTTATTCATTAGCATTTTGTAACATATTTTTTCTTTGATAAAATCCTAATACAGTAATATTTAAAGGTTTAAAATCTTTTTTGCTCTTATCAAATCTCAAATAAAAACATAGATGTAAATTTTAAACAGTACTTACTAACCTCTGAGTAAATACTTCAAACAATTTTTAAACTGCTTTACACAATTCTAAGATATATTTCAAAAAATAAGACATATTTCTTTTTATAGTCTTTTTGATCGATATAGTTCTGACAACTGTCAGAATCAACGGGAGAAGAAAAAAAAGAATCGATGATTATTGCGTGAAAAGTTAAGGCTGAAACATTCTTGAGTTAGCTTCACTAACCTTTTAGGACTAAGCTAGTAAATGAACATAATTTTGAAGCATAATACAAACGAAACATATCTTAACTTATTCAACAAGATCGAGATTTCTTCACTACTTAGAATCATTAGAAAAAATTTGCAAAACCTAAGGAGCAAAAGTAAAATGACGCGAATCCGTATTAAAGGAGGTCTTTATTGCAAAATATTTCAGAAAGATGTTCATTTTCTCACAGCTTTATTACCTCACGAAATCATTTATTCAATTGAAACGTAAATATGAGATTGTCTTTCTGAACAGAAAAGTTGTAATAGCGTCGTTCCTGCTTGACTCTAACCTTATATCACCTGTAAACCCGAGCTGGGGTGAGCAGGAAACTGAATGATCATCAGACATGATTTCACATCTAATTAATTTATTGTTACCAAAATATCAATCAGACACAATCAATCTAGAGATAGGGGATTAATAGTATTTGAATCGCGAGGTGAATTCTAACACGGGATAACTTACGAGACCTTCACTTCAATTTAATCTCAGCTAAATCGCTCAATATACTCGTCGCACACTAATAAGCTAACTAATTAAATGATTCTGATGCCGACGTTTTGTACAGCCGGATCCTGCACTTAATCTCAGGTGATCTTTATCAGGATGGATCAATGTCGTTGAGATCACTGGTGTAATACTTTCCTGTTAACTCAAGACCTCTTAATAACTCACTATCTTTCAATCTTCACTAACAAACTAACTCCTAACTCTACTTGCCCTCCAACATTTGCTGATCATCAAACTGGAATTTATATAGCATGTAGCATTACATATCACGCTGTAGTTCTGGCTTGAAAGTTGGTTGAGTTCATATTTTCCCAGAAGAATACGCAAGTATAAATCTCAAGTCGGATGGATCGTCACAAAGTGATATGATTCTTCTCCCTTAAATAAATGCAGCTATTCAGAAATAGCGACTAGTATGAAGTATCTACAGCGTTTATTCACAGTTTTGTTCCTTTCAAATCAGCCGGATTCAGTTCTGATTCCTTGATATAACGAATTTCATGATAACTACATTTTCCACTTCCTAAATTAAAGTAGCATTAAATTCTCTATGTTAATAGCTAATAAACCCCGGAATTAACATATATGGCATCCAAAAAGTATTTAAATTTGAATTAGAAAAAATTGGATTTTTCTTTTCTTAAATGACATCCTTTTGTCCAGAAGAGAAAGGACTTTCTTCATAACAAATGTCGACTGAATGAGTACGGCCATTGAAACTTTAAAATTGAGATAGTCTAGGCTTATTAACCTATGCTGTAGATTCTGAATAGAGCCGGAGGTTCTGGCATTTTCATCCGCTCACAACCAAGGGATAATTTTCATAGTTTTTACCATGCTCCTTATCTTGAGCGATGAATTATATTATGTAAATCAGGTTTTAGAAATTCACGATTTAATTTTGATTTTAAATAGACTCTTTCGCGTCAGGAATCAAAGATATATTGGTAAGGATTTTAAAATTTCCAATTAATTTATGTGTAATAATTTGCCAACAGCAATTTTAGCTGCTGAGTAAAAAGTTTGTATAATTTCTTAACTATGAATATTTTTTGTCTAGCGGCTTAATAAAGAATTTCCAAAAAATAAGTGCAGAAAATTTGTATTTCTTCTTTGAGCCCCGATATAACGAATAACTCTGAATTCAGAAATAAAATGTTCGGCCTCGGTGAATACGTTAAACCGGATTCTATTGTATATAAGTTCAAGTATGTATACCTAAAAATAAAAAAGCTGATTTTACCTTTTTTACACTTCTTTTATAATTAAATAAACATTCTTTATTTTGTACACTTTTTAGACAACTGAGAAAGCAACCTTTCTTTTACTGTGCGTATGTTTTTCACACAGTTTTTCGCGAAACGTATCTATTATGCATTAAAAAAAGGCGTATATAAGACGTATATGTTTCTTCAATAAAGACATTTTAAGATGAAAATTCTTCTAATACGTCCCGGACACAATATCATTTAACACTTTATGTTTTTTATACTACGTTTTAAGTATTTTTTTTTTGGCTGCAAAATTCATTTGTAACTATAAATATAGATTAATTAACAGAAAATATTTAAATGATGTAATGCAAGTGTTACTTAAAGAGGAGTGTTTTCAGTATTAGGTACACTAAGAAAACCATTTAATGAATAATTGCCCTACTTTAAATAGCAGTTTATTTAATATAATGGCCTCATTATTATCTCTCTTAATGTGTAAAAATCTTAGTCAAAGTTTAAAAATTAGAATACTTATTGTTTTCAAGTTCCTCAACAAAGCACTTCCATTCCATAAATAAAAAACTGGCATCCATAGGAAGGAGGAAATTTCAATTGTTCTCCTTGTGTTTTCTAATTTAAATTAGCATATCGGTTTATATTATTCGCCTCTTCATAAATAAAAACTCCTACTTATTGTGGGGGACGCCTGGGAATTCATTGAGGAAGTACGAAGAAGCATGAATATGAATTAATATTTTATTTATATTTCAAAATAAGGATTCTATAAAGATGTTTTCAATGTAGGTGTAAGATAAAAGGAAATCGAAAACTTGTTATTTTTAAAGAAAAATATTCCTCTAAATTTTTGAATAAGATAAAAAAAACATGAGAGATTAATTAATTTAATATTCATTGCAAATTTTATAAAAGTTTCAGTTGTTTTTTTATTTAGTTTTTAAAGGTCATTAATATTTATGATGTTATTAATTGTTTTTTTTTTTTTGCATGTATAGTTTAATCTGACTGTGTTTTGATACATTCGAAACAAATATATTTCAGCTAAGAAATTCTATAATTGTGTTATTAATATTGAATATTTAAAATGAAATAAAAATAGATCTTTTATTTATTGTGTAGTAATGTTATAGGAAAAATTAAGAAAATTATTATTTCGGTACAATGTTACCAATGACACCGTGTTATGAATGTCTCCCTAACATCCCTCAGTGTTGGGTGTTGGGATGAAGATCAGACATGATCAAAATAAATCTATTTTACTATTCTATCAATCAATTCAAATGACTCAGGGAAGGAAGTGCACTTAAATATAAGTGCATTTCCTACCCTGAGCGAGGTAGACGAGATATTTAATATTTAATCATGAATTGAATCCCTTACTTTTGGAACGCTTCGGTAATATAAGTTTCAAATAATCGTAATCCATTCTCAAATAATCGACTTCTCGTCTGTATGTTTCTAATTCAAATAATAATGTGGCTGAAATAGCTGAATGGTCATGGTTACGAACTCGTGGCCGCCATTGCTTCTATAGAATCGCGAACTCAAGTGCTGGGACTTCTAAAGACTAATGAGCTGAGGCACATGTAATGTGTCCAGTGCCAAAGTCTTTATGTTGATGGAGTGTGGAAGTTTGGAGATTGACCCTCATTTTCAAATGTCGTTCTCATCTCTTGAAATTGGTTCAAAATTGAGAAGTCAGTGGCCAACAACCCTCATGAAGCTTAAAGTTGAGACATTTATAATAATAGAATTGGTTGAAATTTCCATGGAAAATTTTGCGTATGTAAAGGCAAAACATGATTTTGAATGGTACTTGCTTTAGTTTTTGATAAAGTATTACAACGCTGCCATACCAGGAGCAAACATCAGTGGTCGGCATTAAAAGTTTGAAACACTTCAGAGACTTTATTGACTATATTCATCTATGCAATTATGAAACCAAAAAGTCGAATGGTCAGGGTCGCGACCTCGTGGACAGCTTTGTTTTTGTCAAAACAGATGTTCGAGTCCTGATGTTTCTAAAAACCTATCCCCTCTCATCCATCAGTGTTTGGGAGTTAGAATCAAGACAAGCCATAATCAAAACAAATATAATTTATTGTTCTGGCACTGAATTCAAATAACCCAGGGTAGGAAACGCACCTATAAATAAGTATTGGAGCGAATGTGAGGTAGACCAGATATTTAATATTTAATCATGAATTGAATCACTTACTTTTGGAACGTTTTTGTAATATACATTTCTAAATAATCGTAATTCCTTCTCAGCTATTCGACTTCTAGTTTATATTAATCTAATTCAAATCCATCTTATTGACTAAATCGTCAATTATCTGTCTTACACTCTCGACTACCTTTCTACTACTTTGCGTTAATCACTAACTTCTATCATCTAACTCCTGTCTTCTCAAACCTAAAAGTTAATGCTTAAATATAAGCCCTTATTTAAATACACCGCATCTTCTTCGGGAGAAAGTTTTCAATAGAACAATATTTAAAGAGACTGTTTTTCCAAAAGAGTATTAGTAGGAGGCTTACGAACAGACCCACTACAACAGTAACATTAAATTACTTCCTTTAAATTAAAATAGAGTATTCTAAGAAACATTTTATAGCATAAAGTCAATCATAAACCTTCCTCTTGTACTTTTTTTTCGTGTAGAGCCGTGTTAGCCAAGCGGTCATGGTCGCGGCAGACTATAAGTTAGAGCCTCAGTGCCACTGAAGCTCCGTAGTGTAGAAGGGCTGATGTACTTTAAATCTGTCGTGGTTTAAAGTCCTCCCATTATCATGGTGTGGTAGTTTGGAATAGATGGGGTGCTAGCTCAAGTATCGTCCTCGGCACTTAAAATATCCGACTACTTGCAACAACTTTTTTTTTTAAAAAAAAATGGTAATATAGTAATTTAGAGATTTTTTTTAGATTTGATTAATAAATTTTAAGTAAAATATGCTAAAATTAAGGAGAGAAAAATAAATTATTAATACTAAAATGGAAAAAATTAATAAAAATTTACAAAAAAAAAAAAAAAAAAAAAAACGTGGCTTATTTTGTGTAACAAAAGTTTTTGAACCAATTTTCAATTTTTCAATTTTCATGTGGTTGCTATGTTATTCCTTTTTGAAATTACCTTCAGGGTAAGAGATATTTTAAATTTACAAAAACTAGAACACTTTATCTTAGTTATTATATAAAATTGCTTAAAAAAAGTGATTATACTAACATAAGGGACTGTAAATTTTGTAATAAAACAGTGATTGATAAATCTGAAGGTTAAAACACTCCTACTATTATGCAGAACATACACAAAAAATTTCAAAATTATTTTCAAAACTTTTTGAGCAAACGCTGCCCCTATTTGAACATTTAAAAAAAATCACATTTCGAGTAAAACGCGTTTTAAAGTATGACACCTTGCTTAAAGTAATGGCATCTGCTTTTACTAAAACACTTGTAGTTTTTGTTCTAGTGAACGGAAAATAATAAACTTGGTATTTTTAAAGAACTAATAAGATGGCCTATAAAATAAAATCATAACAAAATTTGTCAATTTTTGGCAAAATTTACAGTTTTAGGGTAATCGAAAACCTTAACTGTGGATCAAAATTAAAACATTCGTCGCCAGTAGCCCTCGATTGCTCTATAGTGTGACGTTAATACACCCTCACTCACTTTTTGTGTTATTTTTGTTACAAATTAACTAATATCACATGCTTTTTTGGCAAGCTGAATTATTTTTTCCAAGTCGATAAAGAGGAATATCGATTGAAATCAACTATGTGTGTGGTTTTCTTTATTTATACTGTTTGTATAAAATGTACGACAGAACAAATACAAAGGGTGTATGGGCTTAAAGTATCCAAAAGTAATGGCTTATTATTACGGAACTACCCATCAGAATGTGATAAACTGTCCATCCATGGATTGGAAAATAATATAACAAATTTCATAGGATGCCTGAGTTACCACTGTGATATTACCACTGACAAAACACTTTTTTGCTGTTGTAAAGATTATTCAAGTCTATTTATATCAGCTCTTGAAAGAGATTTTCGAGGAAAAGTGTCATTGAATAATTCCTGTTTATTGGTATTTTTTAAATTCAACTCTTTCGTGACAAATCAAACAATTAATGAAGCTTGCTTGTTTTTCCACTACAAAATAGTCGACTTCCCTATCTTGAAACAATCTATTTTCTTCGAATATTATTCGTTTGCAAGGTATAACAGTAAGTTGAAAATTAGTTCCACTCATAAAATGGTTGCTACTCCACTGCTGTCTATTATCACTAATCAGAAAAAAAATATCAATTCGCACCCATACGACGTCGACAACAAAATTGATGTATTTGATTTTTAGAAAAAAATTCCTCACCACAAATCTCCATAAATAAATTCATTTCTTAGAGCAATGGGTCGTGAACGGGTCACTTGAAAAGGCCCGTGGGCTGCAGGGGTTGAATATCGCTGCTTTAGAATGTGAGGTTGATAAAAAAAAACAAATTAAATCATCGTCAATTTTTTTTTTTTTTTTTTTTTTGCCTTTTTCAGTAGTTATTGCAGATTCCTTCTTAGAACAGTGTGCTGATACCAACACTCCTGAAAATGAGGTTAAAATCTATTCTTATCTCGTAATCATTCATCGATTACAATACAAATAGCGTTGATGAACATATGCTAACCAACAAACGTTTTTTTAAATATAAATAATTTGTATTTTTTCCTTGAATACAATATTAGTGGAATACACTTAGTGTGTGGGGGGGGGAATAACTCTCTCTCTCTCTCTCTTGCATAGGCAGAGCTTAGTATGAAACACATATTTAAGCACCGTTATTATTTTTAATAAACTAATGAAACTTATTTTTTTTATTTGACTGCGAATTTAAATATTATGCAAGTGGTTTTAAAATAGTTGAATAAAATAAACATCAAGTCATTCACCAAAAACCATTATCTAATCATATTGAGTTGAACATTGCAATATCTCAGTTTTAAAAAAAAGCTTCCTGAGTAATGACTTAGCATACTTGAAGTATTAAATATGATGGAAATGTACCAGTAAAAGTGCTTTTTCCAATTATTTTTATCAGCAATTCATCAACCCAGAATTAATACAAATAAAAAATATCCAATAATTCTCATATAACAGAGAAACTTTAATAGATAATTTAATAAATGAAATAAACTAATAAAAACCCCATTAACTTGACATTTTTTTTAAAAAAATTGCGTGAAAATTAATAATTAATGAAAAAATGAATCAAAAGAAATAATTTTAATTATGAAGAATTTATCTAAGAATTATTTTTAATTTATACGTGTAAAAATAAAGTGTATTAATCGAAAAAAAATTAATTGCATTGTAAATGAATAGTTTAACAAAAGATACCAACGTATAATGCATAGAATGCGAGAAAAAACCAGTTTTAAACTATAGAAAGAATTTTGAATATTTTGTCAAAAACTCTGCTAAAACAAACATTTAAATTAATTATTGAAGAATTTTTCGAACAATTAAGAATGAATATCTTCTTAAATTTTCTTTGTTAAGATTTAAGTAAATTTTTAATTATGATTTAGGATTTTTTTTCTAAACTTCAGAAGTTCATAAAAATAAAAAAAAATCGATTTTTGCTACAAAAATATTAGTTTTTAAAATGGAAATCATCCATTTTCTGTAAAATATGATTCTACAAAGCTTATTGTATTCAAATAAAAATCTGTCTTAGACATTTCTTTTTGTAGATATTTTTTTTCTTTATATTAATTATTTTAATTAATAATTATTGATTTTCCATATGGCTACATGAGATTTTTCGAAAATTTTGAAGATTCCATAATTTTTAAATATGTGTTGTAATATTCAAAAAAAAAAATTATAATAATAATAATAAATTTCTTCTGTTCAAGAAACAAACTAAAATTGTTTGTAAATTTTAATAACTAAATTTGTTAAAAAAAAAATTGTATGGTTTTATTTTTAATTTATTTATTTTGCAGTGAGTTTGGCACATTTATTTCATTTAATGAGATTTTTTATATAAATAACTTTCTGAGGTACATAAATATGACTTGATTCTGTATTTGTTGAATAGCATTGTAATAAGATCAATAAAGCATATTAAAATATAGTTATTAGTAAATTCTTTCACTATTTTGAGCCAAAGTTAGATGATGTGGATGATATTTGAAATAAAGGAATTATTTCTACCTTAGCCAAGTAAAGACTAAGTCTTATTTTATGTGCAGGCAATCTCATTATTGCAATTTGTCTTTGAATGAATCCAATCTCAAATATTCTAATTCCATCCTCTGCTCTATGAACAAGATTTGATATAATTTTATTCCAATTAATTTTCTATTTTAATATTTTCTCAAATTACTTGATTCCAATTAAAACTTCTGTTCCATGTTCTTTTAAGGAACGAAAATTTGAATTGAATAATTATTGCTCCATACAAAGTGCAATAACTGTCTCTTGTAGGAGAAATATTAACAGATAAAACAATCCTATAGCGCACAACGTACCGCGCGAGGCTTACAGAAGAAAGTAAAACGAACAAAATAGGACAAATAAAACAGAGCATAAAGTAACAAAATGAAAAAAAGTTAAGTTATAAAATCAAACAAGTACATTACAAAATTAAACATTTCAGTTAGAAAACGAAACAATTAATGTACAAAGTTAAGCAAGTACTTTATAAAATTAAACAATTAAGTAAAGAAACCAGGACACAGCGAAAAAACGTAAGCAAAATGCACAGTAAAGTTATAGAGTCAGAAAAATAAAAAAAATTACAAAATCAAATCAATGAAGTTACAGAATAATGCGAATGCTGCTTTACGTGAAACAAGCTGAAAAAGATTAAGAGACCATTTTATTTTAAGAGTATGCAATTCACAACCACACACAGGTATCTTCTTTCTTTCTTTAGTTTTGAACAAAAGAGGATAAGATGTTTAACACTTAGGCTCACTACCGACACTGTAATCACACAGATTGAAGTTATGAAGTACACAGAGAGGCAAATAAGTTTTAAGACTCGTCCCAGAGCGTAGGCTATAATGGAGTCATAAGTGCAAATGCGCATGCGTCAATGCGCAGGGTCTGCAGGAACACTTCCAACAAGTTTCGCACATTTAGTTAAGTAGTTAAGAGAAGAAAAGCGTTTATTACAGAAGTAAATTTTTTAACGTTGAATCTTTAAGATGGAATAAAGAGATGTAATAAAATTTCGCGCAAATCTTGGTAGTGCTTTGGAAATATACCAACCCATGAAACAAGTTTACGGTGACTGTTGCTTAAGTATATCAAACGTTTTTGTGGGGCACAAACGTTTTTAGGATGGAAGAAATGCCGTGGAAGATGATCTGCTTAGTGAAAGACCAATTTCATCTAGAACACCTGAAATTATCACGAAAGTACGAAATTTCGTGGCAAACGATCACTGTGCATCATTGAAATGGATGGAAGACACTTTAAATACCAACAAAAAAAAAACGATTCGAACCATCCTGCGCGAAGATTTGTGCAAAACAAAAGTGTGTGCTAAATTTGTTCAGCACACTACAACCAACTGTTTGTTCAACAGACTGAACAAAAAGCAATGAGACGTGTACATTATAGAGACATCATTGCAGCCGCTGAAAACGATCCAAACTTCTTGAAGTCTATTGTTACAGGTGATGAAATCTGATGTTTCCACTATGACCCTGAAACAAAGCGACAAAGTGTGGAATGGAAGTCAGAAAATCACCGCAAGCAAAAAAACAAGGAAAATTCTATCCGAAATCAAAGCAATGCTTATTACATTCTTCGATGCTATGAATCCACAAAGAATTGTTTCAACTGTGCGAACAATTACATGTCAGTACTACTTAGCTATTTTAAAGCGTTTGATGGCCAGAATTCGTCGCATTCATCCAGAATATCGGACTGAAAGCAGTTGGTGTTTGTTTCACGACAATGCACCCAGTCACACCTCCCTTACTGTTAGTCAACTTTTGGAAAAAAATAATATCTGTGTGTTGAACCATCCACCGTATTCACCTGATTTAGCACCCTCTGACTACTCCTTATTCCCAAAATTTAAAACGAAATTAAAAGGGTGCTATTTTAAGGATATTTCGACCATACAAATAGCTTCGAAGCATGCTTTACAGGTCATTCCACAGTGATTTACATCAGGCGTTCGATTCCTTAATAAATCGCTGTAACAAGTGCATTAAACCGGAGGGCTCTATTTTGAATAAAATATCAAAAAAGGAATTAATTTCTTGTTTACAATTCCATTTACGGACACAGTCTTAAAACTTATTTGCTGCAATCTGTATATTAAACTTTATTTCACTCGTTTTTATTTTTAGAAGCAATTGTAGCTGTCCACAGCATAGAAATTACCTTTATCAACACATCTTTTGACCTAACACTTTAAACTTCAAACCCTCTAAAATACGTTTTTCTGTTGTTTTTTTTTTTGCTGAAAGGCTCATTAGCGCCACCTGTTGTGATGGTTGAACAATTCTTTAAACAGATATCTCGCTTTTATTCATTAAAAAAATTATTTACAATTTTTTACTTCGAACGATATTTAAATATTGAATTCTTTTAAGTATAATTCTTTGATTGATATGATCTGCGTTCAAATCATTGTTTTTTTTATAAATATGTTCTTTTCATAGCCCTACTTGCTCTAAAGTAGATGATTTTATTTAAAACTGAATAATAGAATACAAAAATTATGGTTTATATTTTTATCGATTTTTATATTTTTAGCGAATATTCGTTTTTGGAAATGGAATGAAAATTTTAAAAATAAAAGGCAGTGTAGGAAATAAAAAAGGAGAATTTCTTTTTTTTAGTTTATCTTAAAAGTATAAATCGTATCGAATTCTGACTAATAGATAATTATGTTGATAAAATTATATACTGATATATACTTGTGTTTTTCATCACTATATTCGACGTATGGTATGTATAACCCGTTTATGACACCTTTTTTTATCTTTATTTTATCTATACATATATAGGAGACAAAGGCAACTTACTCATTCACTCATCATGAAATCTCTGAGACTATTAGACCATCAGTCTTTAAATTTGGCAGACATATTTCTTTTGTTGAAATGACGCAGGCTGCTTTTATGGGAGGGGCTTACATTTTAAAAAGTAAGTAGACGAAAGGCCGAGGAATAATTGTTTTGCTAAAATTTAAAGATTTCTTGGTGTATGTGGGAGGGATTTGAACTCCCAAACTCCTCCCTGGGGTTTGGGGGTATCCGTGTACGTCACTGAGTTAAGATCCACTAAGAACATGTTTTGCCGAATTCTACTACGAGTGAGGAAGTGTTACGGGACGTAAAAAATAAATATAATTTTGTTTTAGAATTTCAAGTCCTGTCCCTTTTTTTAAAATCAAGAGATGCCGTCTATAGCAATGTTTTTGAATACAATCGAAAACTTAATGCTGGGATTTAGATATGAATAACTTAAAAACAATATATATCCATACAACACCCTAAAATAACAATCGAAGTGGGTGGATAACGGCTAGAATATGTATATTAGATTATTTTAATATGGTTTCTTACAGTGCTATAGGTGTTCATTTTAGTTGTTAGTTGTTTTTTAAAAATATATATAAAATCTGTTCATACACGGAGTCGTAAGAAAAATCAAAAGTAAAACAAGCATACAAAACTATGAATTCCGATATATGACGAGGTTTCATTCATTATTAATGAGTTTATAAAATTTAATACCTTGAAAAAATTCTAATCCTAAGTAAGTAACAGTTTAAAAGAAAATTCTACTCATAAATTTGAAAATAAGATGGGAGCACTCGGAACATTCTTTTTTCATCGCTACGTCCCACTAAGTTTTCATTTTCACTTCATACCGTTAAACTCGATTCACAGCAAATCAAAATCGAATCAGAACCCAAGCAACTTTTTCTGGAATATTTGACATTTCGAATCTATTCTTTCAAATAATATGAGAGATTATATCTCTCGGGTAACAGAACTTGTATCTTCCGTGTTCTGAAACAAGCCCTTCAAATATTAAAGAGTATTGCCAAAGGCGGGTTGCTTTCGAATTCACGTTGCCGTTTGCAAACAAACAAACAAAAAACAAATTCATGCATTCTAGAAACTGAGAAAGACAAAAGTTTTCTTCTCGCCCATTTTTACACTTTTTGTGTTCAAGAAGACGGTATTTTTATCTAAAAATTCTTTGCTTCAACTTTTGGTGTGATATTTTTCAATGTAAAACAAGATGGGTACTATGTATTTTGTTGTAAAACTTAAAAATTGAGTCCAGTGACCACTGTTTTTGTTCGTAATGTTTTAATCGAATAAAGAATTGCAACATAAAACTATTAATATTTACTAATATCCATTTTAATTAACTATGCTTAATTGCCTCTTGTTCCATATTATTCTTGATATCAACCCGGGAACAGGTGCGCACTCGATACTAACGTTAATAGTCGCGTGGGGTAACTGAGTCTCCCAATCCTTTTTTTAAAACTATTTTTACTGTACTTGATAAAAATCGTTATTCCAGTTGTGACGGATCTATACGTGGTTCTACTAATCCCTTCATGACTCTTTTAGGAAAATATTTATTTCAACCAGCTTTCACCGAGTAAGGAAGCGTGATTATGTAAATGAAGTATATTATATAAATTCTGGTTTCGCGAGTTTGTGAGTTGACACGTTGGAGTTGGCAAGTAGGAGTTAACATAGAGTCTGGAGTTAGCTGTTAGTTGAAGGTTGAAAGAGAGTGGAATTAGTTAGAGGTCTTGGAGTTGTCCAGGAAAAAGATTACACCAGTGGATCCAACGACATTGATCAAGCCGACAGAGATCATCTGCAAGTTTCCAGTGTAGGATCCAATGCATAAAAAGTGCAGATAGTGTGAGCTTGATTAAGTAGAAGTTAGCTTATTAGTGTGCGACGTAGTTATATTTGAGCGTATTAAAGCTATCTTAGATTCAATTGAGGGTCTGTAGTAGTATCCCCGTGTTATAGAATCTCACCTCTGCGCTTTACTGTTTAATCGCCTACTTCAATTAGATTGTTATTGTGTCTTACTGATATTTGGAAATAATAAATTGATTAGATTGAAATCATGTCTGTGGGATCATTCAGTTTCTCCCACACACCTAGCCGGGTTTACAGGTAGACAGGAGGATTCAGAGTCGAGCAGGAACCGACCCCTATCACACAGTTAATAATTGAATTAAAAGAAAGGGCACTTCCCTACTCTTTAGGTTTTTTTCAATTTTTCTTTGATAATTTGAGAAAAATATCAATCAAACTGAACCAAGAAGTTTCAAACGTTCGTGACTTTAATAAAGGACACAAATCACACATACTTTTCGCTAACATTACAGGAATGTTATTTGCAGACAAAACTTATATTTTGTTCAAGTTATTGTATTTTTTAACCTTAGATGAGATCGACAAATAGAATGTTGAACTTTTTCTTGCTTGTGTCCTTTTGACAGGGCGGAGGGAGTCTTGTGGTACACTTATGGCTGTATTTTTTTTCTTGATGGAGCTCTTAAGGTTGCATTCGAAAATTTTCCTTTCAACTCATACGGTTCATTTTTATCGCTTTTCTCAAATTTACTTTCGCCATCATGATTAATATGCATTATTTCAGCAGGGTTTTTCCCTTGCTTGATGAGTTTCAACTTCCTACAAAAGAGATCCTAGACGCCTATTTTTTTTTATTCCGCTCATTTATATTTATAAACCATAATAAGTCGTGCAACACAGCAATCAAAACCACTAAGTTGTTCGCATGGACAAAATGTAGCATTTTCATAGAAAATATTTTGGAACAAAAGTGGTCACGCTGGGAACTTAGTTAAAACGAGTATCTTAAGAATGTGCAAAACGTTTGCCACTTCCAAAAAAGGGGGAGATATGGAGGATACTGTCAATTCCATTTGTAACAAATAAGTAGTTTTCCCAGAATTAACTATTTCGTGAACCTGGGGTGACTCTATGCCCCATGTGACCGCTCCCAGGTTAAAAAAAAATACTGAATAATTTCTTTAATTTGTGATATTGGTGTGAAAGAAGCAATGTACATATTAAGAACACTTTTGACGGAAGATAGTATTAAATATTTCAAAATCAGAGCTTAATTACAGAATAAAAACATCTTGCACAAAATCTTTTTTTTTTAATTTAAAAAGTAACTTTTAATCTTTTGACTTCCAAATTCTAAATCCACATTCGAAAAAGATTTCCAAATATATTTTTAATTAAAACTAATTACAAAATAAACAAGGTCTACTGGAATAAAAGAAATTAGAAAAATAAATTTAAGTTTCAAAAAAGTTTCTCTTTCAAATTTAAATGTTTCTTTCTTGGCATTGAAAAGTTCTTAAGATGGTGTTATGTGGAAGCTGGAAGAGTGGGATGCCAGCTTAGATACCGTCTTTGTCCCTTGACCATAATTCACAATTTCGATTTTCGTCACCCATAGCCTCTATTGCTTCAACGTGCTATGTTGGTATCCAATCAATTGATGAATCAGTAGGAATTTAACCATTTAACTGTTGATTAGAAGTTTTGCAATTTTCTCCCCAGTGTGCCACCGTTTTTCATATTGGCGCACGTATGCGGTGTATTAAGGAGGGAAAGAAAAGTCACAAATAAGCAAATTTTTCTCTGAAATAAGTTTATCCTTCCAAAACACCGCCATTGTCATTTTATTACATTCCAAACCTTTGGGAATAGTTTTACTGATAGCAGCGCAAGGAAGAGACGGGTATTTTGTAAAGACGTATACTGAGACGTATCCTAAGTATACTCCTGTACACTTAACGCACCGTTTGAGAGAGACGGATATAAACGCCGGCGTAGTAAAGGGGTTAAATGTATTTACCATTTGAAATATATTTATAATGTATTATTTTATACATAGAGCAATTGAACAATTTTGGCGTAGTGTTGAAGTTTGGAGATTAGGTGCCGTTCTCGTCGCTTGATCTTTGCTCAAAATTAAGAGATTGGTTGCATGTAGTTCTCGTGGTGGCGGTATCCTAGTGGCCAAGGTAACAGACTCGTGGCAAGCGTGTCATGAGTTCGAGCCTAGCACCGCTGAAGATCCGCCGTGTAGGGGAGCGATGCACGTTAAATCTGTCGAGAACTCAAACATCCTCCCGTTGGTGTGGTGTGGTAGTTAGGAGAAGAGGCGCCAGCTCAGGTGTCGTCCTCGTCACTTGACCATGTTTCACAATTACGAGGTTCATCGCCAAAAGCCCTCGTGTAGCTGAACAGTGCGACATTAATATTCATTCACTACGTATAGTTCACGGGTTACTTCAGAATTCGACGTTAATGAACAATCAATCAATCAACAATTCAAAAACAGAACATTTCACAAAACCCCTGATTTATTACGCGTTATAGATAATTTCTTTTAATTAAGCTTATTTTGTGTCACGTGGTAAACTAATGTCAACCAACAGTACTTCTTTTTTCCTCCTCAATGAGCTAAATTTCGGACTGTCACATGAAGAATGTATAATTATCACGTGTTCTCCATCGAACTCAAAACTGAAATTTATACTTTAAATTTGATAATTGGTAGTTATTCAAGTTAAAGTCACTTAAAATTATAAGAAAAATTCTTATATTTTGCATTACGCTTAATTTCCATGCATTTTGTTTAACAATCATTGACAAATATGTGCCTTTCAAAAAAGAAAGCTTCTGTAAAAAACAAAATTTAGCAACCTCGAAGCGAACGAAGTTATTGGCTAGAAACGCTTGCAGTTATCATGTGACTATGACGTCACATGAACTTACCCCATTATATTAAATATAATCAATTATAAAGTATTATATTTTTACCAACCATATTGTTTGCTTGTAGTCTGGTGAGGTAGAGCTCTTAGTTCTTCCGAACCTTCATCTCCATTCAGGACATTTTGGATAACATTAAAACGCTTTCAAATTGCCTTTTTTTTAAAAAAATAATTTTTAAAATTTAAAAATAACTGAAGAAAAATAGTAAAAAGAGAAATTACTTTGATATGAATAAATTTACAAATATGATTAAAATAAAGATAAAAATTGATGAAAAAATCTTGACTCAGAAAAGCTTTATTTATTTATTTTTATTTTTATTTATTTTACATGATGGGAGTGAGAGGAGAGATGCTTAGCCAATCCGGTTGCAGCAAATTAGTCCGAGTAAAAAAAGAGAAAATATTTAGATGTAAAAAGTTAAAATAAGTTGATATGGAGTGGAGCTTCTGCGAATGGATAACAGAGATCAGCTATTTTTGCATATATGTTTAGGTGAGAAGCTCGACCAATCATTGAGTAGTATAAATAGAGATAATTTCAGAATAAAATTGAATGAAAAATAATATAGGTATAAGAGAGCATATTTAGGAATTAAATAAAAGCAGGATCAATTAGGATTGATCTGGGTCTGGGGGAATTAGGATCGCACACACAGGAGTATATTTTTTGATAAAAGTGAGCTATTTATTGTCAGAGATGTCAATTATATTAAAGAAGTTGGTAACATTTCTCCTGATCGCGTTCCTTCCTCCTTTTATAATAGTGGGTATTTTACTCGCAGCTTTGAGGTCTATGTTGCTCATAAACCAGCGAGAGAAGAAAATTTCACTGATAATTAAACTTTGAGTGCATTCTAAATAACTAATGTGAGTCTTTGCTGCATGTCCCCAAACAGGGAAAGCGTAGGTCAGGATCGGGTTTAGGATCAGAAAGTACCAACCATGTTATATTCAACCTGATAATGATCGTAACCAATGCACACATTTATTCTTTTTTTATTTTAACGATATTAAACCATTTAACTTCAAGAAATAGAATATCATTATTATGTAATTGAAGTCTGTTTAACTATGGAGTTTAATGGAAACTTTCCATTTACGCAAAACTGACTCTCTCTCTCTCTCTCTCAGCCATGCCATGTCTAACTTCGTTTTAAGTGCTTCAGCGTCGAAATGAAATCTAGAGGGATAATAGGCAGAAGACTGGTTTCCTGTTTTTGTTTTAAAATTGTAATTATTCTATTAAGAATCTGTAATATTGTTTGAATACCCTCTTGAAAAAATCATCGAAAAAAAATTAATAAAACACAAAATGTTATTTATCTCATAATGTTAAAAATCTAAATACAGATTTATATAATTCTTTCTTTTGGGAATTAGCATAATTTCATTTGCCTGTAATCTTCTTGGGAATATCTTATTGAATCTCATTAGGCTAAACGTCAATTAAATGTTCTCCAACGATGTTAAGACTGAATTTAAAAATTTTAAACGCGCATTTATACAAAGAACAAAACACTTCATGGTCTTTACCGTTCATACTATTACATAGATCGGGGCTCGGGAATTTTATTCCATCAATCCCAAAGAAGAAAACAATTTATTGTTCCAGACATTTCTTTGAATACAGGTTAAGTAGCAGTAAAACTCGTTCAAAACTCCAACAAAAGTTCCAAAAGGTTCTCACATCTCCTACAGCACTCAAACACAACTTACAGTGCCTAAAAATACAGGCGCATACTGTTAAAGATTATCTGCAAGCAGCCCCTCGGTCGGTGGCAGACGCACCGAAGTGAACCCTTCAACAGATGAAGTATTATTATCTTAGTTTAAGGAAGCGGCCCTTATTTATAGTCTGAGCAGCTCCCTCATATCCACTGTTTTATCGAACATTCCACTGACTTCATGGGTCATGATCTCATAGATTTGTCCAGTAATTTCGAGAAGTATCCATATGGGGTCCAAAAAAATACGAACTTGGGTGTAAATCCAGTATTTCCCAAAGTTTCCATTAAAACGCCACTTTAATGTAAGGAACGATATTACTTGCGAAATCACAAAACCTATTGTATCATAAAATAAATGCAGCAGAAATAATATTATTAAACATACTAATTTAAATAATTTCGTCCTATTTTAAGATAAAATTAATCACTAATTACCCATTATTCGTAACAATATTAAATGTAATTTCAAATTTTGTTGCAGCATTTATTTTTTCAGACATCTCTCTCAACGCTACATATTGTTCCCAGATAAAAATATAGATCATCTAACTATAATGTAGGCAGGGGTCGACAGCCTTTCAGTTGTGACGTGCCAAACCGTTCTATTATAAAATTCAGCGTGCCATATGATTCAGTACGACATTTTTTAAACAATTCGATTCCCGTGGTAATGCATGCAGAGTTAAAGAATGGAGGTTAATAATATGAATATTTACAGTTTTATTATGTATATTAATTTTGTACCATTTAAAGATAGTTCTTAACGTAAAAATAAACAGCATGAAAATAACTATTTATTTAACAAAAATTTTAAAAAATCAAAATTGTACATATATTATGTATTTTTAAACATATTTTTAAATAAGAAATAGACAACATAAAATATTTATCATCGTTAATGTTATATAAAATATAAATCAAAATTTTATTGCGAGCCTACGATAATGTTTGTACCGCTCTACTTTCATATCGCAAAATCGGGGGTGCAATTTTGAGGCTTTCAATTTTACACGCGATTATCAGCATTCACTTGTTAAACAATTTCTTTTGGACACGAAATATCTATCATATGAGGAAAGATTTTTTACTTACATATGTAGAACCACAAGCGGAAAGCAACACAACTCGGAAGATGTTTGTCAAATAAGTTCCATTTATCAACATCCATCCATTCAAAAATTGACAAATTTGTGGAGCAGTGCAGAGTGCTAATGAAAACATGAGACAATGACGCATGCCACACGTGGCACGCGTGCCATAGGTTGCCAAACCCTGTTATATATAATAAAATAATATGAAATTATTAATAGTTATAAAATAAAAATAATTAATTAAATAATATAAATTATTTTTTCTTCTTCGCATATTCTTCATTTATAATTATTTATTATTTTTCATATAGTATTTTTTGACTCGTGCGTTTTTATTTAATGTCACCACATGGTTGGGATAGTACGTTCTCCAAGTACTCCAAGGTAGCCAATATGGTAATGATAGTTTAAGAGTACCCAAATAAATTTAGAGAGCTCATTGATTTGATATCCTTACAGAAGAAATTATTTTTAAAAAGATAAATAAAGTAAGCACTGATATCTAATTATGGTAATTTCTATTTTATTCAAAAGCTAGAAAAGTACTAGATCTATAAGGAGCAAATAAAGAAAAACACGTTCTTAAAAAATATCTGGTTTGTGAAAACTACTACAGCAAGAACGTTTCTTTTTACCTTGATATGTATTTGAAATTTTTTTTCCTTGAGACGCAAGTACCCAAAACGTCGAAAGCGTTCAATTACTCCTTCTAACAACAATCCTTCCTTTCATATCACGAATTAAACACCATTTTTGTATTTAAAATTTTTTTTCGTTATCATTCGTCATGCAAATGATCTTGCTGATTGCTTCGGAGTAAAGAAAAAAGTTTTCCAGAAAAGCTTCTTTGCGAGCCCGAGGGATGGAATTAGCATTTCAAAGAATATTAAGCCGTTTAACTCGTAAACGGACTGTTATGAAATGAAGAAATGAAACCCCCCTTGGGAGAAAAGTGAAAACTTAATTTTAAAAATATACGGAAGCAATTGCCGTTTTATTGTGCTTTCATTTTCGTGGTATGTTTTTATGAAGTCTCACAAATAAGTTCTATAACAGCTTTTTTTAGCGCTAAAGACCAAATAGCACCTGTGAGTACGTAGGCATTCTGAAATATCTGCGCGAGCGATAATACTTTATTCCAAATAACCCCTTAGGGGGTCTTGCAAAATACAAATAAGAACCTCTCTTCGATATTCTCAAAAGTCTTCAGTGCGTCTATGGAATATAGAAGCTTAAGATATTTCCTAAGTATAAATTCTGTCCAGAGGGGGATCAGTATCTATTAAATTATTTGTCAGTTTCGCAATCTGTCAGGGTGAAAATTAAATATGTTGGAAGATTATCTCAGTCTATATAAAATATAATATTTTCACATTTCTGTGTCACTTTAGGTTAAGATTCTTTAAGTTAAGTATTTTTTGAAAGCCTTTTGTTTCATTTTGGTTTTATTACGTTATTTTATTTTCGTAAAAATCAGTATGCACACACACACAGCTTCTTGCAGCTCTGTTAAAATTTTAAAAATATTAAAATAGCGGAGAATATTTAATACTACGTAGATGAATATTTTCCTCACATTTATTGAAGTTTCAAATGATGAACAAGATAGAGAGAGAGAAACTACCGTTGTCATTATTCCAATCAAAATACTTTGTTACTTCGTCCTTCACTATTTTGCTGTTTTGTTTCTAATTCTAGATTGTCTAGCAATGCTAGATAATCACCATGTGAATCTCTAAAAAAATCTAGAAATTCTAAAAACAGAAGAGGATCCCGAAGGACCTCGTCCTTTTGAAAATCCAAACAAGTCAAGATGTGGGAAGGAGAGACCAGCTCGGAATCCCACCAGTGGCACTCCGGAAATATCTTCTAACCCTGATGAAAAGTGAGCGCTTTTATATGGCCGCTCACAAAGCGCGAGAAAACAGTCTGGTATTTCCTAGGCATAAGCCTGAATGAACTTCCTGGATTTCTTCCGAAGTACCAAGGATGACTAGGAGTTCTTCCAAGTTTATTGAGTTCAGTCTTCTTAAGGGAAGATAATTCATTGAATGTAAGAGATCAAGTAGGGCTCAGCCCCTCCTCAGCCTCAGTCCTGGTTAAGAAATCCGCTTTCTCATTACCATCGATCCCCACGTGGGATGGGACCCACTAAAAATGTGCATGATGATTAGAAGAAATCCCACCAAGAAGATTAAGGATATCAAGTCTGGTCCCCTATAGATGTCTAATTGGAGAGATGTTGTACTGAAGCACGGCTGTCAGAGTCTAAAAGTCTTTAAACTGAACCTCGGTTTCACATGCAACTGCGTCGGCGCGGTGGCGAGTGGTCTAGCATCGGATCATGGTTAGCGTGTCATGAGTTCGATCTGTACACTAAAGATCGCGTGTAGGGAGCGATGCACGTTAAATCTGTCGAGAGCTCAACGTCTCCGTGGTGTGTGGTAGTTAGGAGAGGGGTGCAGCTCAGGTCGTCCGCGTCACTTGACCATGGTTCAAATTACGCGACCGTCGCCAAAACCTCGTGTTGCTAATTATGCGACGTTAATATCACTCACTCACATGCGAACTGCAAGCCCCTTCTGATAGCAATAGGCTCCGATCTAAGAACTGAACAAAAATTTGGATTCTTGATCTTAATGCCCATAACTCCGATTGGAGTAAGAAGGTGTGTACTCCACTACCAGAAATTCCCCCATCACCTCTACTACCATCAGTATAGATCTTTAAAACTGCCTGGGGGATACAGTTTATTGCAGGGGTGGGCAGACTTTTACTGACACGGTCTACTTCTAATATTTTCAAGGTGTTGCGGTACACTCTGTGGCGTAGGTGTGATAAGTAAAAAAAAAAGCTAAACAATTTTTATATTATAACAATACTAAATACAGAATATGTACTTACCTACATATCTAAAATAAAAAAAACTATTCTTTTAAAACTCCTTTTTAAGTAAAACGCAAAATATAAACATAATAATTATACCCACAAATTTAATAATATCAAATGATGCATAAAATCAAACAATTCAAAATACATAAAAAAATAATTCATTTTCATTTAAAAATTCTCGTAGCTATAGTCTCAGCAGAAGACTTAGTCTGCAAACGCCATACTATCCGTACCAATCTAGAATATCTCGGTGAATAAATACTAACTGTTAATCTTGCAATGGATTCTAAGTGGTCGTCTGTGAAACGGGAATGATACGTTGTTTTAATTATATCCATCGTTGAAAATGTAGATTCACACAGGTAGATAGAGCGATATAACGATGTTAAATGAACCGCAGCTTTTTTTAAGTTAAAATACTTTACTTCGTCCATTAGATTCCAAAGGTTATTCTTTTAAAATTGCGTTCTATGGAAGGAGAAAAATTTTGTGTTTCAAGAGAACATTTAACAAATTTTTAGTTATATTTTCCACATCAATATCGCCAAATTGGTAACATATGAATGCAACACTATTGGTTCTACTCTAGTAAATTCTTGAAAACGTCTCTCAAATTCGGGGTGCAGTTTTATTATTGCACCATGATATTTCTCTTTGCCCTCCCTTTTTAACCAATTCTTCAAAAATATTTTTGAATTTTTTTAATTCATTCTTCAGCAGTTGAGAAGATATTAGCTTTAACTTGTTTTCGAAAGCATTAAGAAATCCAATCAATTCTACTATTGTTTGATTTTTCCCTTGCAATTTTAACTTTAATTCATTAAGTGTTATATCACAAACGAAATCTAAATCCATAATGTCATGACATATCTACCTACATGTTTAACAGTTGGAAGGAGACAATCACGACCATACGCTTGTGCAGGTGTCCTCCAAACATGCGCCCGTCCTGTTGTAGGGAAAAGTGTGAAATATGATTCGTCAGAGCATATTACTTTCTAGCAATCGGCCAGGTTTTGTGAGTGTGACACCACTGTAGACGACATTTGACATTAACATCTGTGACAAGTGGCTTGAGAATCTAGATGCTGATAGAGCTCTGCGGTCACTTTTGCTGCAGTTGTTAGCATTTTAGATGTTACATTCCGCTTCAATACCCGCCGATATCTTTCACTGAGCTTCTCTTTCCATCCATTATTTTGTTTTGTCGAGCTTGTCTTGCAGCACTGTGGATAAGCAGTTTAGACTATCTAGAAACCTCTAAAAAATGGGATATTTCGGTCACATTGGCTCCAACTAATGTGACTCCCACAATTTGATCTCTTTAAAAATCTGAAAGACCCAACCTTTTACGATTTTGAAAAAAATCACACAAAATTTTAATAAAGCTATTGAATACTACCAGAATCTATACATTTCTATTCATAAAAAAATCTGGTAGCTTACGAAATGCATTCAAAAATGTCATTTTTATTCAGGGGTCTTTCCATTATTTTGATTACCACCTGCGTTTCTTTTAGCATGCACGTCTAAGATCTTATGTGAAAACGGTCACCCCAAAATGTCTTGGTGGTCCACCAGTCGATCGCGATCGACTTAATGCCCACCTCGGGTTTATTGTTTCAAAAGCCAAATGTCTGATGAGATCTGGAATCTCAGAGTGTTTTACACACACGCACACATAACTCTAGTCAGAAGACTGTGATGTAAGAGTGATGCCATTCCTAACATACATATTATAAATATCATTGATAATTACGTTTAATTTTGTTGTAATCAGATACTTTTTACTCTTTTTACAAAGAAATGATCGTACATCGTCGAGAGAGAAATTACTGATTAAAAAAAGTTCTCTTTAAGCATTTTTCTAGTAAAAAAATGGCAATTTATCTCATGAATTTGAAAAATTCACTCAAAATCAGCAAATAATCAATCCACCAACCATTTAAAATCATGATTAAGTTAAGGGGATTTATTTTAAAAACGTCGCAATTTTTACCGCGTCGATTCAATTAAGAATCGAAAACATTTCGTCTCGAAACGAAAAATGGTGTAAATAAATTCGTCAGAAGAACGAAAATATATTTCTTCACTTTCCTTCACAGAATGAAATTAGGGAGAAAGTGCTTTAAATCTTGAGAAATATTTCATTTAAAGTCTAAGACATTGCTTGTTCAATTGCAATTTTTATTCATTTTTATCTTAAAATTAATGTTGTTTACAATATTTATTGAATTTCTTATGAGATGAAATAGAAATGTATTTGCGAAGGATTAAAAGATTTTTCGATTCCTCGGAATAAGCTTCTATCTTGAATTTAAAAAAATTGTCATTCAAAACTGTTTGTTATCGCTGAAAAACATTTCAATATGTTGATTCGAAATCATAAGAAATCTTGTGACATAGATGTTTGTGAAAATATGAAAAACGTGATTGTTAACTACCATTTATAAAAAAAAATGTTCGGCTGGGTTTTTTTAAAAATTAAATTAATATTTTATCAAGATATATTCGAAAATAGGCTGTATAAAAATTAAATTACTTTTTTTTTAAATTGGTTATTATTTCTTGCAGGGAATATTTTGTTTTAAAGTAAACCTTAGTTCTTAAATGTAAAAGGAAGAGTAGGGTAAGTAACATAACAATTCGCGATTTATCTGAATGCCCCATAAACTTAAGAATAACTATTTGGGATAGATAGCATGTAAAATTTAAAAACATTCAATGGTGAAAACAAAGTGCTCATAACTATTTTACATCAAATGAATTTTCACCTAAAGATTTAATTGAATGTCACTTCATCATTACCAATAACTTTTTAAATAGAAAATAATATCACAATTGAAGAACTTGAAGTACTTACCAATATACCTAATTTTTTTGTTATTTATGCATCATTCCTATGTACAGGGTGGTTCTAATTAAAGTTCCACTTTCAAAATGCTGTACAAAAGAACCATTGATCAGAATGACTTCAAATTTGAACTAAGCATTCTTGTAAAGGGAAAATTATTTAGCAATAAAGATTCAACGTGTCATACATAGCATATTTTTGAAACGATTCAATTCCCGCGATAATGCGTGCAAAGTTAGAAAAAAAGGTCAATAATATAGACTTACAGCTTTATTATGTATTAATTTTGCATCATTTAAAGATACTTCTTTTCGTTAAAATAAACTGCATAAAACAAAACTATGTTTTCAACAAAATTTTTAAAACTAAAATTTACATATATTATATATTTTTAAATATATTTATTAAAATAAGAAATAGACAACATAAAATATAAGTATTTCCCTTCATTAGAATTAAATAAAAAGATAAATAAAAAATTTAATATGAGCCTAGTGCTTGCACCGCTCTATTTTCGTAGTGCAAAATCAAGGGTATAATCTGTCACTTTCAATTTGACACGATTTTGAGCATTCAGTTGTTAAACAACTTCTTTGCAGACTTGAAATTTTTTTCATGTGGGGAAAGATTTTTTGCTTATGTAGAACCAAAAACGAAAAGCAGAGTAACTGCAATTTTCTCCCTTCAAACAATTGAATCTCTCCACATTCAGTAATTTACAAAATAGCTGAAAATTTATCTCTAAAGTTATCTTTCAGACTTTTTCGTAATTCCGTAAGTGCCCATAATCCTGAAGATGTTTGTCAAATAAGATCCATTACAAGTTTATCAAATTTCATCCAATCAAAAACTAGTAAAGAATAGTGCAGAGTGCCACTGAGAACTGTACCGCGTGCCATAGGTTGCCGATCCTTGATCTATATTATAAGCATTTTGGGAGAATTTCATGATTTTTTCATATATATTTCTGCCTGCCTATTATTTTAAATAACTTCAGTATAATTTTTCCATATATATTTGTTTTGAAAAAAAAAAACATACTAAATTTATATTGTGATAAAATGTAAATTTATTTCTGTTATTGAAAGCAAAAAAAAAATTCTTTCCAGTAAATACCAAACAGAACATTGTAAATTTGAAGTATAATTTTCATACTTTTGTTGCTTTTCTGACATTTGAAATGTTTTTACAGGATATAAATGTGTTTTTTTATTATCCTTGAAAATAAAAGTACTTCACTTCTTTATATCAAGGCTTTCAAACACTTTAAAGAAAAGGAATTCCGCATGAATAAAAGTTTCCTAACCAGTGTAATTCAATTACATAGACCAAAATTAAATTTTAACCAAATTATACACTCTATATTTCATCAGAAAACATACCTTAAAAGTTCTTTATTTTCTCTTTCAACTAGTATAAAAATTCCAACTCATTCGAATGAAAAAATGTTCTAAATAAAAAACCACTGCTAATCAAACATTCTCAATGCATGTGTTAAGAAACATAACTAAATATGGAGGCCAAAGAATTCTCGAATACTTTTCACCCTTCATGAATACATCTTTCAGAAATATTTCAAACCTAATCTTCTTAAAGTAATAGATACAAAATTTTGTGTCCTTTTGACTTCGTTATTAATAATTTGTGAATTTCGAGAACGAATTTCTACAGTTCATTATTTTCCCACCACGCAAAGCTCTGACAAGTTAGATTGTTTTGTTGGATTCCAAGATATATTACACATTCCGCACTGTTCGTTTTAAATGAGCAATTCTAATGTTTAAGTTGATAGGAAACGCGTGCTTTTCTGTTAAGTTTTATTTTTATCTTTTGCTGTTCGATTTATTTTGTTTTATTTTTTATCGTTGGCAATGTTCAAGTGGGTGAAAATTTTAAATAAAGAAATTGCCATGAAAGAATAATAAACTATGTGGCAGTTGTGTTCAATCTATCATTTGCTCGAAAAATTTCAATCGTAGATAAAATTTTAATTACGTATTTCTAAGGAAGATTGTAAGGAAAATAAAATGTTGCAGAGGATTTTTTTTTGTTGCTGTTGAAGTGTAAATAGCGATGTAAATTCATTTATCTATCATAATTGATAGGTATAATATTTCAAACAGGAAAGAAAATTTTAAAAAATAAAATGCTCTTTGAAATACATATATATTGTTACGAGTTTCCAACGATTATTCAAAATTTATGTTTAATTAATTACATTGGTTCCTTTAACATGTTAAATTATTTCTTTTACTTTTTTTTGTTCCACTTATTTTGAGTGAAACCTTAAACCGGAGTAAACTTGATTTAAAATATTTTGTACTTCTAACTTCAAAAATATGAACTTTTTAAGCAAAGCGATTTAAAACTGCAAATGATTTCAGATATTTTATATGTACCACACCAATTGTTCCAGTATCCCCTTGACATAATGACTTCTTGGGAGATAACATTCCTTTTACACGCCATTGAGCACTTGAACGTCAAAAACTGTCACAAGCGGTTGAAGAGCATGGTACGTCGATTCTGTTAAAATTTCGTTTCGAAAGCTCAAGCCCCTTCTTAACGGTACCGAAATCTGCACTTCCCCAAAAAAATGTACATCAAATTAAATTTTTTTTTATATATCAAAAGAGGGGGATTAACGCGTCGTATATATAGAAGTAATACGTTGACTATTAACGCTTTATTTTGTAATTTTATGCCACTTTGAAATGGCTAGAACAATATCGTATTTACTCGAATATAAGCCATACTATTTTTCCAGTGTTATTGCTACTGAAAATCAGATGCTGCTTAGAATCGAAGGCAAAACATTTGTTACATGGGGGAAATTCAGTTTTCACCTCTTTCAAAAGGAAAAATGTAATCCTCCATTCTGACCAGTTACATCGAAGACTTATCCCATCCCGCAGTTTATCTTCAGTATTCAGTATATCCTAAACATCGTTTGTTGTATTTCCTGATTCTTTAACTCCATTGGTCAGTTAGACGATTATATTCATTATATGTTCATGTTATTTCAATGATTTAGTCCATCTTTTTAAAACTTTTGATTTATTTTCTTAGATCACACAAAAGACATGTACACAGCACAAAGAACATTACACATACACACGTAACTGATTCTACAAGCTAAACAAAGTATAATTCTCAGATGACTTGCAGCGCCATCTGTTCATTTTACATTTAATTTACAACATCGTTGTCTGCTCGTATTTAGGAAATCTTTTTGTATATTCTTTCCTTTATCAAATATATCGATAATAGCACATCAATATAAATTCACTATGAAAGGGAGGCAATTTTATGTACATAAAAAAAAACGGAAAAAGAGCAGCGGCCACTGAAAATGGGACACAAATGAAACAAATATGCATAGGTGACGTAAGCATAATGATTTCATTTTTACTTGTAACTGTTCAACAGTCTTTAATAATTATATATATGTATATTCTTTTATACATTCATTAAAAAAATATTGCATAACAAATGCATTAGATGGCACGGAAGACGGCACCGTGTGGGAAAATAACGACACCTACACCTATTCCGAAGTCAGTTGTGACAATCCTTTTCGAAACAGGATACTGACGGTTACAGTAATTATAGGTTCAAATACGTATTTGAAAGCTTTAATGCTGGTAAAATAAATTAATTATTAACTTTTTATTATTTCTCACTAAATTTTTATTTTTTAAATTCTTAAGTTGATATAGATGAATCTTTTGCACAATTTTTTATTTTTTCCTAAAAACGCGTAGAGAATTGAGGATGCGGCTTAGAATCGATGACAACATATTTTCACGAAAACATGTTGAGAATTTGGAATGCGGCTTAGATTCGAGTAAATGAGGTATTTAAGTTAGTACCCCGTTGTTCAAACCCACGCATTACGCCAGAGTAGGAACATAGAATCCCAACAGATTTAACGTGCATCAACCGTGCTACGCGGCAGTTCTTGAGTGGCATCAGGACTTGAGCCCTTGATTTGACTTTCACAACACTGATTTCCAGCTCAAGAGCATGACCCCTCATTACTGCCCCCATTCATATGTCTTCTTATTTACTGTTTTTTTAATCATCTCTAATAGCAAAATTAGCAATACTTTTTTTAATATTAAACTTAATTTTTAATTGAGCAAGTTGTTAAAATTTAAAACAGACTTATAGTAGTGTTAAACTTGCAAATGCAGTTTTACTTTTTAAGACACTACTTCATCCTTTTATTGAATTTTTTTTAATATTGAAGTGAAGTAAAGTATTCAATACTTTTTTTAACATATCGATTGATATATTTATATTATAGAGTACTATATTCTTTAAAAAAATTAATAATCCCCAAGATATGGATGAATCTTAAAAATGCACGTTAATTCTGTCGAAGCTCGAACGTCCTCCCGTTGGTGTGGTGTGGAAGTAAAATGACGAAGTTCATCGTCAAAAGCTCTTTAGTAACTGAATAATGTGACGTTACTATTCATTCTCTTAGTTTTGGTGATTTTTTGCGAAGTGATGTATCATTATTTTGCTGTACGTTTTTATTATATGAAAGTTTTGTACTGAGAAAAGAAATGAGCCAAAATGTGTGTTAATTTGGCAATGAAAAACATGGTAAGATTATGCTTGAAAAAAATAACTTTTTCATGATGTATTACCATAAATTCCAAGGTTTAATTCTTCATTTTTATATTTAACATTTTGACTCAGTATTAATAATAATAATCAAAATTTATTAAGAAATTTAATTCCTTTTATCATGTATTGTATTCTTCAAACTGTTTAAAAAGCTGCCTATGGCTATGGTGACCTAGTGGTCATGGTCACTAACCCATGGGCTATGAGTCGTAAGTTCGAACCTCAGGGCTATGGAAACTAGCTGTGTAGAGAGGCTGATACGCGCGAAGTCTGTCGAAGCTCAGTTCTACTTTTGGCGTAGTGTGGAAGCTCGGAAAGTGGAGGGCCAGTTCAGGTGTCGTCCTTGTCACTTAACCATAGCTCAGAATTACGAGGTGCGTCGCCCAATAGCTCTCGTGTTGCCTTATAATGCGACGCTAATATACGCTCACTCATATTTAATCGGCAAATTTATCCTGTCAATAAAAATAAAAAGCACAGTTGAATTAGAAATAATTACTTAATTGATGTAATAAAACAAGTAATATAACAAAAATTAAGTCAATTCCTACTTAGATCAACTAAAAAAATTTATTTTAGTGACTTTTTATTTAATAGTTACAATTATATAAAATAAATATGTGTATATACATATGACAGAATCCCAGCATTAAGTGGCAACTAGTTTTTAATAATTATCATTAAAGTATTGTATTGTCATCCAAAACAATTGTGTATATAAAATTTCAGTTCAACTGAAGGCTTTGAAACATGAGAAGAAAAAATATCTTCTAAAGTTTTGACCCAAGTCGCTAAAAATGAAGCCGACGTGGCTGTATCTGTAATTCTTTAAATAACTTATTTCAGTCAATTAATTTTAATTAATTATAATTACATTATCGTATTGTTACCCAAAGCAATAGTGTATAGAAAATTTCTGCTCAAATGAGCGCTTTGAAATGTGAGAAAAAAAACTTTTCAAGTTTTGACACAAGTCGCCAAAATGATCGCTAAGTCGCCAAAAATGATGCTAACGTGGCTGTATTTGTAATTTTTTGAATAATTAGTTTTAATCAACTAATATTTATTAATTATAATTAAATTACTGTATTGTCATCCAAAATAATCTTTCATATAAAATGTCAGCTCAATTGAGTGCTTTAAAATGCATTTTATTAACGATTGAAAATTTAAACACAAGATAAATATTTAAATACATAGAAAGTGTTAACTAATTTGGAATTGAATAAAAATAATTGATTAGAATTTCATTTTTTATTGGTACTGATGCTTTTAAAATTGAAAGTTACAAAACTAAAAAAAATTCATTTTCTTGTACTTGTGTCACTTTTCTAGAGAGTGACCCACACGTTTTCTGCAATTCCTTTCTTCTTCGACTGTATCAGCGTTTTCAAACTTTTTCAATTATGGGCAACACTTGAAACTTTTTCAATCATCTAAACATACCTCATACTTGCATAAAAGTAGGAGCAGAGGAAATAAAGTTTGTGGAAAATGTAGCATTTGCATTTTTCGTACCACCTTGAGATTTAAGAGTAAATATGTGAGTTAAGAAAGGAGACGAAAAATTTATTTATGCGTAATATTTTTTACAGTGAAATAAAACAATAAACATGAAGATAAATGCATCAAAAACAACAAGAATTTTAAAAAGGAACCAAGAAATAAGGCATCAGTTTTAATAATTTATTTTTCGATATACAGCTCTTTTTTTAAAAATCTTAAATATCACTCCACCGTTTTTGTGAATTGTACTTTGTAATTTATTGTAATTTTCAAATTGTGTAGAATTGTACAGGATTGAATCTCAATCAGTTAAGATTTTTCAATTTCTACTATAATTTTACAATCTCCCTATATATACATATATATTTGTTCAAATTTTCAATCTTTAATTAAATACTTTCCATTCATCCATTCAAGTTCAAATACATTTTATAAAACTTGCAGTGGATAATTTTTTTTTTTTTGATGTTAAATAAAATTTTTTTCAAAAATTAGTTCATTAATTAGATTTATACAATGAATATATAAATAATAACCAACAAAAATAATAGTCCAACACCATATATGAAAAGGAAAATCAATCGCTTTGTCCCTGTAGCGCAATGGATTTGTAATTCAAAGGTCGTGGGCTCAAATCATACCTGGGATGGCCAAATTTCTGAGAATGTGACTTATGAATGAATAAATAGTAACAAACAACAAAAAGTCCAACACCATATATAGAAAGGAAAATCGCTTTCTACTTTGCCAATTAATATTCTGATTCTGTCATATGTATATACATATTTATATACATTGTAATTATTTAATAAAAAGAAACTAAAATAAAATTTTTCTTTGTTGACCTAAGTAGGAATTGATTTAAAAGGAAATTTTATATTACTTGTTTATACATATAAAACCAAATACTCGGAGGAAAAGATCTTGACCAGCAGCAGATCTTGACCGGAAATAAAGGCCAGCATTATTTCCGTAGAAAATCATATATCTCATAGTCATATAGTATAAAAATCATTAAAAAAATTATAAATTATAAACATGACAGGAGCACAAAGTTTCATGCATTTTTTTAAATGCTGTTGGAAAACTAGTCCCTATATTTAATTCGAATGATTGACTCGTTTTGTTATTTAAGTCACACTTCAAACCGTTCTATGTCTATTAGCTAAGTGATTGTTAACAAGGTGGTATCCTCGAGCAACACGAAGGCTTTCGGTGGTGGAACGAGGCCGCGGTAACCTTGTGGTCAAGGTATCGGATCCTGGTTGGCAAGTCATGAGTTCGAGCCTAAAGCTGCTGAAGACCCACCGTTTTGGGGAGCGATGCACGTTAAATCTGTCGAGAGCTCAAACGTCCCTTTGGTGTGGTGTGGTAGTTAGGAGAGGGAGGAGACAGCTCAGGTGCCGTCCTCGTCACTTGACCATACTTCAAAATTATGAGGTCAAAAACCCTCGTGTAGCTGAACAGTGCGACGTTAATATTCACTCACATGGTGGCGGAACTCATCAATGCTGGTTTATCTACTAGGCGCTTGGGGCGAGCACCTAGAGGCTAAGGGCCCGTAAAGTTAACCAGATTTTCTGGTATAAATTTCGATCCGTCAGTGCCAAGGAGGCCCGCAGATCTTCTGCGTCCTTGACACGAAATGGGCTTAAGCCAGCACTGGACCTCATGATGCTGAATGATTAAGGGACAAAAATGACCCCTGAGCTGACACCCCCCACCTCTTCAAATTTCCACTTCCCGTGAAGTAAGAATTTTGTGCCTCAAAAGGTTTAACGCAATGTTTCTTAACCTGGGGATACACAGCACTTTTCTAGGGGGTCCGCGTAGGTATCTCACTTATAATGCTGGTATTTCCCTCTTTTAAAATCTCTGAAAGGCCTCGTAGAAAAATTTAAAGATGTACCATCTTAGACATGATCACAAAATTGACCCCAATAATAACACTCTGTTGCAAGGGTGTCAAACTCGCGGGCCACATGTGGCCCGCAGCGAACATTTTTGCGGCCCGGCCAATATTTCGGCACACAGTCACGTGAATCTATCAACAAATCAGGTATCTACAACAAACAGATTCTCATGTAAACGGGCTGGAAAAATATATCGGTAAAAAAGTTAGCTCCTCAACTCCAATTCTCAGGCAATTTGTGGGTTTGCATGTAAACGGGACCTGTGTGATCATGGGTTTTGCTTTTTGTTTACAGAGAATACCAATCACGTAGCATATAGCTCATGCTTGCTAAATCTGCAAAGACTCTAAGTCCTTCCGTTAGCGTGCTTAAGAAATTTTTAAAGCTGGGTTTCAGCTTGGGTATCGTCCTCCTCTGTAGCCTAGAGTTGATTTTAAGTAAAATATCAGTAAAGCAATCGTTTAATATATAATGAAATAGGTTTCACGTGAAAATTCTAAAGACGAAATATTGGTTAACAAGAAATAATGCAGGAGTCCCGTAAAACTACTATGTATTTTCATGCATTTTTTATCTTAACACGAAACGAAAATCAGTTAACACGAAAAGATTTCCCTTCTGAGAATGAACAAAATACGCAAAACACCAGCCGGAGTTGACTGTCCTACTGTATTAACGGAAGAATTCATTATAGTAGATGATGATAATGTGTGTTCAGCCCCAATTATGGTAAACTAAGACATTTTGGAGCTTGTTCAAAGCTCAAAAATTATTATTGATGCAGATTCCGACGATGAAAATGAGATGTTTCTACGTCATCTGAAATGAAGAGCATTATTATTAAAAGTATGCGCAGTTATTTACACTTTCCAATGATAAAATAAATAAAAATGGACGATATCGAACAATTTGTTGACAATTTGATGCTAAAAAGGACAATGCGAAGAAAAATGTCAGATTATTTTCCAAAAGCTCAATAAATGTTTTGTTTTTCAAAAACTTGAAAATTTTGTATAAAACTTCTTTAAGTTGCTGTGAATGTCTTTGTTTCATTGATTTTTATTAAATACATGCATATACATGTAACTAAGTTTTATATAAATGATATAAAATACAATGATCATTATGGAGTGATGGGGAATTTATATATATAAATAGGTGAAGATGAGTTTAACGCAGTGCTTCTCAAACTTTCAATAATCGCGACCCAATTTTCAACCATAATTTCCATCAACCCCCCCCCCTCCCCCATTCACTTACAAGGAACTGAATGCAAATAATAATGTATAATACTTTAGAGTAAAAGTTACAATACGACATTAATACAATTTTATATACTATAAGCCTATTGAAATCACAAGTATAATTATTAAACGTATTATAGAAATTACTTAACTAAGTATTGATAAATTAATTATCAAAACATTTTACCGTACTGATACATCTATTAGTATATCAGAGTAAATGTTCGTTTCATTTTTATTAAGCCAGAATATATTTTGTTTTGTTTCCTTTTGGAAAATTAATAATTTTCTTAAATTTTTTACTTTTGATTTTTCGATATGCCTGCACCCCCCTCAGGAGTGTATGCCCCACAGTTTGAGAGGCGATGGTTTAAGATTCAAACCATGTTAGGGATTGCCTAAGAATCAAGTAAGAAACTGTTACTGACTGTCTACATTATCTAAAGCGATGTTTGAGAATCAAATCTACTTTAAATATAAAGTGATAATTACAATTCTGTTAAAATATATTATATAAAGGAAACTTTATGACAAAAAATTCTGTAATTATAATAAAGACTAACTATTAAAATTTAAAATTATTTTTAAAATAACAAAAAATATTTGTGTATACTGTCATTTATAATTTCAATAATACTACCCATTTTTATTACTCAATAAAAGTAACAAAAAAGGAAAAGAACTATTTAGTTGATAGATTATAAGTTACCTTAAAAAGATTATGTTTTTACTATAAGTAAAAAAAAAGTTATTGTTCCATAAATCGAGAATTAGCCTGTGAAGCTATAGTTTTTAACACGATAAAGTGATTTTGATTTTAGTACATAGAAAAAAGGAGAAAGTTTTCTGTGTGTTAAGTAAGATTTTTAGTAGATGTCAACAAAAGTTCTTGATGACTTTTGATATGTTTCTCAATTTCCATACATATATTTTCCTCTCTTCTTCGCTTTTACACATTCCCGATGGATCTGAAAAGGATTACTCATAAATGCCACAGAAAAATGTGCATTTGTTGACAGTTTACATATATAAAGAAAGGGAGACGTGACTTATAACTCACTTGGGGAAACATTTATGTAAGAAAATCTCAAAATAAGCCATTTTTTCCTACTTTTCTTTCCTGGATGGCACAGGGTGTTGCAAAAATAGCGATCCATTTCTATGAAAACACTAATGTATTGATTTCTTTCACATGTGTTTAAAGAAATTCTATCTTAAAAATAGTAATCTTTTCCTGGAAACTGGGTAGTAAAACACATGAATAAGAGCGTCAGCTCTCTTCATGTGTTCATTGGCCCTTATTGATGGCAGTTTTCAAACTGCCATCAATAAGGGCCAATATCAGGCTACTTGCGAACAAATTTAGGTAGTTTCTTGACGGTATTGTCAGATGTTGATGGTCATCCAGGACATTTTTCCTACTCCACGCTAATGGTTCACCTGAATTTGTTCACAAGTAGTCTGATATTGACTCTTGTTGGTGGCTGTTTTCCGTATTTTCGCTGGTACAGCTGACACTCCTCCTCATGTGTTTTACCACCCAGTTTTTTTGGAAACGATGGCTGCTCTTTTTTCTAAGGTGAGTATTTCTTCAAACACCTGTGAAATAAATCAAGACATTAGTGTTTCCAAGAAAATGGATCATCATTTTTGAAACACCCTGTATATGCTTCTTCAGTTAATGAAGATACATAACGGTGATTATAGATGCCTCAATCAAAATTATTTCAGACAACTTTGATTATAGAAAATGGATCTTTGAATACTGAGGAAGATGTAAATGAAGACAGGGTAGAATCTGCTTTGCCTGTAAATGTTTGAGTTACATTTAAATTTCTACAAAAGCAAATGATGAGAAAATATCCCATAAAACTGCATTGGTAGTGAGATACAGGTTTAAATATGCTATTGGAAAGGTGGAAAGGCTGTGCTGTAACTATAGCATTCAAATACTCAACACACGAATCTGTCTCGAAACCCCAAAAGACTTTATCGAGCACAAAAAAGAAAATTGATATTACTCGATGAGCATATTGATATTATAACATGATCATTAATATGCATAATGACGGAATAGTAGGAGTCGATTTGTTTGGCAGACTTCTGGGCTCACATCGACTTCTGTTTGGAAGTAAAATATGCTACTAGAATATATTTTAGTAATCCTCTAAATAAAGTTTCTCTAAATTTTACATTCATATTTGCACAATCATAAAGTAACAAAATAATCGTGTCTTAAGTACACTAAAAGCGTGTTTCGAGTGTTAAAAAAGATTATATAAGAAATGCTTTCTTGACTGTGATGCACGGTAGATGTAAAGCCTCAGCCATAAATGCACAATATTTTTGTATGTATTTCTTGTTTTAAGGGGGTCCGGCACTTCCATAGGAGCCCATGTTAAGTTTCGTAACTTTATGTACCTTTTTCTCAGAAACTACTTGCTTCTCATAGATGAAATTTTTACAGTAGGTTATATGTACTATAAATAAGACTTTAATGGAGTGTTTTGTCTTTTTACTAAAAATTAAAATAATTATGATTTTTTTTAAAAAATGTCCAATTTTGTCCCGCTAAAATTTAGTTTAAAAAGACGTTATCTAAAAATGTTTACTAGATATATCTTATCCACTCCATTAAAATGTGTAAACATGATGAAAATATACTTACTGAACATTTGAGGACCCTACATTAATTAGTTTCTGAGAAAAAGGTACATATAAAGGGAAAAATATTTCATTTTGAGAAAACAGGCTTTAAAGTAAAAATTTGTAATTTTTGACGATTTACCTTTTTGAATACTTTCCAGAAGCATATGAAACATTTTCTTTGCATTCTGCTTCTACAAAAGACTTTTTTAATTTTCTTTTTTTTTTTCATTATTTTTAGCAATCTAGCCTTTTTTTGTATCTCAAGATGCTTTCGTTAGGCTACACGAATCCTACGTGCATCTAATTTTTTAAAGCACAATTAAAACCTGGTTCAACACCACAATGTTTTAAAATGATTAATTTGGCTACATGGCCCATATTGAATTTTGCATTTGCCATATTTACCCCTAATTTTAGAGTTTTTAACTCCACAAACTTAGATTTTGGAATGACTGACCATATGGTATTATTAACTGACTCATTGGGGTTTTGAGTCTTTCCATGTAGACATTTTTTTAATAACCTAGGGTCAGCTAAATCTCTAACAATTGGCTTAATTTCATTCATGAGGGAAGATGGCACATGGGTATGTTTTTTATGATCATAATGCTTTTCGTTAAATTCAGCTTTTGCTTTCTGAAACTTGCACCATGAATTTGTACCCGAGGGACACAATCCATGTTGAGGGCTCTCATTTGTAGATAAAAGATGGAAATAAACAGCCCAAACAGCAGTTTTCATGTTGTATAAATCATTGATATTTTTTCTAATGGCCATACCATAATACCTCTGAATTTTGGAAATTAAAATGTCGGTGAGTCGGTTGCGTCCACTTAGGCTTCCTCCATCACTTAATTTTTTCCTCTGTTTTTTCTTTTGAGATCCAAAAGACGGGTACCCATACGCTTTTGGATATGTCCAACACACTCTAATTTTTTCACTTGAGTGTCATAAGGATTCAGGACAAGTATTGATGAAAAACCTCTTGAATCTCCATCGCCCAAATATTTTGTGTAACGAATGCCATAATGAGCTTCGGATCTTTCAAATATCGCCGTTACACCTTTCACTTCCATGCCTCCACTTGTTCCACTATAGTTTGGCAATACATGATGGTTCATGAACAGAATTAAATGCAGTTTTGCACCGACAATTTTTCGAAAACATTTCAAAGTCAATAACTTTTCCAGTATCGACACTCGTAGCTGTAACAATACCATTGAGGGACTGGTATCCTCTTTTCTGCCATGAACCATCTAAGGCAACAGCGATGTCACGGCTACCTTCTATTCGTGTTGCCCCCTCAACAGAATTTCTCATTGATTTTTCACAGGTTAATTTAGAAGAGTCGAACAACAATTATGTATAAGTACGGAATTTTTCAGGTGGAGATGGCAAGTTCACAAGTCTACAGAATGTTTCTACAGCTGAAAGACCTCTTCCAATAGATCTGAAAGCAAATACCAATCTGATATTTGAGTGGAAAAGTTTATTTTTATTCTTCAATTTAGTTGACGTATGGAAACCATGCTTTTTGCGTAAAAACTACAACTAAGTTCCATGTAATACACAATTCCAACTCTTTTAGAAGCCTCCAATGAGATGGAATGGCCACAGTTTTTACAAACAGCAAAGTTCAATAAAGCTTTATTCAATAAATTTAATTCGATAAAAACATTTTTTTCATTACTTCCCTCCATATCTTCATATAAACTGTTGTTTGAAATAAGTTTTCGTATTGAAGCACTTTGAATAACAGTTTCTGTGCTGCCTGATATGATAGCTGGAATATTTTGAGCATTCATTTTTTAAACGCCGACATTTTTGAGTTTTTTAAATATTTTTTTAGATCTCCCCATAATTTTTGTCGTTAATAAAATACTAATAAATAATTTAATGTAACACCTGAATTAAACAGGGAAAAAATCTGGATAAATAAATTGTAATTCACAATTAGCAAGTTCAAGCAAGAATAATCCCATTTAACAACAAACCAAACGAAAAAAATAACTATGTTGAGTTGTCTTTTCCTTTCTTCTAAGAAAAATCGTTTTATATAAATGTAAAACAAAGGTTATACTAATTGTAGACAAAAAAAATCACGCTGTCATCGAAAAATTAAGCATGATGAAAGACAGGTGCTCCTCGAAGAGCACCTGTCACGCGTCAAGGAAAGTGGCTTCCTTTTAAAAAATAAATAAAAATACTACTAATTGTTGTATTTCAATATATCATATATCATTTTAAGCAGAAACGTTTGAACTTTTCAAAACTATAAAAAAGTCAAAACCGATCATTATTTAAAAATTCATGTGCCGGACCACCTTAAAAAGTTTTAGCGACCTTTTGTTTTCTTCATACTTTAACTTTTAGCCCATATGGTTATTTTGTGAATTTCGATATGTAGATACAGATATGGAACAAAATAATAGGAACACCAGTGAAAAAATTAAATTCTTTTATTAGTAAGAAATTGGGCCACCTTTGGTCTGAAAGACAGGTTTCATTCGTCGTGGGATTGACAAATAAAGGTCCCGAACAAAGTTCATCAGAATTTGCACTCATTCTTCGTGCGGGGCCTTCTTTAGACCAAATAGTGTACGTGGAGGAGGAAACCGAGCACGGACTTTGTTTTTAAAATCCCTCAATGATGTTCGAATCAGGTGACTAGGGACACTACTTTAGATGTTCCACTTCATCATCATGCTCATATAATCACATTTGAATACAGCGAAACGTTTGAACAGGGGCGTTGTCCTCTTGAAACACAGGACGTTCTGCCGGAAAGAGAGTCTGAAGCATAGGGTGAAGATGATCTGTGATAATGCTTCGATAATGGTCGCCTGTGATCATACCCCTCAAGAACAACGAGAAGCCCCAAGCCACGGGAAGACATTACGCCCCACACCATCACAGAATCTCATCCATGTTTCACGGTTGTAACCAGACAGTCAACATGAAATGCTACCTCAAGTGTTTGCCAGGTGAACAAATTTCCAGTGGTCTGGAATAGTGTAAATAAGGATTAATCAAGCCAGATGACTTGTTCCCATTGCAATTGTGTCCAGTTTAGGTGCTCTCGGCACCACTCTAGTCTCTTTATAGCATTCTACGCCGAAACTAACTGTTTTGGAATAGCTACGCTGCCATTAATGTTTGCAGGCTGCAGCTCACGTTGAATAATTTTCATGGATACGGGGATCTGAAGGTAGCATTCATTTCGGACGTTATCTGTGGAAGTGTAGTCTTAAGTTTTCGGTGACTATCTTCTTCAGCACCCGTCTCTCATAGTCCTTCGACTTTCACCTACTGTTGTGCTTCACGGAAGACACATTTCTCAGGTTTGTGTAGGCTGTCATAACCCTTGACACAGTGGTCCTTGAAACACCTACAAGGTTGGCTGTTCTGGACACGGATGCTCCAGCGAGGCGAACTCCAATTATCAATCCTCTTTTCATTCGGAGAGGTCGGACATTATCACTCTTTGCTAAGAACAGAATTTCCTCATGTAACTCTCACACTGCTTGCCTGATACATTCCGTTTCGCCGCCATTAGGTGGCACTTTGTTGCGAAACGTAGCGGCCTTTTATAGGATGATTGAAGGATGATTCATTTTTAAACGGATGTTCATATTATTTTGTCCTATACCTGTAACTTGTTACTTGAATTCACCCAAGTGCTTCTTTTCTTGTTTGAGTATAAGGTTAATAAGTCATTGTAAAATAATTTGAGTACATGCATTTCTGTGCTTTTAAATAATAATTTTATTTTTTTAAATTGGTGGGGAAACTTTATTTTCTGCTCAAACTGTGTTATTTCTGAATAACATTTAAAAATTCACTTATTACTTTTCAAAAATTGTTTACACAAATAGTTTTCAACATAAATGTCAGTAATCAATTTTTTTAAAAAACCATGTGAAAAAATACTATTGTCAATGTTTTATTTATGGAATGTTTTATAAATCAAATAAATACATTCGAAACCCCCTCCCACACACAACTTATTCTTACGTTTTATAATAGTTTAACATTTCTCGAGCATAATGTAGTGTTTTGAAGGTTAAATTTGGACAAAAGAAAATAAACTTGATATAATTTTTATCATTAAAAATGCGTACGACCAAAATAAAACTCTTGTTGTTTGAGTCAAGACTTTTAAATATTGAAATAGCATTTTTTCATAGCAGGCTTGTTGATTCTTATTCTAATTAAAAATAAAATTATCTGATATTTTCTTAATATCTCCATTTTATTTAGCATCTAATACCAATGGATCAATACTTTTGGGTTTTATCCTGCTAAATTTCAAAATTATTTATCTAAGTAAGAATAAATATTGTCAGTAGTTTTGATAATTCAGTTCGTGACAGGAAAAAAAGATTATATATCAATGTATGCCTGTTTTTTTTTAAAAAAATCCCCATAAACCTATATTTATTTTAGAAAGTGTAATCTTAAATAAGTTATTAAATTTTGTAATTCAGATTTATTTAAATTACATGTAGGGAAAGCAAGATAATTTACATTTAATATATGTATCTAGGATACATTTCAAATAATATGTGTATTACATTTAAAATCAAGTTTATTATATTTGAATTTCGCAAACTTTTCATTCGCTTTCTTTCATCTGAATTTAATGTTGAAATATGAACAATAAAATAATTTTTTCAATGTCTAATTCGTATTTGTATTGATGTAATCCAATAATAGTTAATGAAATCTATAACTTTTTTTTCGTATTGGAATTTTTAGATTCGTTATAGATGCAATACTAGTTCAATGCATAGAAATTTTATCTCCTGAAATAATTTGGTTGAATTCTTATTGAATTTTTATGACTTTTTATTAAATTATTCAAAAAACCCAAAATATTTTGCAATCCAATTATCTTTTATAGTAAAGAAAAATAATTGAAACTCATTTCGAAACAATGCATAGTAAAATTACTCATACAAATGAAGAAATTTTTTTAAGTATTAGTATTTATATTAATGTAAGAGGAAAACCCTAAAAATATTTTATAACATCGAGAATATTTCTCTTAATGTGCTGCAGCATTAACGCTAAATAAATGTTGAATTTTTAAACATTTATTTGTGGACTCAAAAGACGCCGTCATTCAGCTCTTTATAAAGATTAAAAACATAATTATATGAATTAACAGGTGTGGTTCTTAAAACCATCTTGTATATTTCATGCTATAATTTAAATTAGAAAAATACCCTTTAGTTTTTATTTCGTATTATTTAGTATCAACAATGTATAAGCGCTGAACTTTAGCAACCATCACGATGTGCAATCAGACTCATGCGCGCGTTAAATTTGTCGAGGAGCAAAGTTATCAAGTTGAGAGGTGTAAAAGTGTGAAGAATGGAGTGTCAACTCAGGTGTTGTCCTCGTCATTTGAGTGTGACGCCAATACGTCGCCAATGACAATCAAACAGCTTTTAAGGTAAAAGTTAATAAACTATCAATCACTAGCAGTTTTCACAGTAAACCCTTCTTACTACGACTACCAATTTTGTGAAGAAAAAACTAACATGCGCGTCTGTCTATTTGTTAGTATCAATTGCTAATTTTTTATTAGATAATTGAAGTAGTACCTGCAGATAGATCGTGATTGGATTTTAAAATCCATTGCCCCTAAAATTAAACAAAAAATAATTCCAAATTAGCTCTCTTTTATCCTATATTATGAAGTTTTTTGTTCATAAATACTTATTCATCATGTCAATCTTTGTAATTTACCATTGACTACGAACTATCTTTTACAAATACTTATATTACGACAAGCCTATCCCCCCCCCTTTAATTCTCTTCAACACTGTTAGCATAATTATGCTGAAAAACATTATGTCTTACAACAAACCTTTACAACTTCGTTGTAGTTGTCTTGACAACTTACAACAAACCTTTCCCTGATGCAATAATTTCCACATTTCAAAATGTGGGATGAAACCTTAATATTTCCCATTTAAAATTAGGAAAAATAAATTTACCCTCAAAACACTATATGGCTCAATTTTTAAATTTGTATTTTATTTAACAGCAGTAAGTTTATATTTTGCTCTATAGGCCTTATCAATGTTTATTATCCTACTTAAAATTAAGATATCAGTTTTATTATGTAAGATCAGGGTAAAATCGCTTTTTTTCCGTATGAATGATCAAGCTCAGATTTTAAATTATTGAAATGCGCTGAGTATGTTTTTTTCCCGCAGTAACACTATCCTTGGGGAAAATTGAGTTTTACAGGAAAGTTCGCTTCCCGGCATTAACTTGTATAAGATTACAACCCTAGAACATGTGAATGGTTTTATCAGATTGACAACAAATTGGCGAAAAATTTGCTGGAAAAATTATTTCGCCAATGAAACTTAGAGAAGTCCATAGAAAGTGCGTCCCTTCTGGAAATTTCCATGAAAGTATATAAGGGACCTTTGAAACAACGGTCGAGTCAGTTGAGTTCAAAATCTGCGTGTATGTTGTCTGCTACAAGACAGAAACTTTATCTGTCTTTTCTAATAGCGGAACTGTTCTAGAGACAGTGGCGTAACGTACACCCCCGCAACCCCCACATCACTGGGGGCCCAGGATACTAGGGGTCCCAACGACTTTCTGACGCCAAGTACCCTTTGTAAAGCTTGGCTTTGGGTCCATAATCTAATTTTGCAGTGGAATCCTAATATTCTCCGTTACTGTCTAGAGAACCGTTTTTCAAACGCTGTGAAGCTTGCTTACAATGAGTGCGTTTTTCCATTAATGTAGATAATCTGTTTTAATATTTCTTTCGTTGATTTGTCTTCGTGGTGTTATTTGTTCGTCCTTGTTCATTAAAAAATTTGTTTTTCAATTAATTGGCATCGCTGCCTTATTTTTCCTCATGCAAACTTGCCACAGTATTCACATCTGTTCAAAATGCTACATAATTTTTTTTAATAATATAATGCTTATAATAAAATATATTAAAAGTATTAGTTAAATTACTGTTAAAATTTTTACTTTTATCTTAATACTTGTGCTTATTTTAAAAAGTGATTTTTCTTTTTTGCAGCGAATTTAGCGAGGGAAACCGGGATTACATCATGAAGGAACTTCTCAAGGACTACATCTTTCAGAATGAAGAAACCGATGACATATAACTCCCTCCCTGTATTTCTCCCTAAAAAGTAATATATATAATCTATTAATAAAAACATTTAAAAAGTTGCTTATTCAATTCTTTCTTTTTAAAATATGTTTTATAAATATTTTGATGATTAATTATTCATTAAGATATCGAATTTATTAAACGGAACTCTTATCGAATTATCTTTTTTTATAAATATTATTAAAATATAAAAATTGTTTAATTTTAAACATTTTTTTTAATTGTGATGCTGTGAGTATCAATAGTTGAATTTATATTTCTTTAAGTATTAGATGATTGGTACTGTAAATGGATATTAACTTTAAATATATTTTTATAGATTGTAATTTTTCAGTCTTTAAAAAATATTCCCACAAAATATAATACATACCATTTCAAAATATAATACATATATTTCATTTTTCCAAAATATAATATATACCATTTTCGCAATTGTTTTTCACAAGTACCTAAATTCTTCGCCCTGCCTTTTTTCCGGAAATTATCGTAAAAACACAAAAATCTAAGTTATAGGTAGTTCTTTTGGACGTAAGAATTTTTTTCGATATTCAATATATATATATATATTGAATATATTTGATCTCAAACATAATTTTTTTATAAAAAATTATTTAACCAATCTTTTTTAATGAATTTTCTAAAAACGGCTGTTTAAATAATTAAGAAAAATACTTTTAAAAATAGCAATAATAATTATTATGTGTACACTGTGTAATAAACTGTAAATTCTATTTTATCGGATAATTTAAAAGTATTAACTTCATAGACAAATCAACACAATCATAAAGAATATATACTCGACACATAAATATTCTTTATAGATAGATGTATTGGAGAATCGTCAGAGTATTATTTGAGGTTTGATATTTACTTAAATTTTTGTAAAGCCAATTATTTATTGCTAGGATGTAATAAGAAATGCAAATTAATGATTTATTTGTAAGACATTATAAAGATGTAAAAATTAATATAATAAAAATAATTATAACGTTCTTAAATATTCTTTGAAAGTATTTTATGTGTATATGCACATTTTTCGAATTCAATCAAGAATTTTTTTTTTTTTTTACAAAACTAGCGAACAACTAAATGTACGTTTATTTGTGTTTGTAATTAATTACATGAACTTATGTAAATTACAAGAAATATTTTTTTCTTCGAACTTATTTTAGTTCTTAGGTGCAAAATTAAATTTCGAGTTCTTCCTAAAAAGGTTGTGGCAACTCGGGCCATACATTCTTGTTAATACTTACTGTTGGCGCCAGTTGGCGAGAATTCTTTGTATAGATTTTGCTCCGAGCCAACTGTAGTAACCTTAGTATTCAGTTCGAAAAGTGTAGCGATCCCATATGGTTGGGATCCGTTTTCGCTCATTAAAACTTTGTTGTTAAACTTACAGTCCATTAATTTATATCGGCACACTTACGAAAGAGAATTTTAAGCGCATCTTCCCTGTCCTGTGGAGAAATTCAAACAGTTAAAAAACAAGTAGTTAATTATTTCGTTTGAAACTGTGGCAACAATAATTCTTATTCCAATTTATTTTTTATTCAATCTATTGCTGTATGTAACATTATCGTCTGATTTTATATTTTTTTTGGTAGTTGTTCTATATGTTAAATAGTTTATTTTTAAATTAAAAAAATGGTAGGAAAATTTGCAATACGTCTGTTTGAACAGCACGAACGTAAGAATAAGCGAATATTTTACAAACTATGTTTCATATTTACCCTGTTTATTGTATTTTATATTTACATTGAAAATTAGTGGGAAATATTTTATCGAAATTTATATTCAAGTCTATAATTGTGTAGAATATATATGTAGAATTATAAATATTATGTTTAAATTGCATAAAAGATTTATAATATTATCTCTTCTCTTTTTCTAGGTTTGTTTTGATCCTGGTGTTTGTTTGATTTATTTTTCGTGATTGCTTCTAGTCAGTTTAATGTAAGCAAAAAAAAAATTAAACATTAAAAATTATTAAAATTCTGCTGTTTTATGTGCTTATGTGTTTTTAAAATGTGCGCTTTGTAAATAAATTATTTTTCCGTCAAGTTTTGTCATTTTCTTATATATTATTCAAATATGTAACTTAAACAAAGAATTTAAACATTCATTCTACTTTATGTAGGTAATAAGAATATCCCAGGATAGAGTAATAGATTATATTAAATTTGTAAAACTTAAATAAAGAATACTATTTAAGAAAAGTACATTATAAACTAAAAGTTTTAGAGAAAAAATGTTAAAAATTCCCTTTATTTTAAATAATTACAGATTCCCGAGATATATGTAACATTTTAAAAAATATTTTAGTTTAGCAAATTATTCTTTTCTGAGCTTTTAATCTTGTTCATGGAAAAGTCTTTAATTCTATTTCTCAGTAACAAAAATGGTTTTGTTTGTCTCTGTATTGGTAATATATGTGAAATATTATGCATTAAAATAAAAATATTGTTATGTAGATCGGGGTTCGAGGATTTTATCTGCAAATTAGTCGCAAAGAGCAAGAAAGTTCTTTAAGAGCAATGAATATTTATTTTAGAAAATCCAATCCCTGAAACACAGGATTCATCAGCAATATTCACAGAATAAATCTCAGAAGGTCTTCACACCTTCATCAGTACTCAGACACAATTATCAGTGTCTAAAATACACGTATGTAAAAGATTATTCACAAGCACAGCCGAGCTCATCGGTAATCACAGTTAAGGCAAGCCTACTAATCGCTAGTCAAAACAACTCCCTGATCACTGGTTGAAACAAGACGAACTAATCTTCCGTGATCATTTCTCTATATAGGTCTCGCGGAACTTTCGAGAAAGATTCGCTTGCGTCGTACGTCTTGAAATTAGTGAATTTCTCCACAAATTTCTAGAAGAATCCAGAAGGTCCCGAAACTCGCCAACATAGTCACCAAAGTTGTCAACATAATCACCAAAGTCGCCAAAAATGATGCCAACTTGACTTTATCACCTTCACCAAGTTCCCATCGAACCTCCATTATAACGTAAGGGACGGCCATTATAACGTAAGGGCGTTGCTTTTGAATATATTACAATTTTAACATAAAATAAATATAACATAGAGTCCACAATATAAATTATTTACACTACTTTATTCCAAATTCGTAACAATATTTTTTTATTACAAAAAATTATTTTCCACGATATATTTAAAATATTAATCATCTAAAATCCAAATATTATTTTATATATATATATATATAAAAATTTACATACCATTTTTTTTAAAAAATTACAAAATTGAAAGCAGCTTTTAGATTTACTACATCTATAAAAATAAATACGAAGGCGGGTTCTTATTTTATATATAGAGATAAACAAGTGTGAAATTCAGATTTTTATGACCATGTATGCGTGAAAAATATTTAGAAATGTGTAATAAATGTGTAAAAAAACGTAATGATAAGCCATTAAAATATATACTTAATTTATAAAATGGCCAAAAGTTCTTAATGTTACAATCGCAGTAAAATTTAAAAATTCACATAAAAATAAAGAATATCGTCTTTTAAAAATTAAAATGAATTGATTATTGCTTTGGTTGAATATCGCAAACTTAGCTCAAAAATTCAAATTGTTCATCACTCTTGTCTTAAATTACAATTTAATAAAAAAATATTAAAATTAAAATTTGAAGCACTGAAAAGTTTAATTGTAAATTATTCGCAAATATATATTTATTCGGAGCAATTAGAAAATTAAAAATAAATTGAAACACCAATGATCACATGACTATTTTCAGTCATTTCAATAATCAATTATTTAATGTAAGAAAATAACATAATAAAGATAAGTAAATAATTATCCATCGTATTTTATTAAAAAAAATAAACAATAGAAAATATATATTATAAGGTAGCACTACTCATAAAGACAAAATTGACCTGTATAGGCAATAATAAATAAGAATTTTTTATTCATATGTAAATTATACGGAAATAAGATTTCATAAACTAATATGGAATTTAAAACAAGATACTAAAATAATTCATTACCTAAAATACTACCTATAAAGTTTCTTTTAATATTTGAAGTAAAGTAGCATCTTATCATATACTTTACACAAAATTTTAAGTTATCTATTCTTCAAAAGTTAAGTGTGGTAGTTAGTAGAAGGCAGTGCCAGCTCAGGTGTCGTCTTCGTCACTTGACCATGGTTCAAAATTACGACGTTCGTCGCCAAAAGCCCTCTTGTAGCTGAACAGTGCAACGTTAACACTCTCTCTTCAAAGTTAAAAATTAATGGGATAAACTCATGACGGTCACATGAGAAATGCAATCACGTGTTCTCCATCGAATTCCAAGCCGATATTAGACTTAAACTAGTTTAATTTGTAAAATTTAGATAAAATTTGAAATTTCTATAAAGGAATTCAACTATTAAAATTGTTCAGAAGAAGTTATTCCAAAATAACACACAAACAAATCCTTATATTACTAGTGTATTTTTAAATTTAGTGGATTTTTTTTATTTGCACATTATTATCAATGACAAATATGTACTTTTTAAAATAAAGTTTCGGTAAAAAGGAAAAGTTGGCAACAGCGAGGCGCATGAACTGATTGACTGAAACATATGATGCGTATATCACGTGACTATGAGCCACATGAATTTACAAACTGTTCGTTGAAACCGGTGATTGTGGTTATCATGAGAATATGACGTCAAATAAATATAGCACATTCTCATCGGTCTCTCTGAACCCATAAAATTTAATTAAATTCCTGTTGTGTACCTATAGATACCTAAACTGGCTGAACATGTTTGTAGCGTTTCTTATACAAGCCAGTAACAGCCTCCGGACAGAGGTGATTACTTTTGTCTAGTGGTCATGTTACTTAGATTAGGATCCATAAATCACGGGCTCTAATCTCCGACATTAATGACCCTGGCTGAAAAGAAAAAACGCAAAACCTTCTGATCAGTCGTGAACCTCAGACCCACTTGACGCATCAACCAAAGTCTTCACACCTACTTGACGCATCAACCAAATTCGTCAGACCCACGACGCAACAGCAACAACTCGCACGCTACACACAGGTTCAAACAAATATCTCGTTCGTTCGCCTATCCACCGACTCACTGATGGGGGAGTAGTGTAGAGGTTCCTATATAAGCCAGTAACAGCCTCCGGACAGAGATGATCACTTTTGTATGGTGGCCATGTTACTTGGCTTTGGATCCATAGATCACGGGTTCCAATCCCCAACAATGGTTTAAGAACACGTGATATAATCATTATAATATTCTGCTTGGTGTGCTGTGGAGATTTGGAGAATGGAGTGTCGATCCTTGGTCCTGTCACTTTCCTAAAGTTCAAAATATATATATATATATAATGAATTTTATCCCCCACAACCCTCATGCTGTTTCGAAGGGTGACTTCAAGAATCAGTTATTCAGCACCATTCTTCTGCATTTAATTACGAAATATTAGTATGTATGACAACTGATAAATAAGTATGGAACATAATGAAATGCAATTTCATTTTATCTTATTTACCAAGACAAATATGAAAGCAAAAAATTAAATGATTTGAAACAAGTTATTTAAAATCTAAAATCAATGTAGTTATTAATAGTTTTTAAGGAGATATTAAGATAAAATTTAAAAATAAACATATTTCGCATGTTTATTATTTCAAGTTAATAATTATTAAATTAAAAACTTTTTTTAAAAAAATGGAACATCCTTTCAATACATAAAGAAAATGTTGACTTATTTCTTTATAAATTTTCTGATTTTTGCTCGCAATTACTTTTCACCGAACTATAGCATTACCAGTAAAGTCGCTCGAAGAAAGACATTTCTTATTAAAAATTCTAAGCAAATCCGAAGTTTATTTATTTATTTTTTTTTTTTGTATAGAAGACGAGTTGTCTGCCAAATCTGCGCCCCATTTCGAATTCACTTTGGCTTGAGGTTACTTCATTCGAAGAAATGTGCCGCTATTTTTTAAAAAGAACTGGCGTTCAAATATGCTAATTATTTCTGAAAAGTCCAAATAGGCAAACATTTCACGAAAAAGGAAAAGAGAAATGCCTAATAAAACAGCAATAATAAACACGAATGCTACTCTAATGATGATTGACACAGACTCTCCTGAAGAAAGTGCAAAAAATATTCTGTTAATGAGATATAAATTTAAAGAGAGAGACCTTATTTTACAAAAATCGTCTTTCTTTAATAATTTTTAAGAAAAGATTATGAAAATACTACTAGTGCATCCTGTGTGAGAACATATTAACGGTAAATTGATTGTTTATCAACAACGCACCTTAACCACTTATCCGACTACCTTAAAATTGTGAAATTTGCCAAAAATTGACAATTTTTTTTATGATTTTATTATATAGTCCATCTCATTAGCTTTATAAAAATACCAAGTTTATCATTTTCCGTTCACTAGAACAAAAACTACAAGTGTTTTAGTAAAAGCAGATGTGCCATTACTTTAAGCAAGATGTCACACTTTAAAACACGTTTTACTCAAAATGTGATTTTTTGAAAATAATCAAACGGGGTCAGCGATTGCTAAAGAATATTTGAAAATAATTAACTGAAATTTTTTGTGTAAGTTCTGTATAATATAGTAGAAGTGTTTTAACCTTCAGATGTATCCATCACAGTTTTATTACAAAATTTATAGTCCCTTATGTGAATAGAATCACTGTTTTTTTAAGCAATTTCATATAGCAACTGAGATAAACTGCTCTAGTTTTTGTAAAAATTAAAATATCTCTTATCATGAAGGTCATTTCGACAGTGAATAACATAGCAACACATCAGAATTGAAAAATTGTTCATAAACCTTTGGTATAGAATGGACCGCGTTTATGTTATTTTTTGTCAATTTTTACCCATTTTTTCCCATTTTAGTTATAATAATTTATTTTTCTCTTCTTAATTTTAGCATATTTTTCTTTAAATGTACTAAAAAAATCTAAAAACAACAAAAAAATCCACATATCTCCATTTTTTTAAAAAAAAGTTGTCGCAACTACAGTCGGATACCTTAACTGTTTCTTTTTCTGTCATATTATGTAAAAAATAAGCATATTTTTATAAAACTTTTTATGGTGAAATCAATTATATAAACTCAAATTTGGAGTCAAAAATGCTATAAATATTGAATTTAAAGAATTATGTTAATTTTTCCTTTCATTGAAAAAACATATTTTTCCTTAAAGTTATCTTTTTTCCGAAGAAATAAGCGAACTCAAAAGAACATTTTACAAAGATGTATATTAGATTTAAGAAGATAATTAATCTCTTAAAATTCTGTTTTCGTGTGGTAAATTTTAAAACAGGAAGACAAGCATAGTATAATATCGCAATCGAGACGAAAACAGTGTGTTTCTTTTTTCATCAGTTTTCCAAAATCGTTTCTTTTCGAACAATACGCAAAACATTTTCCCTCATTCCTTTGTTATCTTGTACACTATCGGCAACAGTCTTATTTACTGGGGCTTTTTTTTTTGCTTGGAAAGTAGGCGAGAAAGAAAAATTATACTCTTAACTACAATCCATGGTGTGCTGATAACCTCAAGTGATCACGTTTTCAGGACATTTTAATAACTGCATGGGGCTATTTGGCATTTCTACGTCAATGAGAAAAAAAGTTCGAGAGTAAGAGAAAAAACTTTTTGAATTAGGGGAGATGCCAAAATAAAAAAAAAGGCAGCAGGTGATCATTGACCTAGGTTTTATGATCTGGAGAAAAAAACTCTCAGCGTAATCACATGTATTCAGACATCCTTATGAGTGAACATAAATTCTGCGAACTATTCAAAACACTTGGATTTTGACACAAACTTTGAATGTGACTTTTTTTTTTTGTTTTAGAATTTAAGTTCAATTGAAAACACACCAAAAGTAAAGAGATTAAAATCCTTTGCATATGGCAAAGGTTTTTTTTTAAAAAAAAATTTTTAAATTCTTAACTTTTTTTTTAAGGTTAGCAAATTTGTATGTGACTCTACCCCCTAATTTCAGCATAAATAATATTTAAAAAAAATTTATGTCAATTCTTACTTAGCTCAACAAAGAAAAGCTTTATTTTAGTTATTTTTTATTAAATAATTACAGTTAATATAAATATGAAAAACAAATGACAGAATCACAATATTAAGTGGGAAAATAGAAAGAGAATTACCTTGCAGTTTGCCATTTACCTTTCTATATATGGTGTTGAACTATTATTACTATTATTCACTTCCTTGTTACTATTTATTCACTTCCTTTTTTTTCTTTTTCGTTTCTAATTTATGAAGCTGATGGTGGTCTATAATTTCTCTCTCTCTCTCTCATTCTATCCATCTCTTATAAAGCTTCAGTATTACGAGGAAACTTTCCAGTGAGAGTTTCGAGCAGTCTATTTCCTCAATTAATTAACTTTGAATGATTAATTAATATTTGAAAATATTGCATTAGAATCATGTATAATCCACAACAAGTTTAAAAAATATGTATTTGAACTTGAATGGCTGAATAAAAAATATTATATTAACGAATGAAAATTTGAACAAGATATATAAATATATATAGGGAGAGTGTGAACTAATAGTAGGAATTGAAAAAAAGCTTTCAAAATTCTTAGCTTATATACCGAAATATACGTTATATATACTGTATTTGCCTGTTATAAATAGTGCATACATTTTTCAGCGGAAACTACTATTTTGTACAAACAATTTATTTGATTACTTTTACTCAAGAGATGATGAGGTCTGAGGGTTCATTTTTAAATTTAAAAATGCAACAATGTTCAAAGTTCGTTACAGAAAAGTAGCTTTCACATTAATTCGCTAAGCCGATAATTTAATTCGAACAAGGCCCGTGGTTGTCGATTAAAAGTATGGTTATAAATAGCGTGCTTAAGAATAAAATCTTATACACAATTTTTTTGTTTTATTTTGTTAAACAAAACCCAAATTTACATACTCACTTTAAGCATGTGGCCTGTGTTATTTTTCATGTCCTACATTAATGTGCATTTTTACTTTCATGGAATTGTTTGCATCACTAAATATGAATCCGATGTTTCCAGAACGTTCGAGTTGTTTTTAGCTAACATTATGTTAATCATTTTTATCTTGTATGAATTTTTCTTAAATAAATATGTTTCTATATCTATACAATAATATTTATAGAATTAAATGGTACTGAAGTGTGACAAGGTAAATTATTTATAATAGATAATACTTAATTATAATTGTTAAATGAAAGAAAGGCGTGAAATAGCATAATAAAAATTCTATTTTTGAATTAGTTATGGTTCACTACAATTTAAATAATATGAATTTTACATAATTTATAAAAACCACATTTTCATAGAAGTTTATTTTTAAAAAGCTTCGAATTTTATTTTTTACTTAGCTTTGTTTCATTTCCTAATACAGCAAATTTCTTAAAAGGCATCCAAAGCGGTTTGCAGAGCAATTATTCAAAAAACTTATTTTCAGAAGTTTATTGCTTTAAAAAACATAAATAGGTTTCAGGAGTCACAATTATTAGATAAATAACATGTATCATCCCTTGTTTTTGTAAAAATACTATTTTTTATGAAATTTTATTAAAGTTTTCTGTGAGAGGAAAAGAAGATAAATAAAAATGTATTTTCAGTTTGATGATATACTTCTTAATCCAGTGTCACAAACTACAGGACAAAAAATATCTTAAAAAATAAATATTTTAAAGCATTCTGGAAAGAATTTGGCGTTGATCATTTTTTGCCAAAATTACTTCATGTTCTAAGTTAAAAACGGCTATAAAATGTGACTAAATGCAACAATCTTTAAACGGGTTTGTTACACTCTAAACTGTTTATTACTTAAGTGTTGCAAATTTCATTAAATTTGTATTGAGTTGTTTGGGATGTATGCTGATTTTAATGAACAAATTCGTGTATAAGTTTCATTTTTACACAAACACATTCAAAAATAAATTTATAAGTCCGATAAAGTAAAAAACAGAAAAAACAACTTAAGGTATTCGACTACTTGCGACAATTTTCTTTTTTAAAAAAAAGAGAGATGTATAAGGATTTTTTTTGTTGTTTTTAGATTTTTTTAGTACATTTTAAGAAAAATATGCTAAAATTAACAGAAAAAGAAATTATAATTACTAAAACGGTAAAAACTTACAAAAAATAACATAACCGGGGCTCATTCTGAACTAAAAGTTTATAAACAAATTTTCACCTTTGATGCGCTGTTATTCATTTTTGAAATGACCTCAGGGTAAGAGATATTTTAATTTTTACAAAAACCAGAGCACTTTATCTTAGTTTTTATATGAAATGGCTTATAAAAAACAGTGATTATATTAACATAAGGGACTGTAAATTTTGTCATAAAACAGTGATTGATAAATCTGGAGGTTAAAACACTTCTACTATTACACAGAATACACAAAAAATTTCAGTTAGTTGTTTTCAAAACTTTTTGAGCAATCGCTGCTCCGCGCGTGCGCGTTTGAGCATTTTCAAAAAAACACATTTCGAGTAAAACACATTTTAAAGTATGACATACATATCTTGCTTAAAGTAGTGGCATTTGCTATTACTAAAATATTTGTAGTTTTTATTCTAGAGAACGGAAAAAAATAAACTAGGTATTTTTATAAAGCTAATAAGAAGGGCAATGAAATAAAATCATAAATGATTTGCAAATTTTTGACAAACTTCATAATTTTAAGGTATTTGTATACCTTTAAATTTTCCAGTATATATATATTTCTTTTTCCTCAATACATAAATTTTTTTTCTAATGCCTCAAACACTTAAGGACCAGAACATCATATACTTTTAAAAAATCGGTTTTTCAATTTTAGTTCTAAAAAATAGTGCATATTTTTCTGAACCTAAAAATGTATAATACTTATATGTTTGTTGATAAAATATCCCTAAAATACGAAAAATAAAAATGTAAACAAATGACCATGCCCCTTTTGACCCTTAGTTTTTTCATTTTTTCTCAAAAGCATATTTTTTTGTATTTAGGTACATTTTTTTTAAAAAAACTATTGCACTTTAAGATTCCAGATTTTTTATACTTCTATACAAGATGCCTATGCATATAGTGAACCTAATTTTTTTTCTATTAAAATAGTGCCTAATTTTTAAAAATGGTTTAATGCATAAAAAAAGCAGAAAAATAGAATTTTTCCAAATTTCAAAAAGTTTCATAATTTTTTTAAAGAAACTGTACTGAATTTTCACTAAAAAAAATAAGTTCACTGTCTTTTGTGTATTGTTTTACAAGTATATGTGTAAAAAATATTTTGCATAAAAAAAATATACTTTTTTAAAAAATGGTACCTAAACATAAGTATGTATTATGAGTTCTCAAAAATTATGTATTACTTAAATTAAGTAGGAAAAAAAACTTTTGAACTAAAAAGTTATTTTTGTAGTTCTACAGAATAATTAAACTATCCTTATTAAGAGCGTAAAATATCTAAGCTCTATTGAAAATTTTAAAAGATATATATCTCATAAACAAAGGGTCTTAATTTTGGCATTTTACACTTCCGAGCATGTCCTGGTTCCCTTAAAGCCTAAGAACAACTTTTCAAACTATTCGAGTGGCCGTGGTAGCTTAGTGGTCAAGGTAACGAACTCGTGGCTGGCGTGTCATGAGTTCGAGCCTGGTGTCGCTGAAGACCCGCCTTGTAGGGGAGCGATGCATATTGAATCCTTCGACAGCTGAAACATCCTCCCGTTGGTGTGGTAGTTTGGAGAGGGGGCACCAGCTCCGATGTCGTCCTCGTCAGTTGAACATGGTTCAAAATTACGAGATCCGTCCCCAAAAGCCCTCGTGTAGCTGAACAGTGTGACGTTAATACTCACTCAACCTATTTGATACTACGTTTAGAGGCTGTCTGTATAAATTGAAAGCGGGAATTAACGTTAAGAGAGAGATGGAGAAATTTGAGAAAAAATATTTCAATGAATTCTTAAAAAGTTTTTTATATTACAGAAAAAATCAATACTATTTTAAATCATCTACATTGCAATGTTTTACATATCTACAAACAAAAATTGATGTCGGCAAGGTAGATGCAGACAATTTCATATAATAAACTTAAGAAATTTAACAACGTGGAATTGGAGAAATAAGTAATAGAGAAAACTAGTTTTTAAGGGAAGCAGAAATTAACACAGAATATTAGTGCATCTCAAATTACAGCTATTTACTGCTCCATATAAATGAATGATTATTAACTTTCTAGTGAATAATATATTAGATAATTTTCAATTATCAAATAGTAAACTCTTTCCTTTTTGTGTACATATCAAAAATAATAGTAATTTATTTTTGAGACTGTATTATTATAACTTTTTTATAAAAAAAACTTTTTGTACAGATAAAAGTTAGTACTTCGGGGCAGATTAATTGCATGTACTTAGTGTTTATTAAATAATTCTACAGCTAAAAGTCTTTTGATGTTGGAAATTCAAAGGCTCACTATACAAAAACATAATAATTACTCAAATGCATTTATTTATAAATTATTTACTTTTATTATATATGAATATTGCACATTAATTTGTTGAAGACATGAAAGAACTGAGCACCAAAAAACCGTACCCAGCAAAGCGCATAAATTTTTAGGATGCACGAGCGAAGCACAGGAATGTTGTGTTTGCTTTTTCCAATTAGGTTTATTAGACTGAAATTAAATATAAACAAGTTGAAGTGGAACCTTTTTGAGATAGAACTTAAGTGGTACCTTTTATATGATATTTAATTTGATTTTTTTCCTATTTGTAAAATTTTTATTTTATTTATTTTATTCAAAGTTTAAAATGTGTTGAGTGGGTGTACGGAGATTGATGGCATATATAAGTACTTTTTCGCTTGTGTAAACAAATATTTTTATAACCATCCCGCACTTTTAGAAGACTTAATTCAATTTTTGTCGAGTCATGCTTCATCGTTAAATATCCCCCATGACGTACAGTAATTATTCTAAAACCTATTTTCCAACTAATTTCCGAATGATTCATACTTATTTCATCATGAAATAAAAAAGGATAGTGAAAAGATGAAAAACTGTTTTCATATGTACAGTAGAGTGGATTGCGGTATTTTAAGAAGAAAAAAAAATCCTTTTAATCGAAGCCTACCTATGTGGGAAAACATGCTCTTTGGTATGAAAATTAAGAGAAAATAATTTAAAAAATTGATTTCAGATCGAAAAAAAAAGACGCAATTTTGATTAGATAATTTTAGACTCAATATATATATATATATATATACCACTTGAATCTGTGCCGCCTTTGATTCTATAAAAGCCGCACCCTCATTTCTCCCCATTGGGGGGGGGGGATTGAGTAAAAGGTTCATCAATAACCGATACTTAAGAAATTTTTTAAAAAATTTATGAGAAAAAAGTTAATAATTAATGTATTTTACCAGCATTAAAAGCTTTCAAATATGTTTGGTTACTACTGGAATGGACAGTACGCGATTATTATTTTAGAAGAAATCCAAATAATTTAGCTCCAAATCAATTTCTTTTATTAATGCAACTTCCGACATGAAGTCTTTCGAACGAAGTGAAATATTTTTTACACAAGAATTCGAACATTGCTGAGGCAACTCTATGCGTTGCCATTATTTGTTTACAATTTATCAGTTTTTTTTTTAAATTTGCCAAGCTGTGGCGCCAACATGCCAAAGTAGATGTTTACGTGGGCATAACAAAATACATATATGAACTTATAATTACTATCACTGTCAATATCATGTTTCGAACATCATTCGTCACTCTCATTGTTCAGCTAACTTCGGAATTGAAGCCGGCGTCGTCAGATCCCTACACGATGTCGTCTTCCGAGTCATCCAATGCATTTGTTATGCAACATTTTTACAAAAGAATGTATCATAGAAGAATGTAAAGGAATGTAATGCTGTTGAACATTTACAAGCAAAAATTATATCATTTTGTTTACTCCATCGACGTACATTTGTTTCATCCGTGTGAAATTTTCTATGGTCACTGCTTTGTTTCCGTTTCTATATGCATATAAAATTGCTTCCCATTATATACTTGCGTCATACTGAACTCGTCTAGATGCTATTACAGATATCTTTGATGTTTAGGTGATTATAAAAAAAGCGTATACAAAAAAATCTCCTAAATACGAGCAGACAACGATGTTTAGGATAGACTGAATATTGGAAATAAACTTCATAATTGGATGAGTCATCGATGCAAGTGGCCAGAATGGAGGGTTACATTTTTCATTTTGAAAGGGTGAAAACTCACCCCCCCCCTCTCCAACATATTTTTTGCCTTCATATGCTTTGCCTAAGCCACACCCAATTTTCAAAAACATTAACACTGGAAAAATAATGTGGCTTAGATTCGAGTAAATGCAGTACATTTTTTTAGAATGTAAATAACCTTTTGGAATGATTATTGATAAGTGAGTACTGAGTAGTAAATAGTACTATGTACATTACAACATTTAACATCCTCCACTCTCTCCTCCCGCACCATCAAATCAGTCAGATCCAAGCTTTTTTTTAACACGCTTTTAAAAGTTTCACTTGCATGTAACGGAATCTTGGAACTCGATTTTTACCCACTTTAAAAGCTCAGATAAATTCGAAATTTTGCACACTTGTCAAGGACCGATGACAATACAATAATTTCATAATTTTGTTCCATTGTCCTTTTCAGGATCGTCAGGAATAAGGATAATCAGATTTGGCGATAATTCCACATTCCACTTCCAGATTTGGCAACTTATTGCATTTTTCATTTTTAAATTTGGCGACCAATTTCATACATCATTTCCAGATTTGGCGACTAATTTTAGATATAGCGTCTAAAAGAATAAGGTGTAACCATAAGGCGAATGTTTTTAATGAAAAGCTAATTATATGCAAGTATAAAATACACTTGCGGTTAACAAAAATAAAACAAACAAAAAAGTGTTCTGTATCTGAGAAAGTGGATGGTGTGTGTTAGCAATTTCTTTCCATAATATAAACATTTTTCTGAAAATGAAAATTTAAAAAAAAGGCTCGTGCATGTGAAAAAAAAATAATTTACGTTCCAACTGCTAAATATTTTTTTTTATTTTTATAAAGCAATATGTTTAGAAGTGATGATATGAATTAACATTATAGGAATACGTTTAAAAGGTGAAAAAACGATTGACACTTAATATTATTATGTTTTTATTAATTCCCTTTCTTTAATGTCTGTCCGGGTGGAATTTTGTAATTGATTTTAAGCTGCGTGACTTTCCGATGAGCTAGAGACTTGAAATTTGGACCATAGCTCAGAAATGGATAACAATGCATAAAAATGGGAAAAAAGAAGAAAAAAAAACGAAAAGGAAGAATTTTATAATTTTTAGTCCGTTACAAAAAACATGGTACATTAAAAAAAATTTTAATTCGAACTTTTTCTTCTTAACACACTTTTATTTATTCGACCTGTTCTATAGAGACGGAATCTAATATAACAATACGGGACTCATCCGAGGTCCCGTAAACGGAGATAATAAATACACTTCAGACCCGTTGATTAATATCCATTGAAGAGCAAGACTAATTCCACAGCCACGTAATTCCAGCTTCAAATATGAAACTCAAGGATAAATTCAACAATGAGAATAAATGATAGTTTAAATAACTAAAACACACACTTTTATTGTAGTTCGAACTAAAAAATTAAAAATAAATTATAGTTTAAAGAAAACTAAAAAACACACTTTTATGCTGAATCGAACTAAAAAGTAAAAAAATAATTCCTAATATAAGAACAAAATGACTTACGAGAAAATTTATGTCATTGGGGTAAAAGCGTGGGGTGTTCTATAAATTGTTATAATTTCTAACTTCTATTCCGAAAAGCTCAATTAGTGTAAAAATGTAGTACAAAGCACCCCACGCTTTTACCACAATGACATAAATTTTCTAGTAAGTCATTTTGTTCTTATATTAAGAATTATTTTTTTTACTTTTAAGTTCGATTGAGTATAAAAGTGTGTTTTTTAGTTTTTTTTTTAAACTGTAATTTTTCCGTCTTCCGCTTTGTCGCTTATTGTAAATTCGACAGTAGTTTTATTTTTTTTAATTTAATATTAAAGTTGTTAAATTGATATTTTTTTCTTGTATCTGTATTAGCTGTTCTCTCATCGTAAAAAATGTTAAAAATTGTAGAATGCCTGGGTTTTATTTTTATTTAAAAAATAATATTGATTTTTTACCATAAGAAAAAACCCAAATATCTAATACTCATTCCCCTTGTGACAGTACTTAAGGTAAAAATTAATTTTTTATTTCATCTATATAACATACAACATCTTTTTCATATAGGTAGGTTTCGAAATTCTGAAAAACTATTCGATCCCCCCTAATGTACAACCTTGTGATAAGAACAGTAATGATTTGACGTAAAATTGAGCAAATATACGCAGGATATCAATGTATAAATTATAACAAAGTATGCATTGCCACATAATTTGTAACAAAACAAATAACCCTTAAAAAATATGTGATAAAAAGTTTTTCAAAGATATGAAATGAACGGCTGGCAAAATGAATGCTCCAAATATCTTTCTCTTTTCTTAACTTAATTTTTTCCTACAATAGGTGCTACAAAGAATGACCAGCAACTATTTCAGGGAAATACTGAGTACATAATAGTCATTCCCGGGAATACATCAAAATTTAGAAATTTTTAAAAACAAGTTATTTTTAATTGGCATCAATAAAAAATATACAAAATAAAGATACATATAAATTCCAAAATTTGTACTAAATTGTACATTCAGCTAAAAATATAAAAAATATATAATATGTTATTTATTCCTTTTTAAACTGTGATTTCAGCAAACATAAATAATCTATGCTTTTATCACTCAGCCTAGCTCTCAGTTTTGTTATGAATAATCCTCAGCAAAAATTGAGTGTTTTCTCAATTTCAACTGATGTCAAGAATTGTTTTCAAAACCACACCATATAACGTTTGTGGATCAATTTTCAACTATTTTTAATCAATTCGGAACCATTTTTTTTTTAATTTTGCTATTAAGAGATAAATATTAACACACACAAATACTTGAAAATTTATTTGTTGCTGGAATGACGATCACGCACTAAAAATATCAATTCTTGTATTTAAGCGAATTTATTTGTGCAACTGAGATTTTCTGTTTATGAAATTTCTATATTTTTGTTACATAAAAATAACTAAATATTTATGTAAGAATCTCACACAAAAGTTTAGTTTAAAAAAATAATAAATAAGAAAAAAGTTGAGAGAATTTTTAAAATGGACCCCAAATCGTTTGGGGAGTCATTCCTCTCTTCAAACTGTTGATTCAACTAAATAGTTCATAATAAAAAGAAGTATTGGACAAAAAATTTTGAAATAAGTTAAATAAATAACAGTTTTAAGTATAAGTACTTACGCTATTACGTAGTCGTACTGGTAGACTACGTAATGATGTTCCTTTAAAAACTAAATAATTTTAATTTAAGGAAGTGATGTTCAACAGACAGACAGGAACTGATCGGGACAAAAGTTTCATATGTGTGTTTAACCTTTCCTACGAAAAGCTGCAAAAGTTCTACTCAACCCTACGCGGGCGTTGTTTGTTTCTCTTATTACAGTCCTACCCCACTGTTGGGGGATCAAATGAACATTTTTCCCTTCAAGGAATTCGGAGTGAACGATCAAAAATCATAATAGTGATGTCAGCTAAAATTTATATCAGAAGTTGAAATCCACAGTGAAGTCAAAACTAACTACTGTAGATGATTTCAGTCCCGTGTCATTCCCACGAATACAAATATATAGAAATCTTACGATTTCCCGAGAACCTGGGAAAAAACCCTCTAACAGTAACACAAGTACAAACTCAAGCCATCTGCGGATGATTTTTCATACATTTTCAAGCAAATTACTTTTCATTCAGAAATTCTTTGTTCAGGAATTATTTACTGCACAACCTCGATATCTTGTCTGCTTCCATTCAAAGTGTCACTGATCAGATGGTTATCAGCCAACTCTGAATTTGTGTTCCAATGCATACGGTTGAAGATTCTAGTGGGAAATTAAGTAACTGTAAAACCTGTTGGCTGATCTTTCTCAGGGCACTTTATTATTTATACCTAACATTTTCTGTTATGGAGTCTTATTCTTTTCCCCTCGCTTCTGATTTCTTACATAAAAATTAGCCTAAACTTCAAAATTCGTAAATTTCTGCTCAAAAGTTTCTCGGTTATGAAAGTTTAACCCTCTGTGTGGTTGAGACTTTAATTGAAACTCATTCAAAAGCGGTCTACTTTTTTAAAGCTGGCGGTAGCGAAACGGTTCCTGTTTACTTTTGGGAACTGCTTCGAAAATGCACCACAGCTTTAAAAAGATGTCTAACGCTTTCGAAGCTGTTACTTGAGGAGGAAAAAACACGTTTAGTGCATTTTTGGTGAGTTCCCGGTCTTACGGGAAAAAACGTGTGGTGCGTTTTTGAAGCATCTCAGGATGGCAGAAAAAGACGTTTATAGGTCTCCTAATGTCAACTGAGTTTTTTATTAACGTGGCAGTAGGAAGCAAAGCGAGGGTTATTGGTAGAATACACATAGGAACCATTTCTCCGGGAAACAACCCCTCCCCCTTGCCCCTGCGTTCAGTCTTTATTGAAAAAAAATCTTATTTTACATTTTTACAGAAGTACACAGCACACAAAGCAAAGGCAAATTCACAATACACCTATATAGCCCCACAATACATATTAAAGATACACTTTCACAACATACACACGTAATAACAAATGAAAGATAAAATCACGATGTACATAAATAATTACACAATACAAATTATACATTTATAAAGGCAAAATCACAATACACCGATACACAATCACACAATACAAATGTACAAAGCCAATAATAATAATTATAAAACACATATATATATGACAAGAAAAAGGGGGGGGATATTATTCCAGCTTCCTTACTAGTGCATCAAAAGCAACAATAATCTCCAGCTCACGCCACCATTTCCTGATGATACTCTTTCATCTTAATTTATCTTCAGTTTTTAAAAAAATGAATCCATAACCTAAGAAAGACGATTCATATATCAAAACCTTCCCTTTATTTTAAACATAAAGGAAGAAGGTAACCGGAAAAAATTATTGAATTTTATCGGAGATATTTTTTGCTATTTTGAAACAAGAATTTACCTTCATTATCATATGAATATTCGTATTGTGAACTAAAGAGCTAACCCATAATTTACGGGATATATCGGTGGGCTCGGTAAGGTGATAATTTTTGGTAAAGCTGCAATGGAACACATGGTATCTTTATGCACCCACAGAGACAACTAAGAATTAGCTTTTAATTTAATCTATCTAAATAATATAAAGGACAGGCCATGGGCAGGGACATCTTTAGTCATGGCCTAACTGGGTTTGGGGATCTGTCGCAATGGGGTCTCGTCTAGTTCTCGACTCAGCCTTAATAAGATCAAAATTCGAATTTCAACGGTCAAATGTTATTTCTGATTATATTATCCGAAAAACTGATAATTTCGGATGGTTTGTCAACTAGCTACTTGTGATGACCGTCTTCCACGTACAGGCCAAGACCTAGCACCATTACTCATACAGTCAAAAGGCGGCAGTCGGTCGAGCCGGTTTGTGCGGTTGCAAGTTATACACATTTATTTGTTTCGGGTTATTGTTTGTACGAGTATTTAACAACGTATATACTGTTTGCTTTTAAGGGTCATAGGTGGGGCCTACAATAGAGGCTCAGGGACTACTTTTGAATAAGACTCCAAGGCCTCAAGAAGTCTTATAAGACATCCTTGACCATGGTTAGTTAAAAATTGAACAATGTGCCTAGGAACTGAACAATGTGCTTAAGGCAGTGTTTCTCAAACTTTCAGTATTTGCGACCCAATTTTCTATCATAATTTCTTTCACCCCTCCCATACAATAACATTGTATGGACTTTAATTATAAACCGTGTAGAAATAGGTGTTGATGGATGAAGGAAGGTCGATGAGCTTCCGTATGTTATTCCTCTTTTAACGAGAACTTTGTTGGGAGTTGTGTATTTAGTTCTATTTGTCAGAGAAATATAATTTATGTCTATATTTTTAAGTTCGGATTAGTAGTCTTTTATCCTGTTGTATCAGGCAATGAAAGAATCTGATGATGGATTTAATGAGTTGCCTTAGAGCTCTAAAACCAGCTAGGGAAATAATAATATAGTAACGGATTGAGCGGAATAAAGATGTTAGACATTTATTTTCACCTTCTGAAATGGATGTAAACTTATCTCATTTAAGGGGTCCGGCACATAAATTTTTGAAAATTTATCGATTTTTACTTTTTTATATTTTCTAAACATTCAAATATTTTTGTTTAAAATGATATATGATATGAGAAAATACGATAATTAGAAGTATTTTTATTTATTTTTTTAAAAGAAGCTACTCCCTGACTCGCATCAAATGAGCTCTGCTAGGAGTACCTGTGTTTCCCCTTGCATTAATTTCTGATGAGCGCAAATACATATAATGTTCAAGTGGAAAAATTAGAGTGTAGTGGACTTATTGAAAAGTGTATCGGTACAGTCTTTCGGATCTTAAAAGCGAAACAGATAAAAAAAAAGTTGTGATGGAAAAAGCCCAAGAGGTCATAGCCGACGTTTTAATATCAAAAACTCAAAGATTTTATAGTATGGCAATTAGAAATATTACCAATGAGCTACACAGCATGAAAACTGCTGTTTGGGCTGTTTATTTTCATCTTCTGTCTTCAAACGAGAGCCCTCAACATGGACTGTGTCCTGCGATTATAAATGCTTGGTGCAAGTTTCAAAAGACAGAAGCTGAATGTAACGAAAGGAGCTATGGTCATAAACACATGCAACATAATGATATAAATAAAGCCAATTTTTAGAGATCTAGGTGATCTTATGTTATTAAAAAAATGTTTAGATGGAAAGACCCAGTACCCTCCCCTAAAAAAAAAAGAGTCAGTTAATAACACCATATAGTTCGTGAATTCAAGATCTACATTTGTGGAGTTAAAAACTCTAAAAATAGTGGTAAATATGACTATATAACCGTTCAATATGAGTCATGTAGCAAAATTAATGATCTTAAAACATTGTAATATTGAATCAAGTTATAAGTGTGTGTCCTGCTACAAAAAACTAGATACACGTAGAATTCGTCTAGCCCAACGAATGCATCTTAAGATCCCAAAAAAGGCAAAATTGTTAAAAATAATAATAAAAAGAAAATAAAAAGAGACTTTTGTATGAGTAGAGTGTAAAAAAAATGCTTCATATGCTTCTGGAAAGTAATACAAAAATTAAGTGCTCAAAAAATTACAAATTTTTACTTTAAAACCTGTTTTCTGAAAATGTAATATTTTTCACTTTATGTACCTTTTTTTCAAAAACTACTCATCATATAATCCTCAAACTTTCAGTGAACAGATCTGTAACATGTTTACATATTTTAATGGAGGGAATATTTTTAACTAAATTTTAGGGGGGGGGGCATTTAAAAAAATCATGATTAATTTATTTTTTAATAAAAAGACAAAACCCTTCATTAAAGTGTTATTGATAGTACACATAACCTACTGTAAAAGGTTTTTGATGTGTAACATCTTTCCTCTCGATTGCTGGAGATTTGTGGGAGTGATTTCGTGAACAGGGACGGAAATGCGTAACAGGAAGTCGGGGAAGCGCGCGCTATTCAGTGAAGTTCTGTTTTTTCTCCTTCATTCGGGAGGGGCTCCGCCCCCATTCCCCACCCCTTGCGGTCTAGGCCGTGGTATCTTTGTTTTTGTTTTCTCACTTTAGGATCAAAGAAGAAGCTAAGTCCTTTAGGCAAAGCCGTGGTTAGACAATGACGAACGTATTTCGATTCCTGACTTCGATTGCTGCGTACAATTTAAACGACCGGGCCACAGAGCAGCTGGTGTTGCGATCTATCGTAGACAGAACAACTCACATGTTGTGGCTCGACATATAGATATTACTTATCGTCAAACAAGTGGACTGGGTATTGTTAGTCAAGATATTGGGGACATATGTGCGGAAAAATGCTTCTTTGAAAATGGACAAACAGTGATTTCGGTGGTCGTATGCATTTCTCTGAATCAAACGATTCAAAAAAATTAAAGATTTCCAGCATTTTTTACTTTTACCATATACCAAAGGTGTGGTTCTGCTCTTTTTTTTTTAAAAAAAAACTATCACTCGCTTCCCATGATTTTGAGAGGTGATTTTAAAGTTAACTTCAGTTTGCTAGAAGCCTAGCCACTCATAGCTTTTTTGAATGATGAACTCAAGCTCGAAATGAACACAAATCGAAATGTTTTGACAACTAACAGTGGTACTGTTATTGACGCTATTTTTCAACGGTTTTTAAATACTTTGAAAACGCAAGTATATGTGTCATATTTTAGTTATCATAAATTATCATTACCGATGTTCCCCAAATTGAACAAGAATAATTATTTTTGATAAAAAAATTGCATTACTCCTAGTGTTAATTAAATAAAATTTTCATTAAAGATATAATTATTCCATAGAAAATTATTTCCAATCACCACGATTCATTTCTTTCAGGATTTAAGTTGCTATTGCTAATTTACCACGATAACATGTCAGATGTTACACATCGTATGCGACTACTGTAAGGCTCATTTTTTTCATGAGAAGTAAGTACACTGCTTGGCCACCGAAGTACAACACCCTGAAAGAAGCGCGCAAATAACATGAAATTTACAACATGCATTAGCGGAGGTGAGATATGCAAATGGCTAGAATTTCAGCGCAGACACACATCACGCACGCCTGTGGCGCCACCTCAAAGCGCTATTTGAGGCTTGGAGACTTCAACGATTTCAAGTTTGGCAATTGTGTTTTTCTTGTGGTTTTTTAGAAAAAAGATTAGTTATGTCTCGCGCGCGCGTAGAAAACAGCGATCAGCTTTTAATCAAGTATCCGAGTTCGACAGAGGAAGGATAGCGGCCTACCGAGATTGTGGATTATCTTTCAGAGAAATCGGTAGTCGTATTGGACGAAACCAAACAACTGTAATGAGGATGTATGACCGTTGCATGCAGGAGGGTACGACTGACCGACCGAATAAACCTCAGTGCACCACTTCACGTGAGGACAGGCAAATTGTGTGCATGGCAGTGACGGATCGCACAGTCACATCTCGAACCATAGCACAGCACATTGAGTCTGTAACGCATCATTCAGTGTCTGCGAGTACCATTCGACACCGTTTACAGCAAAGTGGTCTGTCCACAAGACGTCCATTGCTTGATCTACATTTGACGAAGAACCATAGACGTCTCCGCCACCTATGGTGCGATGAAAGAAGGATGTGGGTGGCAGAATGGAATGAAGTTATTTTACTGACGAGTCACGCATCTGTCTGCAACACCACGATGGTCGGATTAGAGTCTGGAGACACAGTGGAGAGAGAATGCTGAACAGCTGCGTTATGCACCGCCACACTGGTCCTGCGCCGGATATTATGGCATGGGGCAGTATTGGATATCACTCCACTCTCGCTCTCCTCTAGTACGCATTGCCGGTACTTTAAACAGCCAACGCTATATCTCCGAGATGTTGGAGCCAGTTGTCCTTCCTTACCTTTAGAGCTTGGCCACAGCCATGTTTCAACAGGATAATGCGCGACCACACGTGACACGCATTGTCCAAAGGTTCTTCGTCAATCACCAGATCGAATTGCTTCCCTGACCGGCTCGCTCTCCGGATCTTTCGCCGATAAAAAACATGTGGCCCATGGTTGCTCAACGATTAACCCAGATTATACCCCCAGCTACCACACCAGATCAACTTTGGCAACGTGTGGAAGCTGCTTGGTCTGCTGTACCCCCCAAGAAAACATCCAAAGTCTCTTTGAATCAATGCCGAGGCGTGTGGCAGCGCTGATCTCCAACAATGGCGGCTACTCTGGCAGGCACCACACTTCACAGAAGTCTATAAATTTAATCATTTGATACTTGGTCAACATGTTATCTACAAAATAAATTTTGTTGTGCTATCTCGTCTTTCTTGGTGTTGCATTTACGGTGGCCAGCAGTGTAGTTTCTGAGAAAAAGGTACATAAACTTATGCAATTTAACATGGGCTCCTATAGACGTGCCAGACCCCTTTAATCATGGTGTAATAATTAACACCAAAACCGCACAAATTATCAAGATAAATATTAAATTTTGAATATAATTTTTGCATGTGACAAAACTTTCTCTTTGTTTACTATTGATAAATTTTTATCAAATACATTGAACAGAACTCATAAGTTTATAATTATATTATATTAGTGTAAATGTGTATTATGACAGAATGTATTTTGTTTTGCTTACTTTCAGTAAATTAATAATTTTTTTAAATAATCTTTTATTTCTAATTTTTCGATATACTTGCGCGTTTGAGAAACACTGGCTTAGGGCTAATGTGAAGACTTTTAGCCAAGACATATTATACATACATATGCCTCTCTGTATGGCCCCAACCCACGACTCTACAACGCCAGCCATGTGTTCTTGACTATGACCACTAAGTTTTTCGTCATAAAACTCCAACATTTAAAATTTTCTCTAATATTTCAGGAGTATCTCACGAATAAAATATTTTTTAGGGAATGTAATTTTAAATAAATTTTATCATTCAAACTCAAAGTTTGGTATTTTATCCAAATTAATTATTCTTTTTTTTTTTCAAACTTTTTGAGAGAAAGCATGCATTTTATATTATTCATTCAAAACAGTGACAAAAAGAATAAATGTATGTATATACTTTAACTTATTTTAATTCTCTTTTGAATACTTTTTAAATGAAAGTTAATGTTTGAAAAGAAAAGATAAAATACACAGAGAAATAAAATATGAATTTTTTCAAACTGAATGTAATAAAAATGAAAATTAGAATAATTCTTCAAGATCGAATAATTTAAAAATTGTTTCAGGAATAAAAATTGCTCGTAAATTCACAAAATTAAATTTGAAAGCTGCTTATAAAAACAAATACAAAACTAACTTTGGTCTGCTGCAAAAAAAAATAATAATAACACATTAGTTAAGATTAAAATCAAACCTTATAGCTTGTAAAGTGATAGATTTTATTGAACAAAGGATTGACTGGGTGTGACTCGAATGTGTCAGTTACTAATTTAATGGATATTTTAAAATTGAGATGAAAATTCAAGTGCTAAAACAGATTACTCCAGGAATTCAGAAATGATATTATTCATACTTTCACCCTAAACAAGAAAACATGTAATAAAAACAGTTAATATTGAACAGTTTTATAAATTAATTGACCATAAATAAAAAAAAAACCTCAAAAAATACGTTTTATCCGTATTATGGATGATTAATTGATAAATGATAAGTAAAAGCAGGTGATATAATTTATTATTGCTCTCATGTTGCTAAAATTAGTTAAACAGAAAGGCGGGGGGAGAATATGTTTTGCATCTGTTACTCTGGCACAATTAACTTTTCTACTCCTTAAACTTCAAGAATATCATAATGCTGGAGTAACCAATTGTCATGGTACTTTCTCTGTACTGTTTTAGCACTTTTTACTTTTGCTATTTTTTATGGGTAAGTGCAGAACGGTTTTCCTTTGTCCCACTCTTATTTAATAAATATTCAAATCTCTCTAGCATTAAATTTTTCTTATTTACAGGTTGGTGTCCCTTTCCAGCAGAAGTCCTTGCTTGAAAATAGGTTGCAAAAAATGTTTGTTAATAATCCAAAATGTAAAAGGCTAACATAAGTACACCGCCTAAATTCTACATTTAAAAGCAACAGAATGAAAACACACACATTATTGCAAAGCAGCTGTAAGCGGTTCAAAACTGACAAAAAGAAGTTAGAATCAGTTCAAAGAACTTTTCAGTGCTGCATTTCATACTTTAATGATCAATTAATAGCTATTCTATAGAATATCTAGTTAAATCATAGAATTCAATAATTTTGTATACATGAAATACCCAGTTATTCTATGAAATAACGGATTTCATATTTTAATGATAACATATTTATATATACTAGCTTTTACCCGCGGCTCCGCTCTCGTAGATGTTTTTAAATAACTGTCAAAGTCGTAATCATTATCATTAGAAAGTAAATAATATAATGTGGTACAACATCCATAACCGATTTTCATTTGCGACACTGCATAATGTTCCGAATCTACGTCATTATGAAGATGCACTCTCATATTCGTTTTCAGACTGAATTTTTCAAATTTTGCCCATAAGCTTGATGAATTAATAGAGACTCTGATTTCATCTTCCTCCTATGATATCTGTACTATCTCGTAACTCCTGAAGAGTCCGATTTAATGCTTCTATAGCTTTCTTGTGAGACATCGTCCTTTTCATCCCACACTAAAAGTTTACATTGTCGAAGCATCCTGCATCGAGAGCTACTTTTGCTGAAATAGTAGATGGGCGAATCTTCATGCGCAATATTCAACGGTAATTTTAAAAACGGAATGTACAGTACGACCGCCGGTCAGTAGTGTCGCGGCTATAGCGGAAGAAGCGACAGCAACTCTATCCTCTGTTTTTTTCTGACGGGCATCAATAAAAAGTTTATCAAAGTGTCTTTCCGGTTCCACCAGGGGTGTCGAGAAAAAGAGAGTGCATCGCTGCCGGATTCTATTTTGCGTAACACTTGATGGAAAACGTGACTTTGTTCTGGAGTTAATTGAGGGATAAATTCTGTTACTTGATGTTGTAATGCTATAAAATCGTAGTTTAATTCTCAAGCAATTTCATTATCGAAGCCATTTCCGTTGACGTTTAGGACTAATCATTCCAAAATCATGAAGCTTCTTTCCATCCATTCTGAAAATCTTTATTGCGTTTCGTTGTAGATGTGTTAATTGAAAGGCATATTTGCTTGTACTTGCTGGAATCGTCGCATAATATCTTCCGTCATGTACTTATTCCAAAAGGTTTGAGGATTAGAAAGACCGATGAAATAAGTATTGCGACTGTAGTACTAATTTTATTCGGCGAGTGACATTGCATGGCTTCCTCCATAGTAATATCTAGTATATCTTCAAAGTAATACCTCCATGTAAAATATCTGGTTCAGTATAAGTGAAAAATTTTGTGCAAAATATGAATATTGTATAATTAGGTTAAAAAAATTTCAAAGTAATAAATATCCGATAAATCAAAACTTTTTATGAAACTATCAATTAATATTACCATAGAATATTCAATACCACGCGCGCAATTCGCTAAAACTTAATTTCGTTTTCCTCCTTAAAAAGTGGAAGAAAATTTGTATTAAAATGTGGGAATAGAGAACTTCTTAGCCAACTTGGCGATATTTCTTAAAGTTTGAGTTTGACATTTAACAAACGTAACATAATAAACGTTAGAAGCTTAATAAGAAACCATTTAAAGAAATTGCTCTTTGTAAAGATGTTAAATTACACTATGTCTCAGTTATTTGTTACAAATGTGAGAAAATTTTTAATAAAATTTCCATTATTGACCAAATGCATAATTTTGCACCAACTTGGCGGAGAGTAAGCAACGTCCCACGGTTTTACCCTTGTAGTTCCCGTAGGAATATGGAGATAAAATATAGCCTATGTTACTCGCTGATAACGTAGCTTTCCATTGGTGAAAGAATTTTTTAAATCGCACCAGCCGTTTATGAGATTAGATGGAACAAACAGACAGACAAAAATTTTAAAAATGGATTTTTTGATATAAGTACCGTAATACCTTAAAATGCATTTAGTAAAAAGTTGCTAATTTGAAATTACAAACAGACACTTCAATTTTATTTATTTATATAGATATATTTCAAAATTTTGCTTTTTGCACAAGTGCTTTTGAAATTGTTATAAATTTTTAAGCCCTAATTTATCTGGTAGTAGGCAGAAACCTACTAGATACTGGGGAACGCAATTGTTCGTAAAGTACCTTAAATTCTTTTCAACTTTCATTTTGTAGAGACATTATTTCCCAAGATTTCATAAATTAACCTTTTAAAAATTAGAAAATTTTGTGAATAATGTCTGTGTTTTCAGGTTATAATTTTGTAATCTTTCATTTTTTTTACAGATATATCAGTCCAATTACTAAAATTTTAATATAACTGTCACTCTCCTTCCTCTTTAAATACAAGGCAATCTGTTATATAGTTAGGATATTTTCGTATAATGTTAAAGACAAAATCAGATTTTTTTTTTTCTGGATACAAAAGTTCTCAAAAAACAAGTACATTCTGACTTCAATATTCTATTGAGAAAGAGAGCAGTATTTTTCATCATATTACTAGTTTTTAACTGATTACATCCATTTTTTCTGGAATAAAATGTATTCCACAAATCATCTCTTATCCTGAAATGTTAAAAGAAAATAAGCTTGCACTTTACATGCTAAAAAGGAGGGGGGGGGGTGCTTTAACACATAAAATGTTTTCATATTTTGAGAACAGCACCATACATGCATATAATGAAACAAATTTTCATGAAAATAGAAACATCTTTCTCTCTAAAAATGTGTTTCCAGTTTAGTTACATTATTTTACATTTAACAAAAGTTTCACAATGCCTCAAATTTTCAACCTTCTTTGAAAAAACTTTTTTTTATTTTATTTTACAAACAGCATAACTTAATATTTTTTTGACCAACTAAATAAAATGTTTTAAGTGTCTGTCTTGTATGGGAAACTGTGTACAAAATTTCAAGTGAAATATCTGCAAATAAGTAGTTTTCCACAAAAATACAAATAGACAGCTGAAATCATTTATGAAAACCAGAAACACTGCTTATTCTTAGCTTTAAAACCCCAAGTAGAAATAAAAGAAAAATTCCAAATTCATGAGAAAAATATATACTATTAAAATCTTACAGAAGTGATACAGAAATGGACACATATAAGAAATCTTTGTCACTTTGAATTTTTGATTCTGAAAAACAAAAAATCTTTGCTCACGTCATCTTAATCTCATTACCAATAGCTATATGAAAATAATGCTAATTAACATATATGAGAGACTGCAATTTTTTAATCTCTATAGAATACTTTTGGCTATAAGCTAACGAAAAGTAGGGAAAAGAAATTTTTTATTCATTATATACTTTATCAACAAAATTTTCATATTACACATCTTCATCGAAATATTAAAATTTTGATAAAAAATAGACTTAGTCAGGAAATAATTAATCTTTTGGATTCCAAATCATATAGTATTTAAAATGTGGCTCTTTGTTTAGAAAGGCAAAATAAGCCACAGAATTCTCTAAAAAAAAAAACTATTACCAATCTTAGAACTTACAAAATCCTATATATATATGATTACCTTAAATTAACATATATTCTGAATGTGTGTTTAATATACACTCAGGAACATTGAAAATAGTGACCCAAGAAGAAAGCATCTAATTGAATTGAAATTTAATACACATAATGACACAGATGAGAGATTCACTTGATCTCAAAAACAAGGCAATTAAACGAATACAGGGTGTGCAATGACACAAATACTGGGCAACTTCAATAGAGCGTTGGACCACCTCCAGCTACAATACATGCCACCACTCGGTCTGGCATTGAGTTGATAAGACACCTTATGTTGTTCTGAGGCAGATGGGCCCACAAATCTTGAACAGCCAACTCTAAATCATGTACAGAGTGACACGATGGCATCTGCCGTTTTAGCTGATCCCACACGTGCTTTACAGGGGACAAATCGGGGGAGCGGGCCGGCCATGGAAGAGTGAAAATGACGTAGGAAGTCTTGAGCAACTCTTGCTGTATGCGGACGAGCATTATTTTGCTGGAAAATGCCCCTGGGAGACCATTTAGGAAAGGTCCTACATGGGGTCAAAGAATATCATCAACGTAACGTTGGCACGTTAAGGTTCCACGCATCACAATTAAAGTGGACCGGCTATCATAGGCTATGCCCCCCCCCAGACCATTACACCAACTGTGCGGGCAGTGCGATGTAGAACAGTGTGGGGGAATTGTACCGCTCACCAGGGTGCCTCCACACCCGTACACGGTTATCAGCTGTCCCCAAAACAAACCGAGATTCATCACTAAACACAACCTTTTGCCAATCTGTGACATTCCACATTGATCTGGCTTGGCACCACTGTAGACGCAGTTGCCGATGTTAAAGGGAGTGCACGGAAAGGGTGCTTGGATTTAAGATTTGCTTCTGCAAGTTGTCTGGAAATTGTTTGTGGAACAATTGCTACGCCTACGTCTGCTTGTATCGTTGAATGAGTCACTGTGGGGTCCACAAGTGCTTGCCGCACAATCCTTTGATCCTCTCTCCTTGTGGTCTTCCTGGTCGCTCCAGACCCGGTTTTCCGAGCGTGGGTGCCTTCTCATGTCCACTGCTCCCAACAATTTCTAACAGCACACTACGAACGATCCACCTGGCCAGCAACACGGTGCGTCGACCAGCCTGCAGTTTTCATCTCGATGATCAGGCCTCTCTCAAACTCGCTTAACTGTGAGAAATGTCTTCTAGCACGTTTAGCTGGCATGTTTCGCTTACCAAAGTCTTCCTACAATTGGCGGGTAATCGTCACGTTTATGAATCTTCGAATTTGCACTGGCTTATATACCACCCTCTTCCTGATTGTAGCGCCACCTTGGCGTGTATGAGCATGCGTATTGGCACAAAAATTGGATCATTTGCACATATCACATTACACTGTACTTATTTGCAAAGTTTCGCGATTGTACTTAGCTTCCTTCTTGGGTCGCTATTTTCAATGTTCCTGAGTGTATATACAAATCTCGAATATGAAATCATTATATATATATTTTAGTGTACTCATAATCTGTTAAAACTTTAAAAAAAATTAATAAAACACTTGTTAACACACCAATTTCATACTTGGTCAGTAAGATTATGCTGTCAAAAAAAAATATGATTGAAACTGCCCTATTATGGATCATCAGCAACATCAGATAATTTGTAAGAATTTAATGAAATATATGATGCATTACAAAAAAAATTTCCATAGCATAACACCATTAATATAGTTTAAAACAAAATTCAGAGTTAACAGTTCAATAAAATCACAATATAGTTCAACAAACTTTTGAAACCCACGATGCCCCCCCCCCAAAGAAATCTCTATTTTAGGAACGTTCATCAACAAACCATTTATCCTATTTCATATTAGTGGAAATATTAACTATATCAAAAATAAATTAAATGGAAAAAGTTCTCTCTTCCTCCACTGTGAAAATCCTAACAAATAATCACTTCCAACACTCCAATCACATTATACAATACAGCAGCCCAATGTCACTTAACTTCCAGAGTGGAGATTGTAACTGCCCAGCAACTGAGCATTCCATTATGATCGCAGAAACCTCCATTTTGTTTTGTACAAAAACTCATTCTCTCTGAGTATAATAATCATCGGTCTTTCAACTTTACATAAATTATAAGGGAGAAATAATAATTGCACAGACATGACAGTGTTAATATAAGTTTATTTCCAACTTCATGTCAACCATCATATAATATACAATAAACATAACTGTCAGAAAATATCATTGGGCCCGGCTGAAGTTAAAATTAAAACTTTCCAAACATAAAATAAAATGTCTGGTACACACTAAACTTGTTTTTTTTTTAAGGAAAGAAGGTCAATTTTATTTGCTATGGGGAAAATGTCCATTATTCTAATGTGCACATATTTTTTTAAAAACTAGCTTAAGTAATCACTTTTAGAGAAATACTCGATTATAATATTTAAATTATTAAACATTTATACAGAGAGATAAATCTTTCTTTCATGTAAAAAAAGCTGAGTATGATCAACAAAAATTTAACAGTTACAAAACACATGCTTTACTGACAAACTTGAGATATCTACTTGAATATTGTAAATTGTAATGAATGATGGAGAAAAAGATTTCATACATCTTTTTCTCCATGTCATTCATTTAATATTGATAATATTTTTGAGACATCAATCATAATTATCATAATTGCCATAAGATAAAATAATTAATATCCTTTTTCTAAATCTGTTTTAAAACTCAAATATTTACATAAAAAAACTATTTTTTAAAAAATAGTTTATTATTTATATAAAAGGATGCACATTTACATTTGTGCAGCATTATAATCTCACATATAATCTATAGTTAAGAGGTGTAAATTAAAAAAAAAATTACATTCACAGTTGTAGTTTCATGTAATATATACACAAGGCAAATAAAAAAAATGTCAGATTTTTTTTAGCAAAAGAAAGTATTTAAGGAATAGATAGAACCAAATTTGTTTAACACATATATTTGCACACACATATATTTAAATAAAAAAAAAAAGATGTCAACATTCATACTTTTTAAAATTTTATTAAAAATAAATATTTCAAAAATAAGATAATATGCTATGAATATCCTTGAGAACGAGGTGGGATAACAGTGGCTGAGCCCAATTCCTTTGAAGAACAGTCTTTACAAGAAACAAAAAGGGAACCATCACTAGAATGAAACAATTTAAAAATATTATAGCAAAACATTTTAAATGAAAATTTTAAGCAATTATTAAAAATGTCAACATTTATGTTCATACATTCTTAATTATATTTTTTTAAGCTAAAACCAAACTGTATAAAATCCAGTATATCTAAGCATTGAATATGAAATCCAATAAATATTACAATTAAAAAAATTAGTGATATAAATATAAAAATCAAAAATGAGTAAGAAAATATACATACCTTTTTATATGGAATGAAAAATATACATCACCTACTGGTAAATTTGGCATATTTAACTGAAAGAGAAAGGGCAAAAAATTGTTTTAAAAAATTAAAATTTGGCCACATTTAAAGAAGAAAAAATACAGCAACTAACACGCAGTGTGTGCAGATATTTTACAAGGAAAAAAAATAGCATTATAATTACATTAAAATAAACTTTTTCGAAAGCAACTGGCAAAGTCATGCAGAAAGTCTATGCTACATTAACATGGTTTTTTAAAACACACATGTAAAAAAATATCTCATTGATAACATATACAAAATTACGTTTTATTTGTGGAATGTTTATTTATTATGGATTTAATAAATATTTTACATCTATTTTATTTCATAATTGCAAAGGTTACCAATAATTTGTAAAAATAATTACTTGAATCAATTTTACGATTATTTTTAATTCTATGTATATTTTGCTGCAAAAATACCTAAGGGGGAAAAAAATCTTTCAAACCTTTTTTTACTAAACAAAAAAGAAATCATTTCAAAATGCAGATAAATTATTTGGGGAAAAGATGCAATAAGCTTAAAGATTACACTGTATCATTAGACAGAAATGTGCAAAAACAGTAAAAATTTTAACATTGTTACCATTATAGCAATTTCCAAACCCTTAAAATATTCTATTCCCATTTAGAAATGAATAAAATAGTATTCCATGTGTTTGAATGAGTCCAATATAGAAATTAGCTCCAAAATAAACATCAATATTCACAAAAATAGAAAATTTCCCCCGTTATAAGATATTTTAATTATATTTGCCTATATTTTAATCCAATAAAAAATTAATTATTTCCACTTACAATGAAAACTTCCCCACAGAAAGAATTAAAATATATACAGTAATATACCTCAACTTATGCTACCACGATTAACGAGAATTCAGAGTTAAGCAAATTTCGAATATCATCAATTTTTTTGTATCACTGAAACTGAGGCAGAATCAATGCCAGAGCCTGATAAAATAGGTGATTTGATTGAAGAAATTGTCAATCTTGCCAGGCAAATAAATTTAGGAGTAGATAGTGATGACATTCAAGAGCTGTTGGATTCCCACAATCAGGAGCTGACAATTGATGATCTCATAGAAATGCAAGAGAAAGAGCAAGCGTTGAAGATCCAATCCAATCAGACTGAATGATGGTTGGTAATTTGACAGAAAGCCTCCATTCAATTGAAAAAGAGTTAAAAAATTTAAAAAATACATATTCCAATGAAGAGGGGTTTTTTACAACAAAACAAGGAATAAAAAAATTATTAGCAATCTATGAGGAAAATTTGCAAAGGGGGGGGGGAACACGGTAGATTATTTGTTAGGTTTTATGAAACCTTCCACATCAAAATAATTTTCGTTTACGATTTTGTATTTGGGTCATTTAAGATTTTCTTAAACATTCCTAAATTACTTTCTTTTATCAACAGCCCCAACTAAAAATAATTTACCGTATTTATTCGAATCTAAGCAGCACCCCGAATTCTCCACAAGTCTTTGTAAAAAATGAATAACAGTTTAGAACCTGTAATTGCTCTAATTGCTAATCCAAGGCATTTTTTTAAATTTAATTCTAAGCCACAACCGATTTTCAGTAGCTTTAATATTGGAAAAAAGTGCAGCTTAGATTTAAGTAAATATGGTCATGTATTAATATGCGAAATTATACCCTGACAAAAGGAATTCAACTTATGCAGTTATCACTCAGTCCCACCTATCACATAAGTTTGGGGTATTACTATATATATAAATTTGTTGGAACTCAAAAACATTAGAAAATATTTTACTTCAAATATTCATATTATGAGTTGCGAAATTTGACATTTCAAGATCTCACTAATTAGTTAGGTATATTCCTACAATCACAGATATTTCAATTAAAAGTACATAAATTCTTTCTCAAAACAAGTACTAAGAGCTAGTATATATTCATTTTACTTCTCAATAAAAATATGATTAAATACAGCAATCTTAAATTTAATGAACTGTTCAATGATAATATACATAACTATTAAAATAACAAAACCATGATACAGAAATTCTTTCCCTAAAGATTTTAGAACAATTCAACAAAACATATATTAGTAGGAGGAGAGGAACAAAAACTAACAGAGAGAAAATGAATAGCCCACAATAAAAAAAAATATTAGTGATTAACTTACCACAGCTAAATCAGACTTAGTATTATCTTCTTTAGAATCTGAATTTCCTTCAAAAATTTCTACTTTTAAATTAGAAGTTTGTGTTACTGTGAAGCTCTGTGTAATAACAGTAGGGATCAAAGTTCCTTTACTGCATAAGAGAAGCTCTTCTGAAGAATTTGAAAAACCGGTCAGCTGAAATAAAAACACATACATACTATTAGTAACAAACTAGAAAATAATTATCACAAATTAAAACTTCTTAATGATTGAAGACAAAATTTATAGCTATAACTATTACAGCAATGGAGATTTGCTTATATTTTTCAACCTACTTTTTAAAAAAATTTATTTGTTACAAAATAAATGCATTTAATTTACTTTTTTGGAACCTTAACTCTTTAACCAAAAATTACATATTGGTTTTAAATGATATTTTTAAAGAAGACAAATTTTATAAAAGGTGAAATAAAATACACCATAAATTTAAAATTCCATGCATTAAGTTAAAAATATTATAAAACACGCAAACATAGATTATATAATAGGTTCATTTTCAGTTATAAATATGCCACATTTACAGATCTAGACAATGTTTAAGCCCAATTTGAAATATTTTACACAAATCACAAACATATCCATCACCATAGAATTATTTCTCCAAATAAAATTCAGAAATTTTATATATTTCTAAGCACTAAAAATACTTATAACAAGCTTTATAAGATTTATTAGGATATAACTTTTTATTGAACATTCAAGCTCATAATCCCCATGTAACATTCCAAGTAAGAATATAAAAACCATTGTTTTATGGACAATATTAAAATATCAATTTAAGAAATCTGAGAAGAAATAACCTTCTTCCTCAAAGGTACCATACATTTTGCAATAAAATATAATGGCAAATGAACAAATTATAAATATATTTATAAAATAAAATTACTTTCATAAGTTTTCTCAAAAATTAATGTGAAACATTTGCTTTTCAAATAAATGACCCTTTTAAACTACGTTAAATAAAAAAAATTTGAATGTTTTTTTAATGAGTTTAAATTTAGTTCCAAAAAGACTATATTATGTCAGTTGAATCAAATCTTCAGAATTTTTTTGCATGTTTTAACAAATCATGTAAACCTTCCTCTACCCTTTTCTTATTTGATAACCAGATGAAAAATGTACACTTAAAAGAAAAACGTATAAATGTACTGTCAGAGATTTTCAATAGGTTCCTGCCTATAGTAAACCTCATGCAAACTAAGTAATATGTTTGAGGTAATAAATATTGGAATTTGTTTGAATTTCAGAAATTTCTAAAAGGTGAGGTAAATTTCAAAAAGTTAATATTGTTTCCAATTTAATTATTGTTTATTTATTTTATCACTTATACTTTATCTTGCACATTACAATCACACTCTTACACAACAAAAATAAAAGCTAAGGCAATAACTTAAATAAATTTCAGTAATTTAAGATTATACATTGTTTTTCCTTGGATTACAGAGTTCAAGGATATTTATCAATCCATTAATATTCAATAAAAAATTGCTTATTAATATTATAAAAAGTAATATGGTGATGTTTAGATGTATTTTTTACATAGTAATGATAAAAAATTTTCTATGAGCCTTCTTAAAACATATTACATTTTAGTTTTTTTTATAAAAGCAAGTTTTCTTGGCTGAAAAGACTTGGACAATATTACAGCTTTGATAATTTAGGCAAAAGTGAAATTCATCACATTATCTCAATTACACTTCTTATACCATAAAGGACAAGTCATCCTCAAAATTCAAAATGTATGTTTTGGAATTTAGGGGAGTGGGCCACATGCCAATAAATTCATACAAACTAACCAATAATAAAAAAAAAAGAATCAAAAGGGAAAAGTTACATCAGCATGAGTGAAATTTCAGTATCAATGAATTTTTCTATTGGCTGTTCCTTACTTGGAAATACAAAAATAGATTTTCAAACCTAGTAATTTTTTTTAAATTTGATTAAATCACTTCAAAATACAATAAAATATTCAAATTTAACATTTGAAATTTTAATGCATCAAACATAAATTGCTTATAAATATCATAAAAGCTTTTCATGAATAAGTAATATGTATTTACAATTATTAAGTATTCTCTAAATATTTCTTACAATTATACTTTGAAATCTTCATTCCTATTCATTCTAGTATTTTAAAACAATATTTATATTTGATTCTTAGGTAAAATACTTAAAATGTAAATCATTTTTATATTTAAAAAACTATGGAACTGTGTACAGATAATCTATTTTATATAAATTTTAAAAAATGGTCTAAAAATACTATCAACACAGCATAATTTATTTAAGTTCAAACCACTATGTAATAGTTCATGCAAATAAATCAATGTAAATTAAGTTGTCAAACACTAATGGAAGATACAAGCAACTCATAGATATATACGTATTAATTGATCATTTTTCTCTCAAACATTCAAATGCAAGATATAACATTTGAGAAATGAATTTTTTTTGTAAAAACAAAATTTCTCAGAACTTATATTCTTATGACTTCTTAATTTATCCATAATCTTAATTATACTTATATAGTTTTATGAAAAGCACTTTATTTCAACTCATTTAAAAATTTGAAAATATATGTTTGATGCCTTCTCTTAATCTTTTAAACTTAAATTTGTATAAAATTTATAAATTTTAGCTTTCTACTGTCTACAAACATTAAAATTATTAAAATAAGTCATTGTTATAAATTTTAAGTGTTGAAACTTATTTTGCAAACAGAATATATTTTAAGACATTATGATTCTATTAAATGCAAAACCTCCACTTCCTTCTTAAAATTAACAGTATTAAGAATTTTTATTATAGAAGTGCTTAATACTAAACAATGACTATTCAGATGGATTGATTTTTAGTTAAAATATAAGCGATTCTATGTTGCTAAATTAAGGTATGTTTTTTTTTAAAGGGGCGCCATAATGTGGTTTTCTTAGATCCATGATCATTATTAATTTAGTAAGAGGCTTTCATGAAATTGACAGCAAAGAGGCTTCTTTAAGTAGACATATAACGTTTATTTACAAGCATAATTTTTAAACTAAACTATTTTCTACAAAAACCACTATATAATGCATTCCACTCGCTCGCCTTATTAAATGTCTATTCACTTCCTTTTCAACAGTTAGAGCCCCCTTGCTTACAACTACTTGTTTTGTATGGCAGGCGCTAGAGGGCGCAACATAAGACGTCATTTAAAAGGTATAAGGATTAAAAAGTTCTAAAATTATTGTATGGAAAATGTTTTTAATGAATAATTTTCTACCAATTTTTTTTAGTAATAAGTTTTTCTAAAATTGACCATGTAAAAAACAGCTAATTCCCTTTTCCCCTTATCAATCAAAACTAGAGATTTTTTTTTTTAAAGAAAAAAAAGGAGCATTTAACTGATTAATTTACATTGAATAATGGTGAAAAAAAAATAATTAACCTTTTAGAATGATTTCGCACAGTAAATATGTCTATATTTTTTTTCTCATAAAGAGGATATTAGACTTAATATTAACTCAATAAGTATAAAGAAAGATAAATATATCAGATACTGTTATAACACAGAAATTCCAAGATTCGCCAAAAATGCAAACATATTATAGCCATTTTATGCAAATAAGTTACAATAAACAATTTTATTGCTACTTATTATTTTATTACTTTTTTATTTTTCAATATTCACACTTATTAAACAAATTTATGGGGAATGTGATAGTAAATTTAAAATGACCAATTTAGCTTAAAAAGAAAAGTTTGCTTATTATGAAAAAAACTAATTCTACTTATCAACTAAAAAATTAGTGAAATAAAAATCCCATCATTTATCATCTTCAAGAAAAAAAAAATAAAAACAATTCAGTCCATGAATAAAAAAGGAAAGAATTTCATGTGTAATTTATTCCCCTCAAAACATAATTTCGGCAACACAGTGCTAACATGAATACTCTTTTTTAAAATAATTCAATATTATTTTATTGTGCTTTTTTATTTTAGCTATATGATATACATCATACTTCTTATTCTGCAATAAATGCATTAACTTGTTAGTATTATATATTTAAAGTATATACCTTTAAGGAAATGTCCTGGGACAACAAATTTACATAATAATCTTCTTCACTGAGAGATTGAGAAACTAGAGTTGCCTAAAGGAAAAAAAACAAATGATTACTAGCTAAAAAAATATTAAAATATACTTTGTTTATAATACTGAAACAATATGTAAACAGATATTTCCTGTGTTACGTCTAAAAAAAGAGTAACACAAATATATGATTTCTTTATTCATTTTTTCCACCTACAAAGAAGGCCAGGGATTTTGAAATGTATTGTGAGTAAAAATAAATTGCTTAATGCTATTAAGCACCTGATCAAAATTCATCGCATCCATTTTTTTTATTGAAAAAATGTTTACTCTCAAGAATTAATTTATATTTCATACAAATTTCTCACACAAAACTTTTTTAATTTAAATACATGTATTCAATTTAGATTCACAATATTGTATTTGAAAGGGGAAAAAATATGGATAATTCGATAAATAAAGATTAGTATACATAGTATTTCCATGAAAAAACTTCATAAATTACCTTCTGGTGCATGGAAAAAAATATTGAATTCTAATAGGAGTTTAAAAAAATGAATATCAAATGTGAAATACAAATAAAATTACAAGCCAGAGAAATTTCATTATATAACAAATTAATGTACTACCAATGTTAAAAATTATATGAAATATTTCAACATCTACTGAAGGTTTTCACTGCAATGTACTTCATGTATTAACTGTCTTTTAATTAAAAAAAAAGCTTACTTGTTTAGCAGCTCCAACAGCAATTACTTCATCTGGCACAATACTGTACAATATATTAGCATTTGAAAATGTATTTGAAATCAACTGTTGTAGCTTTGGAATTTTACAGCAGCCTCCACAAAGGATGACCTGCCAAAAAATAAAGTTATAATTTTAAAAAAAAAATTCAAGACATTATGAAAAATGAATAAAAATTCCTTCAATATCAGAATGTGTAGAATTTCCGAAGTATTTCCATTTCACAAATTGAATGAATAAAAATTAAAAGACTAATAATAAATTCAATCAATTATAACTTGGATCAAGTATATTGAATGAGAAAAACAGTTGATAGAAAGCCAGAATTCCATGGGACAAATGTTCTTTTTCAAATAAAAAAAGAAAATTATTATTGGTAAATTAAACTTATTTCATCTTATCATACTATTATGGAAGCAACATTTCTTTCAACTTTACTAGAGTCCAGAGTTACGTATTTAATAGACAATTCTGATTATCATGTACTTTAGATTTATTAAAAATTGTCTATATTTATGGGGGGGGGGGAATCTCTTTCAAAATCCAATAAGAAATGTTTTTTTTCTACAGCACATTTTTAAAAAAGAAGGTACTAAAAGATAATATTTGAAAATGCTCAAAATAAAATTTTACTTGGAATAAAAATTATGGCATTAAATATGTAACAAAATAAACAATGCACGGAAATTATCAAATGTTTTATTTTACATTCTATATTGTAAAAGAAAATCATTAACATGCTCCTAATTCAAAAAAAAATTGAGTTAGCTGTATTAAAAATTATAACTAAATAAAAGAAAAACATGCTATCAACATTTTTTTCAGTTTATTATGAAGAAATACAATGAGAAACTAGGCAAAACATAAAATTAGAAAAATGCATAGTATAAATCTCTATCCTCTATTTTTAAGATGTATTATTTATAAAGTAAATAATACAAATGAGATATTCATTAATTTTACATTGGAGTTAAGATTTATTCAATTCATAGTGATTATTACAACTGCTTGAAAATGGTATATTTATTCTAATTTGACATAGTAATTAATAAAGATAATACACAACTTAACATAGCAGAAAATATTCTTATGAATTGCTGAAAAATATTACAGGTAATTTTTTTGTGCCATTAAAAGAAATAAAATTAACTAAATAAATACTTTAAATATATTTTCAAATAATAGTTTATTTGAAGTACTCAAATGTTTTGAAAATGATTAAGTAGCGCATCGAAAATCATGAGTTTTAAATGTCAAAAATTGTTTCCTAGCTAATGTTCTAAAAAACAGAATATTTAAAATGCATGCAATATAAGCAGCCCTGAACTGAAATAGTTTAGGGATCATAATCAGAGAGAAATTTTTACATATAAAAACATAATATATTTTTTAAAAACACTTTATAACTAAAATAATTTTTCTATCAAGATACGTCATCCACAATGTTTTTTACATAAAAAAATGACTATTCAATACACAATTTTAAAAGGCATGTAGGTAAATTATCACAAATTTAAGCAGGTTAAACAACTTATTTGTTTAAACAGGTTCAATGTTGATTGCCACATTTGAAATGACACACACACACACAAAACTTAAAAAGGATTTCAAAACATTTAAAGTATTTCACACAAATCATGTTTATGCTTGCTATAAATTATTCTAACACATAATTTTTTTTTTGTCTAAATATATAAATTAAAGACTAGACATTTTCATATAATCATAAATGGAAAATAATGATCAGAAATAGAAATGAATAATATAGAAATGAATCACCTACTGTATTTATATCTGACACTGAAAGTGAAGCTGTATTTAAGGCTTCATGAACAGGTTCCAAACACTGTTGTAATGTGTTATGAATAAGAGAATCAAACCTTGCTCTACAAAAAAAAAGTTCAAACACTTTCAAATTTTTTAAAAGTAATTGATATTTGTCATAAATTCTTTCTTACTACACTTTATTATGAATCGTAAAATACAAAACAATGAATATCAAAAATAATATACATTAAAATATCACAAAATAAAAATAATATTGACATAAACCATCAGCAATAAAAACATTACAAAAATAACATAAGAGCTTAGCTATAATCACAATATTTAAAAATACAAAAATTTCTCACAGTACATGAAAAACACTATTTTAAGAATTTCTAATAAATTATAAACTAAAGTAAAAAAAGAACTTTAACAAATAGAAATTAAAGCAAGCTAAAAATTTTTTACAAACAAAATATTTTCCATAACTTTAAAAGAAAGGTAATCTTACATGCTAATATTAACATTTAGATCTATCCCATCATAGAGAGATTCAGCTTGACATCTTTGATTCATAGTGCCATGAATAACATGTTTGTAATTCTCAGCAGCTGCACGTAATTTTGTCACAGATCGTTTACTCTCTTTGATGTCTACCTTATATTGCCTATAAATAAGGTAACAATTTTATTAAAAATATTATACACTCTTATACTAAAATATAAGATAAAATTTTAAAAATATCCCCATCAGAAAATAAAAGTATACACAATCATTTAATGATATATTACTCAAACATTTGTTTCACAACAAAATCTAATTATCCTAATATTCTACAGCAATATTTTGTTTAATATAAATTTATCTTAAATTTATATTTTAAACACATTTATAAAATAAATGCTTAGACAACTAGTAACAAAAATTTTAAGAACTACTAATTTAATTCCAGAAAAATTTTAAAGAAATTTCAAAGAAAGTCCAGATGATGATTATGATGAAAGAAAAGTTAAGATTTATTCAGATTTTTAATTGTATCAACAGAGATGCTCAACAAATTTTGAATTCTTAGCAAATATTGATCCACAGGATTATACTACTTAAGAGTATGAAAATTAAATTTTCTTTTTTTCCCCATAAATTAATAATTTTAGGGAAGATGAAATAATATTTAAGTGAAAGAATTTAATTAGGAACATCATAATAAAATAATAGCAAACAAAATTCAACAGTAAAAATCTTACATATAATACAATTTTATTTCATGTTATATAATACTTCAAAGTTAAAACAAATCATACTCTGTAATGGAGATATGCAGACTTTTCTGACACTACTTCGAATGTTTTTTAGGTGTTGTGGTCCACCCAGTGATGTAGATGTGGTCATTCTGTACTTAAATTGTGTGTTTTCTTTTCTTAACACTTGTTTATGACATTGTACTTCTCTCTTAAAATATGGCAAATAACTATTTTTTCTATAAAAACACAAAATTATCAAGTTGAATGCTTGAACAACTATGAGTGACTGCTAGACCATGGAGCCTTGGATGTATTCAAAGCAGCGAGCAAAGAACATATGAGAACCGATGAATCTGAAACTGACAAAAGAAATTGGTTTGCTGCCAAGTCTCATGCCATCAAGGGACATGACATTAACACGAGAACCTAATACCTGGAAGCGTGGGATGATGTCTCTACAGCCAATCTCATGCTATCACATGAAAAGTTGATCATCAACATTTATTCTCCCCTTCATGCAGCATGTGGAGGGAAATTCCTTTATATGACTGGTATTGCAGTGATAGTTTTCGCACCATACAACGTATGAAGTGCCATAGTGTGCTTCCAATGAAGTTACATGTGTCATCATTAAATCATTAGCTAAATTACACAGTCACATCAATTGTAAGAAGATGATTCTCCAGTCTAGTAGGCATCAGTGTTCCATAAATATGTTTTTTTAGTATGCACATCTTAGGTCTTTGTAAAGGCAGTCACCCCAAAATGTCTGGGTTGTCCACCGGTTGATTGCGAACAACTCAATGCCTATCTCCACTCTATTATAATTCAATGTTTTCAGAAAATTTAACAAGTGAAAAGCTTTATATTTGAAAAATTAACCAATGAATCAAAATGAAACATAAATATAATAGTAAAAATTACATAATTATAAACATTCATATGCAATCATTTAAAATTATTAGATTCAAAAACAAAAAAAAAACCACATTTTTGAATAAGTCCTTATAATTTGATCTTGAAACTGGATTTTATATTTTTAAACTTGCTAATGAAAATAGTCCTCAAAAAATAAAAGGGGGAGAGGAGATAAATATTAACATAACAAAGTAAAAACAAATATTTAAAATATAACGTGACATAAAACATTATCAATCAGAAATTTTAAACAAAAATAAAAATTTTCATAATTAATACTACATATTACCTCTGAAATTCACTGGCACAGAAACTGACTATACAATCAGTGACTTGATGTCCCCCCAAATTTTTCTTTTGAACTGATGACAGAACAGAATACATGCCATTGGAAACTTGCAATACAGTGACATCTAAAGAAATTCCACCCATTCGAAACACAAGACATTTACTGAAATTAAAAGCTGATTGAGAATATATACAAAATTTATGAATACAATCAAAACTAATTTGTATAATATTAGTGTATAACAAGAAAACTTAATATAAAGACAAACCTGCTAGTGTCATTTGTTTCTTGACCTATATTGTATGCAAGAGCTGCCGCAGAGGGTTCACTGATTATCCTGAGTAACTGAAATCCAGCTTCATTCACTGCTTTTCTAGAATTAATTAATAGAGAGTTATTAGCTTTACATAAAATAGAACTTTTATACACTGACTTTTCAAAGGATTGCAACAAAAAAATCAATGTAATGGAAGTACATACAAAATTTTAATTCATATATGAATTTCACTTTCTATAGTTTTAGGAAACGCAGATAATTTTTATTAAAAACACAGAAAAGTCTTAAGATGTCACACACACACAATAATAATCAACTAATCCACTTTTTTCAAAATCAAAGTTCTTTCTGAAAATAGATAACAGGAAAAAGTTTTTTAAAATCAGAAAATATTATTTATTATACCTACAGCCTTTCTCACAATAGGTAATTTTAACTGCATTATCAGACATAATAGGAGTAAACTCAATTTATTAATTTAATATGATTTTTAAAAAATTTTAGTTACTTATTATTATTTTTTTTTTTTAATCATGCATGTTTTTACTAATTTTATAATAACTTAGAATTTAGACACATTCTCAGATTTATGATGGAAACAAACTAATTAATTTTATAAAGTAAATAAAATCTTAGATATAATTAATCACTATACATATTTATGGGAATGTTAATGGTAAGAAAGTAAAATTCACTTCCTCCCCCCCCCCTTGATGTCAGAGTCAATTTGATTAATCAAATCCCATTAAGGTAAAATTAATAGAAATTAATTATTGTGTACCATAATACCATTAAGCTATGTGTGAATTAAGAAGTTGGTTTATGATAAAATGTAACATGATATATGGCTGGGACAGAGAAAATTGAAGTGCATAACTATGGAGATTATGTAATGTATGTAGTACATATATTGATATTAAATCTAAAATTTAATAACAAAAGCTTAACAATTAGAAAAAAAGAATCAAAATTAAAAAGAAAAATAATTTCAAAGCAAACAACAAAAGAGCACTCAAAATAAATAATGGGAGGAAAAATTGGAGAACTGCCTCAAAAAAGATTTATTCATTAAAATAACTTTGATATAAATACTATTTTTTCAATCACTAAATATCACTATGGCAAATATATTTACATTATTCTTAGTAAAAAATTTCAGGAAAAGTAAATTTAACAATTTTTTAGATAATGCAGATAAAAATTTGAGGTACATGATGTAAATACTCCTCTTGTACCATGATATAATCCATTGAATTGAAAAAAATATTTAAATAGTACACTGTTTTAAATACTTTCAATAAAATAGACAATTAAGTAAAATAAGAATAAATAGTATTATTTAGACATAAATGCAAGGTTCTCTATAAAATATTTTTCTGATATAAAAAACAAATTATTTCACAAATAATGAACAAAGTAAAAATATTGTTAAGAATTCACTTTTTTTGTCATACTTTACAAATGTATTCGAAATTTTTCAAAAATATGTTACATGACAGAATTAAAATTATTACCCAAACATAATTTTTGAATAATGCACTATTGTGACATAGAAGTTAGATAAATGCTTAATCTTACTTATAATTGATAAAAATCTTTCAATTATTGCAACAAAACTACTAATTAGAAATCATTTAAATAAATTATTTATATTATATAACTTAAGTTATTCTTAATAAATCAAACCTAGAAATACAAGATTTCCATAAAATTTAGAAATGTAAGAAATAAAAATGTCTGAAATAATTTAAATCAAGCAATAACATTGAAATAGTTCACAACAAATTAAATAGTATGATTTAAAATATACACATTGACTATTACCAATTTTAGAGCAATTTCAAAGCTTGTAAAAAATGAGGTTATGAGCCACATCCTCTCCTTTCAAAAGAGAAAGAAAAATAATATAGGTCCTTTAACAAATATTTGATTCATTAAAGCCTTATGAGAAAATATTCGAAAGTTAAATCAAATTGAAAAAATTGAAAGAATGAAGTGGGGTGCTTTTCTTTTTATAAAACATAAATTTCTACTGGGATAAAAATATCAAAGGGGTTGAGACAGAATTTTTTAAAAAACCCGCCCCAAAAGCAATTATTGAACATAAACTTATGAAATTCGAATTTAAGTTTGTCAAACTTAAAATAAAAAATGTGCAAAATAAATATGCAAGCAATTATATTTGTAGGAAAACCTGAGTATATATTAAAGCCTAATTTATAGAAACAACCAGAAGTAATATGGTTTTAAAAAATATTACTGATATAATTGATTTAAATCAACACTATAACAATTTCTCCCAAAAAAATTAATACATAAAATTAAATTGGTCAATTTCATGTAAAAATATTGGTTTACAAACTAATAAATAATAATTCTTTCTTTAGAATACAGAAAATGCATTTGCAAAATAAATAAATGATAAAATAAATGTATTTACTTGACTAATTCTCTTTGCTCTTGAGTAAAAGTCAGAGGAACTGTTACAACAGCTGGATATTCATCTTCATGACTGTGACTGCATGCAATTTCTACAGCCAACACAGACAAAATTATCAGCATTAAGTTTAATTTTATAAATTAAAATGAAAAATATTACGATGAAAATAAAAGAAAAAGTATTAAATGACAGTGACAAGACTTGAGATAAGTTCCTTTAAAAATATATCAAATTTTATATTTATAATTTTTTATAACTGTCACCATTTTAATAATACACATGAGTAAAATAAAACATTGATAAGCATATATCATGAAAAAATTAATAGAAAGTATATGCTAATAAAAAATATTAATTGAATGAACCATATATAGAACATGACTAAACTAAGAAAACTTTACCTTTCATATTTGAAAATAGAATAGCTAAGAAATCTGAAGTCCCATGTTGTGAAATTCCATTCTTTTGAGAAGCAGCTCTCGAGTTATTTTTACCATTAACCTGAATTAAAAAAAGTATTAAAAATTAAACTTCAAGATGAATTTTATTTTACATTAAATGGTTTAATTATTTTCAGAAAAAGAATAGTAAAACAAATCAAAACTTTAATGAAAAATCTGAGAATAGAATAAGTAGATCTATGGAGGAAATATTTGAAAGGTAACAGGTCTCATAAAAAGTAAACAATGCATTAAGTATGTAGAAAATAAAATACATCTACAGATAAGAATAACTACATATAAAAGATTCTCTAAAATTTTCTTCAAAATCAAAACATTTTTTTTATAAGAAAAATGTTTTCAAAATAGTTATCATTAAATAGTTGTTGAGAAATAAAACTGATTAAAAAACAAGATATCAATCATTGGAATGGCCAAGTAATTTTAGCACGTTTTCACATGTTGTATTTTACAATAATGCAACTAATGAACTTTTTACTAACAGAAAGTAGTACTGTACTTAAAAAAAAAATTATTAAATTTAAATATGATTCGGCTCATCTAGGGCACAAATGTGACCAAATGCCGAAAACACAAGGTCAATTGGTTGCTTATTGGCTGAGAAAAAGGTACGACAAAATATGGAACGAAGACGAAATTTACGTCCTAATAGCGCTTTTGTTCCACTACGTGAAAAACACGCTAACAAATATACATATATATAGTTCTTATTTTATTAATCTTCACCTTTCAAGACTAAAAGAATGGTAGAACAGATACTGAGTATATTATAAAATAAATATTTTCATCAACATAGCCATACATAATTTTGCAACTATCAATATCATTTTATTGATATTGATATTATAAATTTATACATTGTTAAAACTTGTCCTTTTAGAAAAATATTAATTATGAAGGAAAAAATAGCCATTATGAATACAATAACATAAAAATTAAAACTAAACTATAGAAAAATCATTCAGTTGGTTTTAAATGTTATAATACAGGCATGTTTTCCAAAAATAACTGAAATATAAATGAAAATATACAATATCCACTTCAAAATATGTAACAATTTAGTTACAAAATGATTAAATAATTACCTCACTTTAATTACAATTTTATGAAATTTAAATCATACAAATCACAATTATCACATCTTTTAAGAATGTAAAAGAAATCTATATTTTTAAAAAAGATTCCTACTCCATCATTTCAAAAACAAATAAAATACAGGGTGAGCACAAAAGATGGACCCGATTTAAAAATATCATATTATCAAACTACTGCACATATTACAATTTGTGATACATGAATGTAAGGAGAAATTTTCCAAGTTTCTTTCAGTTACAAATGTTTGATGTGTGACCCTTTTGTTACATGGCATACGTTAAATCTGTAATCCAGTTTGTTCTATACATTTTGCAGACTCACTCTATCAATGGTTTGTAATGCTGCACAAATCCTCCATTATTTGCTGTGTCAATTGCAAATAATATGGTTTGAAATTTAATTTTTTTCATAAAAATTTAATACAGTTTTTTGGGACAAGTTCACAGGCGACAACTCATTTAGACTTCTATGGACCTTGAACAAAATTATTTCTCACCCTCTGCATTGCTTCTAAAACTCTTGGCCAGCCAATGCTTCTCTTTTTACACAAGCAAACTGTTTTTTAAATTGATGATTCCATCACAGAATGCTCTTGTTGCTTGGTGCCTTTTTTCCATAGCAATTCCTAAATGCGTTACACCAAAATAACCGATAAAACGTGCATACTCTAATATACAAAAACTTTTCTCTGTCATTGTCGCCATGTTTAAATCTTAGATTAAAATGACCTTGAATGTGATAAGACCGGTTGATCATTCGTGATACATTTCTCTTTACATTTATGTATCAATTATTGTAATATGAGCAGTAGTTATGATAATATGATTTTTTAAAATTGAGTCCATCTTTTGAACTCACCTGTAAAGTAATAAGAACACCAATCCAATATATTTTTCAAGCAGTATGAAATTTATATTTGTATTCTTGGCCAAGAAAAATCATCACAATTAATGAATACAAATATAGAATTTGTTGGAATTTATATATTTAGAACTGTGTAAATCTATTATTAAATGTCTTGTTTCAGTATAATTCAAAATTTAATTTTTTTCCCCAATAGCAGAAAATTAATTTTAAACTTAATTTTGAAAAGAAAAGCACATATACACAAACTTGATACATTTAAGCAGCTGGTAACAGTGTGTAAAAAGTACATATTTTAAAAACAAACATCTTTTCACAGAACAAATATTTTTTTTTTAATTGAAAACATAATATTAATGATATAGAGTTCTGAAAATGTTTACTGATGACTATTCATCAAGAGTTTGACTGATCAAAACTTATTCAAAATGTATTTACTAGTTACTTTGAGTAAATAATGGAATACACCCAACAATTTTTTTACATATGATCACTTCTTTTTACATGATTCCGAGATACATGGTTCCCCCACCAATATACTAATACACCAATATTACACAAATTACAAAACAAAATTTTTTTAAATTATAATTTTGATAATGTAATCAGAGGATGGTCAGTTTTTGGCCCTACATGTGTGAATGACTTGGTCTATTTAATGACCTGTTTACTTTATATTCTAAAATTCGGGGAATACCAGAATTTTATAAACACTTTTTTCTTTATCTTTGTTGTACTTCAACTTTAACACAGCATTTTGTTCTTCAGTATAAATATATTTTGCATTAAAAGTGTTTAGTTTATAGGAAGCAATAAATAATTTCAATAAAGGTCTAAAAGTTAATTTTCAATATAATTTTTTTTTAATTTGATGGTGAAATTTCCAATATAATTTGAATTGATGATGATCTTTTACTTTCGAAAAAGTAATGAAGTAGAAATTGTGATTTCAGCGGGACCAAGATCATTGCAGTCAAACTGCATTTAGCAAACTTGACAATTAAAGTAAAATAAAATAAAAAACTTACTCTTGTCTTTGTATTAGACTCTAAATTATTTAGCTCTGGTTCAGCATTATTCAATATAAGGTCTTTAATGTTTGTAACAGCATTTGAAGGATTTCTTAGCATGGCTTGTTTTGCATCTAATCCTACAACCTAAAAGAGAGATTATGAAAAACTTAAAATAGACATTAATGCAAAATAATAACACATTAAAAAATCAAACAATAAAGAATTGAAAAACAAACATTGATACATAAATATAAACTTTTAATTTACATGGTAAGAAATTTAACTCCATATGAATAAAAGATGGTTGAAAATTGGATTTTTTTGTTATGACAGCAATATCATTAAAATTTTAGCAAAGCAACAAGACTGTCTTCTTTGACTTAATACTGAGCAAGATTTTATTAGAAGAACTTCACTTTATGAAAACTTAATTAAGTTTAACAAAATAATAAATATATTAATTTTTATAAAATAATTTGTATCCTCTATTTACTGTATGTACCACACCATAAGACAAAACAGCTATCTTGTAAACTGCATTAGTAAATCCTTTATATGATTATTCAAAATATTTAGTGAATATATATGTTTCCTTATTTTTTTAATTCTTACATAAATGAAAATTTTACAACATTTATTTCTGAAATTCAAGACATGCAATCATTTTCTAAATATATCTCGAATTCAGTTTATTCAGAAATTTCGAATAAACTTAATGCTCTGCTCACAACTGTTAGTACACACATTAAAATTGTGCAGAAAAACATAGTAAAAAAACTATAAGACAATTTTTAATCCTACAGTCTTTAAGTCTTAAACTTAAGTGTTTGCAGTTGTAATACCTTGATCTGTACAGTTCTGCAACATTCCTACATATTATGTTAGATTTACAGCAAATTACGATATGATTAATGTTTTATAGTCAGGTGGGAAGTAATATTAGAATATGTGCTAGAATGAAAATAAGAGACCATACCTATCAAAATCTTAACCTAAAATATTAAGAGAAACGGATAGCAACATTTGGGAATAACAAATATTATATAAAATAATCCATTTTTCATACAGAATCAAATTAATACTGCAAAAATTGGCTGATAATGATATAATCAATCATGGTTGATAAAACATGAGAAAATGTTTTAATATATAATTTTAAAAATGTCAATATATTCCATTTTTTGGATTAATTTTGAAACAGCCGAAGAAAATATTTATAAAATGTAGACTCATATACCTTCTCAGATTCATCTAAAAAAGCTATTACAGAAGGTGTTACTCTGTATCCCGCTGCATTTGCCAGAACTTCAGTTTTAGAGTCCTATAATAAAACAATTATCAATTTAGACAACTTTAACAAGCACAGCATTATTAAATATGTTGAATAACAGATATTACAAAAATGTAACATTTATAAACCACATATTTCTTGCGAGTGAGTGAGTGATTTTGGGGTTTATTGGCACAAGAGCCGATTTTGGCTATACTGCGCCAAACATTTGTTTTAATATCTGTGGTCTAGATGGGAAGAGAAAGAAAGAATGAATTGAATGACAAGAAAGAGGGTCAAAAATAGAGAAGGATCACTAGGGTAATCCGGGTTCGTGAAGCCCATGTTTACCAAAGACAGTAAACCCCGTGGGAAAAGGAAAAGATCACTAGGGCACCTCGGGATTGTGACACCCGTACTCACCTAAAGAAGGTGAGCCCTCTGAGGGGCACATATTTCTTGCATTGTATAGCTTAATACCATCAGTTCTCATGAAAAGCTGGCAATGTATTAGAAATAATATTCAACATCATACATTCCTTTTCCCCCACAATACTTAAAATTAATAGCTGTTGAAATAAGATATAGTTATGTTATATTTGCAACCTACAGCCAAGCACTTCCCTTGCAATTTTTGATATCAAATTTTGCAATTCTCGAAATAAATAAATAGTATAAGAAGTATAGTTTTACATAACTGGAAAAAAATAGCTTTTTTTTAAAGGGAGAAGTGAAGCAATAAAAATAAGAACATAACACGTAAATATTCATCTATATAAGTACATGTGACATGTATTATATCATTTACATATCGCAAATTACACAAAAAATACTCCAATGCAATTGAATAATAAACATACAGATTATAATACCAGAGATACAGATTATCAAGAAGTATCCCCTGCTAGGATCCACCCTATATATACATACTATATATATTTATATCACCAAAAGTATCTGAATACCATCCTAAACATAACCAAAAGCTATAAAAGCATTGGTAGTGTTTTTAAGACCATATTTATGCATTTGTGAGACAATGAATAAATCAAAGAAGCTTAGTGACTTTGACTGTGGCATTACAGTGGGATGCCACCTTTGCTGGAAATCAATTCATGAAAGTTTGGACATTCTTACAGAAGCCAAAATCTACTGTGAGTGATGTTATTGTGAGGTGGAAACACAGAAGAAGCAAAATCATAGAAAAAGAAAGTGACAAGTTTAAAAAAATTAGTGAACACAGCAGTAGAATTCTGAAATGGTAGTGAAACAAAATTGCAAATCCTTGTTGGTTGAAATCCTTCAATTTTAAAGTTCATCAAGGAATTAGAGCTAGCAGCTGAACTGTTAAGGGAGAATTAAAATAACCAGGCACTCACAAGTCGAACCTCCCTCGCCTGAATGTGAAACATCAATTGCAATGGTGCAGCTTACTATCATCAGACTGTGGGAAAATGTCCTTTCAAGCAAATGAATTGATGACAGAGTTCTCACACAAGAATTTCCAATAAATTACATTTTTTCAAGAAAGCATTATAATATCTAAACAATGTAATTTTAGAATAGAAATTTCACATCCAAAGCTATTATTAAAAATTTACAAATAAAAAAATGATACATTATCAAGATATATTTCATACTTTCATTTCATTTCAAGTGATAGTACTGTACCGTTTAGTTAAAAAAAAAGAATAGTGTTGAAACAAAATTGCAAAATATTATCTTTTAGACAATGCAGTCTACTTAATGAGATTTGTAAACTAAAACTTAATTTCTTCACAATAGAGATCTTGGAAAAGAAATTAAAACAAAAACAAATTTTGCTATTTGATTAGTAACAAAATTTGACATTCAAATTATAGCTACTTATTTTTTTTTTTTCTTTCAGAAGAAGCCTGGTAATTTGAATGGCACAGTCTAATATGACAATATTAATGATTGAACAAAAAATAAATGAAAATGCATGGCAAGCAGTAAATCAAGAGATTTCAAAAACATTTAGTGACAAGCGTTGAACAGTTTTATGTTATAATCACTAATATAAATTTTTTTTTTCAGCTAGTCAAATACATACTACATAAGTTTAAACAAGTGCTTGCTTTACATTTGAAAAAAATATAACATTCATAAAATGATTAAGCATATATTATTAAAATTCAAGTTGAATAAAAACATAGCCTAATTGTTTCATACTTTTCAGTTAAATTTCGAATAACACTTAACTTTGCAACCAAAGTATACAAAATAATGCATAAAAAAACGTGATTCAAAACATTTGTTATGATCATACCTTGTGCATGGCAAGACACATGTTGGTGTTTCCAAAGTACAGTCCAAAATAACAAGTCATTTTTTTTGTTGTGCTCAATCTAATTTTATTTTTCAACAATCAGAAGCACAATAGCAATTAATTATGAATAACAAATTTTTAATATTAGTCACAAGAAATCTTGATTTCAAGCGCCATTAGATTCATGTTTCAAAAGGAGTCAAAGTTACAGTTGATATGGATACATTAGCTGTTGCGCTTGCTTTAGTTTTTACGGAGAGTCTGACTCTGTGGAGCAGTGATTCTCAACCACTATGCTGCGGCACTTTTGTGTGCCACCAAATTCTCTTGAAGTGTACCGCCAAATTCTTTTTAATTATTAATTAATACTGAGAAAACAAATTTAAACCTGAAACCGAATCATTTGGCCGTTTTATACAAATAAACTATTAATAAATTTGTTTTTGACCATTTGATAACACTATAGTAGAGAGAATTACTCATTACGTCTCAAATTTAGATACTACAAAAAAAAAGATTGTGTACAGGATACATTTGTATATGAATTAACTCTGAATGAAGAGGAAGAACTAATTTCTCCTGTAGTAATTGAAATTTAATTTCGCAACATAGGAAAGAGTCAATTAATTAATTTTGGATTAAATTAAAGGCGATTATCCCATAATAGACAAAAAAAAGCTTTTAAGAGATTGCTACAATTTTCTACATCTCATTTGTGAGTGTGATTTCGGATTTTCAGCATTAACAAATATAAAAAAAGGAAAAAAGATCGCTATTTTTAAATGTATATGACAAAATGAGAGCGGCTTTATCATTTTTAAGCCAAATCTAAACGGAATTATCAAAACTCACCAAGCCCAAATTTCGCATTATGTGTTGTAATCTTATAATTAATTTGTAATTAATTACTCAATAAACATTTTGTTGTCTTTGTAGAACATATTTTATTTAACATTGAAAATTATTATCATAAATTCCTCGCTCCCGTCAAAATCACGGGGTGAAATATCCTCCTCTATTTCTCGCGTTCGTGATATTCCGGGATGGAGTGTTCAAAATAACGCGCTAAAAAGATTAAAACTATATATTTCTTATACCCGAAATCCTGTTTATTTTTCCCCAGATGGCAGTACCAAATTATTAGTAACGTGTTTAGAGATAGTTATTTTACTTTAAACTAGATATTAGCACAATCAGACACATATATTAGCGATATGTTTTTGTAACCTTAGCTCAGTTACTTAGTTCCGCTTTTCTTGAATACACGTAAGTTGCTTTCTGTGATAAATGTACATATTTTTTAATATTGCATTCATTATGGAGTTAGTCAGGTAGTGAATCGGACTCTAAATTAAGTATAAATGGATCTGTGAGTGATTTCGAAACAAATGATTGTTTTGAAAGTTCGGTTAGGGATTTTGAGAGCAGTGATGTTGTTGTTGTTGTCGTGTCCTTCCCTTAGGGAAGGAATGAAAGTTGCCATTGCCTGTGAGACAGGTTGGACTTCTTAACGATAGATGGCGACACCACCTATCTCCACCTCCACAATTTGAGAGCAGTGATGATGGATTTGTATTGTTACGTGTGATGCTGGCCTTTTTATCTCATACCTTGAAATTTATCCCACAAGGAAAAATTACTAATGTGTTTTTATGATGCATAAGTATTATAAAATTCTCCTTTAATGTTTAAAACACATGTTTTTTAATTTTTTCTCTTTGCTGAAAAACTAACATTCAGCCAAAGCGTACTGTCATATGCATGATGCTCAAAGCTACGGCTAACGATAGGTGTACTATCTAGCTCTTTGTCATAATGAGTTTAGTGGGCCTCTATCTGGCACATGCGGATCAGGTGTCATTAGTTACAGAACAACATTTTACTTTCATGTCAAGTTAAAGATTAGCTCACACAGTTAATGCTGTTCGATTGTTCTTCAAAATAATTTCATAGTTCTAGAATCTAAATATAGTGTTAGAATAAATACTATTCTCCCTTTTTTTATTTTGTATACTTAAAAGTTACTCTTTTTGTAAAATAAATTAAGTTTTTTAATAGATAAAAACTACAATTATTTACAAAATTTCATCTCCATCTTTCCAAACAATCAAATATTCTAATCGATTCATAGCCACAAAAATTAGCATAATCTTTTAGTAATACTTGAAATTAATAAATGTAACGAAAAATATGTTGTTAATCATAGAAATATATAAATAGCATAGATGATTTACTACATATGTCCAAAGACGAAAAAGAAAAGAATTTTTTTTAAAAAAAATGCCTGCAAAGATTTTAAGTGTTAAGTTTGAGTTGAAAAAACATTGATTTTAGTTCATGTTTATTTATTTTTTTCCAGACGCTGGATTTTTGTATTTGCTTTATTTCTTTGTTATTTTTTAGTATCGTTGTTTGATTAAGAAATAAAAAAAAATTGGTTGTTATTTTAATTTTTTGTTCTTCAAAGTACTAAACTGAAGCACGTGTAAATTGATAATAACCCTCGTTTTTTTATGAATGGTGAATTTATGTAAATTTTTCAATTACTTCAATTTTGTGGGGGGGGGGATCCTTCATCTATTTGTACTTAAGATTTATGAATTCAAAGAGGCAGTTTTTTTCCTCTTCTGATGTTAAAGAAAAATCTTCAACATCGAAATATACTTCGTCATACAAAAATTATTCCAATTTTTATCAGCACACGAAGGCTATTTGATATTTCAACTGAAAAAGAATGCATTTTGTCCAAAAATCAACCAATCAGGTCTTTTTTTATCCCTTATCCCTCTTCATTGCTTTTTGGATATTATTTATTCTGTCAAAATCCATTAAATTAAATTACTTGATCGAAATACCTTGTTTTCAGGCAAGGGAGATATAAGTTCTCTCCTTTCTCGTTCACATTATTAACGGTGAAGATTATTACTTTTGAAAAGGGATAATCAGCGCATTATCTTGCTGCAGTTGTCTGATGACTCATGATAGGGTAAATCATTGACAAAATGGAGTAAATTAGCATAGCTGAAAGGTCTGTCCTGAAGAGAAGTATCTTTTCAAATTAGATGTCCAAAAGATGAATATCATATTTTGTCATCAGAAAGTAATACAGGATGTAACATATCTTAAAATACTATTTACATGTGAGTGGATTAATTAATTAATCTGATGCATATAAACAAAGTGATTTTAATAAAAATTTCACGTTCAGAATTTTGTAAAAATGCCTACTGGTTAGAATGATTCCAAATTTAAACTGAATACACTTGAAGAGAGAAACGGTATGGTGTAAGAAAAAAATTCCAAATTGTATGAATAGATGGCTCTGCAAGCAGCGAAACGAAAGTGAATTCGGCTACAAGTGACATTTTGAATCGAATTACGATGGACTTTTGAATGAGTTGCTTATTAAATCAAATGCATTAATCTATGTGCAACCGAAGTTTGATGGAATAAAATGATTTGCAAGTCATTTAACAACTATGGCTCTGTTAGTGAAAACCCCTTCCGCCATGGTAATGTCCTACATCATTGGATGAGAAAAATCAGTTTTTAATTGTCCTTGGACAAAAAAACCACACAAAAGGTAACAATAAAAACACCTGTTAAACCTCCCTAAACTTGTTCAAGGTAAGTGAAATATGGTGCCCACCAGTTTCCGCCACAGGTTAAAAACGATTAACAACAGAGTAGAGTGTCTCAGAGGTCACGTCGTGGATGTGTTGCATAATCGGTGATATAAAGACAGCTAAATTGGCAATAGCGCCACAGAACACTATATTTTTTAGGTAACTCCACAGCCAGAAATCATCAGGATTAAGGTCCGATGGTCTTGAAAACCAGGTTGCTGGAAAATGAAAACTGGTCATTCTATCATTTCCGAAATGTCTCTTGAGCGGTTAGTTTTCTGACTGGCTTTTCAACAGGCAGAAGACAGTCATCTTGCAACACCATCTATTTATAACCTCTGGAACTTCTCTTTTTTCTTCATACCGTTTCCCTCTTTTCAAATGTATTTTCAAGTTTTAAGCCATTCTGACTGGTGATTCATCTTTTAAAACACTTTGAAAGTGAGACTAACTAAAAAAATCCTCTTGTTTGTATATACACTATCTACCAATGAAAAGTAAGTAAATGAACACCCATGCAAATGAGGATATTTCCGGTCCTCATCTTCGCCATGCCTTCTGTATTTAAATATTGTGCAGGTATTAGTCGCACGCAAGATGCTACGAAATTCTGAGTTGTCTGACTTCGAGAAGAGGGTAATTGTCGAACATCATAGAAATGGCCGATTCTTAAGAGACATATCTAGTGAGTTAAATATTGCAAAATTGACAGTAGCTTTTGTGATTAAAAAGTGGAAGGTGATAGGGATTGTCGGAATGTGTTTCGACACGGTAGACTCACGAAACTAAAAGATATGGACCAACAAGTGTTCAAAAAAATTCTGAAACACTTCCCCACATTGATGGCCCTCATACTCCAGGAGTTTTAACAAGCATAATCCAGGACTGTGTTGTTTTGATTAATGCCATCCACAAGGAAGCACATTTTCTTGACTTCCATGGTTAAGCTGCCGCCCAAAATCCTCTGATTACAAAATCCGACCTCGCTGTTTGATTGAGATGGTGCAAGGCACTTCAAAATTGAACTTTAGATGAGTGAAAACAGGTTCTCAGGAGTGATGAATCAAGGTTCAGTCTCTACCACTTGGATGGTCAAGTCTGGGTTTGGCGTATAGCTGGAGAAAGCCTTTTGTTAGAATTCATTGTGCCTACAGTAAAATTTGGCGGTGGTTTAATTATGATCCGGGGACGTTCATCGTGGTATGGACTGGGACCCTTGATCCCAATCCCCGGTAAGTTCAACGCTGACTCCTACTGCACCTTTTTAGACAGCAATGTGTTTCTCCTACGCTGAGGTAATTTTGCGAATTGGACCATTGTTACTTCCAGGATGACAATGCTACTTGTCATGTTTCGAGGTCGACCAAAGATTGGTACGATGACAATACAGTGAGCCGACCGGATTGACCTTCATAGAATCAAGTGTTGAATCATATAAAAAACATCTGGGACGAGGAGGGTCTCTAAATTAAGGGGTGAAACAACTATCCAAAATTGGTGAAAGAACTTACAAGTCTTTTCCAAGCCAAATGGAAGAAAATATTGCTGTCCATCATCCAAAAACTTGTGGAAAGTATTCCTCTGAGTGTTAAGGCTGTATTTGTCTCAAATGGAGGCTTTGCCAATTTTTGAATATGAATAAATATTGTTTATCTCTCTCTTACCATAGGTGTCCAATTACTCATTGGTAGACAGTATTTATATGCACTATTGACTATATATACTATACATACAAGCAGCATATAGTCCTGCCGGTCATCCATTGGTAATGTGATTTCTTAAAAGTAGCATTATGTATTCAATGAATTGAGAGATATGCAACTAACTTATTGTAGTGTAACCCTGTTAAGCGTGAGAAAGCAGTCAGATAGTTATCAAAGTGCATGTAATACAAAAAAAATGTTTGAAAATTTTATTTAAAAATTTCTGTAAATTTAAATGAAAAGCACTGTTTCATGAAAATTGATTTGTTGTACATGATAAAAAAAATTATAAGAACCTCTGAAAATTTGTGGAAAAATAATTATTTCTTACTGAATGAATTTTACTTCACGAACAAGTAAATGAAAGATTTATTAAATGCAAAAAGTTATTGCATTTTAAAAATATAACAGAAGAAAGGTGCTACAGCAGCAATGCTTTATAAAAAAATGAAATTTTGAATAAATGATAAATTTTTATTGCCTGCATTTAATTACATTTCTTTACAAAATTACAATGTGTAGTAGTTAAAGTATCGTAACCGTACCGTAAAAAAGTTCCAATACGTAAGATTATAATTATAGTGCATGTGTGCGCAATGTTAAATATTCTTCATAAACTTTTGTATTAAGATGCAAAAGAAAGTTTATCCGTCCGTTTTATAAAATGTATTTTAGGTAGCATTATTGTCCAACTTTATGTACTTTGAAAATGTGTTTTCTTTAAGCAGTTTTTCTCTAAATATGGCTTGAGCCATGTTAGAGTAATTGTAAAAGTAATCTATAGGTGCGTGTATCTCGAACATAAAACATAAAAATTTACTCCTACATTTTTTTTTTCTAAATTTTCTTAAAAATAAACCTTTCCGTTTCACCTGGAATTTCCTATATGATGTATTTCTGCTACTGAAGTATGAGCAAATAGTAGTGCTATTACGCATGTAATTTGCATAAAGCTTCGTATTTAGCTTCTTTTTCCTTGGCGTAGGTTATTACCTTACTATATCATGCACGCAATCTGCTTATCGAAAGAATCATTATTATGACTGCATAGCAGATGTTTGCATTACTTAATGTGTGATTAATGTTTGTTTCTTTTTTTTAAAAAAATGTGATTTTTAATAAAAATTAATAAATTAATGATTAAAGTTTTCAGACTGATTTACTTAAGAGTTTTGAAATGGTTCTTGTGTTTCTAAGTAAATAATCACGGATTAATTTTAGCCATAATTCAAATCAAATTTAAGTTTATTTAATCCCCCCTTCAATCTGAAGCTTAAATTTGCACTGGAGAGAACTGATCTTCCATATTTGATGGAGGTAGGGAATAACAAAACAATACGATTTTTTTGTTAAATAACATAGACGCAAGTGAAAGCATTGCGTTATACATTACGATATGATTACCTTTCACTCTCAAGGCCACCAACACTCGGGGAGTCATTGAAGCGACTAGGTGCTTACAGGTAGTTTGAGGTATTTGGGGTTCCAAGCACTCACCAACTGCTTCTGCATTTACCATCCACTGCAAGGTGGTAGCATGGCAGCCCCAATTTAGTTTGCCTTAAAAAACCTACATATATTCGACTGGATTCATGTCAGGGCACGTCACCACAATGTTTCTTGGATCACATCTTGACAATCCGGCCCTTATGACCTGGCTCTTATTTGTTGGTAAGCGCCACCACTTACCACCAAACAATGTTGCCGTGATAGGGTGAACCGGGTTTGCAATGATGTTCACATAGAGCTCAGACGTCAGGGATGGAGGTAATGAGACCTAATGTACACCAGGAACGTATCGTTCTCAGAACAACGCCTCCACCAGCAAACAACAGTGAGCCCGCGTACCAAGGTTTTCGTTGGAAATCGACGTACTCACACTCACTCGCCAATGTGATTGAGTGTAAAACGAGATTCTTCGACCCAGACACTTTCTGTGATTCTTCTGTGAGCCAATACTGAGCCCATTCATAGTCCCTTGCAGGAGTGAACCATGCAAGTTGGCGCGTTGTGCGTTGGCGGGAGTTTGAACCCCTGCTGCGTAGCAGCAGTATGCTGCATTGTGTGTTGAGACACACATCATCTGGATCTCCACTGTTATAGCTTCCGATGGTGTTAGACGTTCTTCAATCATGGTGAGCAATGAGACACAGTTTCCATTCAACCCTGAAATCAATGCGCAGTAACCAACAAACCGTTTACAAGCGAATAGTGGTGTCACTATCTGTACAACACTTTTGATGCTAACAATGGCTGCAGCTATAAGCAACTCAATGAACATGCCTTTTCTGAAGTCCATCTACCCAAGCACCGAACTGTAAAGATTTCACAATATAAATTTAATAAATCAGTGGCTTTTCCCATTCAGTACCTAAGCACTATATATATGAGCGCTTTATGTACTCCAGCATCAAGTGCACGGGTGCCGTGCTTTTGTCTGCAGTTGAGTTCATTGCCGAAAGTTAGGGGTGGTCATAATTTATGGTTCATCGATGTAGAGGGATTCGTATCTTTCACCTATGCACGACAGAGTTTTACTAGTGCAGCTGGTAGTCAGAAAAGATTTCAAAGTTATCAGGGGAAAAAATCGTTTTTGAACTGTTAGACTTATACTTTGTGATGGATCTATACGCGTGATTATTTCAAAAATCCTCTTGGGGAAACTTTGGGGCCAGCATTAGCTTTATAATTCACAGCCTCTCAAGAAGAAACCTTGATATTTAAATTAGTTTGACTATATAAAGTCTAAGTTTTGTAGAGGTAAGATAGAAGGAGCAGGAGAGCTGTTGCGGTGATACGTAGGTGAGAATATTAGAATATTTCATTGAGTATTTCACAAATATAGCGCGAGTTAAGGAAGTAGTTGCTAAGAGACTAAATTATTAGACTGAGGATCTGAGATAGATTGAATTAGATGTAGTTATCAGATCACTAGCGCTTGTTCACTTTGTCTAGTTCACTTAGTCGCTTTTACTTAGAGTTATTCATTGAGAATAGAGAGAGATTACTCGCTTTATATATCACTCCTTGGGTTTCCCTTTGTAGTTTCACTTGTGATTAATTAAGTGTGCTTGAAGAGAAATAAAATAATAGTTATATGGAAGTTATTGGCGATGCTTTGTTCCCCCCACACCTTTGGGTTGGCAAGATGGTGAAGGAGGGGTGACAAATAGGTCGTGCTCATAACTTGAAATTCGCAAGCTTATTCATTTTGTTGAGAAGAAATCCACTAAAAATGAGTTTTGTGGTAATCTACTTTGAGGAGAAGATAACGGGAGTGTAAAAAATAATTCTTAATCAATTTTAGAAATTCAAATCCTTTTCTTTTTAAATCAAGAGGGGAGAGTTATATGAATAATCTTCAATACAATTGAAAGCTTAATGCTATGGCTTAGATGTCTCAATAATTTATAAACAGCATGCATTTATGTGGGAATCTAACCGAAATCTTCCAAAAAGTTAGATTCGTCAGATAGCGGGGTTTTTACGATGCATGGGTTAACTTTGAAAAATAGAATAGAAAACGTAATTCAAAGAAACTAAACAATTTATTACGAGTTATAGGAGAGTATTTACAGGGGGAATATTTACAAAATAGAAATTAGAACACACATGCATGCATTTAAAAATATAGGAAGGATAGATAGTCCCTTCTGGGAGGACGTTAGAGTTTAAATATAACTCATTAAAGGGATGTGCTGGTGGCTTACCACCTAAGGTCGGCGAAACAAGCGCGGACGCGCTAAGACAGTGCTTTGTTGTCGATTGTTAGTGGGCCTCTGACGAAAACAAATCGCGTCAGCGTTTTAATAAGCCCACTAGATGGCGTTGCTGTGGAATGCTGTTTTGACTAAAATGGCCGTCATCTGCAAAGGGGTATGATCTAACCTTTTACAAAAAGAAAAAGTTTCATGGGATATCCTACATTTATACCTAGGATGATGAAATACTCTGTAAAGTGGGCGGGTAACAGGAAGTAATATAAAAATTTAGAATAAGTACAATCATACTTACTCCTACAATAATAATGATTTATAAGTGAATTGTCTATTTATATTTAATTCAATTATTTATAAGCGCTAATGACATTTTTTTTTACGTTTTATCTGTTATTTTATTTAAAAAAAAGGCAAATTTCCCTAAATCTATGTATTCATCTATAAGTTTGCCAATCTTTCAGTAGTTATCTGAACAATTATATATTTTAGGCATTTTAATGACTTACATTGATTATTTTAAATCTGAAACATGATTACACCCGAATAATTATTTTAATTAAAAATTTATGCTAAATTTGGAAATACAATTTAGTTTTCCTTTAATTAACATATAGTATTCAATATCGTAATTGGTTATTTGAATTTTGAATATTTTAATATCCGCAATTAAAATATAAATAATCGTAGTCATTAAGATAATTACAATATTAAAAATCAAAATTATAGACATTTTCTGAAATGTCTTCACAGTATAAGTGAGCATCATTTTTTTGTTTTTAAATATTTTCAGCAATTAAATCATTGAAAAAATTTTAAAGGATAAAATAATTTTTTGACAGATTTGACCTTCCATTAATTCTAGGCATCAAATAAAAATACTAGTTTTTGATTAATTAAAAAGTACAATTAAATATAGCAAAGTAATTAAGCTATAAATAATAAAAGAAATTTTTTGAATTAAATGTGTTCTCTCTCATATTATTTTTGTAGGTATTTGCTTTTGCTTGAAAATACAAGCTGAAAAAATTTGCTTCGCTATATATCTTATTAGTCCTGAATTCAAGTTTTTTCTTAATCTTAAAGTATCCGACCGCCCTAAAATTGTGAATTTTACGAAAAATTGACGAATTTTTTTTTGCGATTTTATTTTATTGATCATCTTATTAACTTCATAAAAAAACCAAGCTTATTATATTCCGATTTCTAGAACAAAAATTACAAGTATTTTAGTAAAAGCAGATGTCATTACTTTAAGCAAGATGTCATACTTTAAAACGCGTTTTACTCGAAACGTGGTTTTTTGAAAAGGCTCAAAGGGGGGGGGGAGGACAACGATTGCTCAAAAAAGTTTTAAAAATAAGAAAATTAAATTTTTTTGTGTATGTTCTGTATAATACTAGAAGTGTTTTATCCTCCAGATATTCCAATCACTGCTTTATTACAAAATTTGCAGTCCCTTATGTCAGCGTTTCTCAAACTGTGGGGCGCGCCTCCCTAAGGGGGCTTGATAATTCAACGAGGGGGGAGGCGTGAGCATATTGAAAAGTCGTAAGCAAATAATTATTTAAAAAAATTGTTATGTTACTGAAAGCATATAATAAAAATACATTCTGACATAAAAAATAAAGTACACATTTACACTGAAATAATAAACTTGTAAATGTATCAGTATTGCACAGTGCATATTTAATTTAAACAATACTATTAGAGCAAGTTTAATAATTACCAAAGACCCCATGGGCTTGTCACATATAAAATTATATACAAAAATTAACATGAGTAATATTTATGGTTTATAATTAATCCCTAAACTGCAGATCAAAGATTGCGCGATTTGCTTCCCAATGCCACTATTTTCCACGCAGGCACGCGTATGTGATGTATTGGGGTTGGGGGGGGGAGAAGGAATAAATAAGCAAATCCTCTGAAATAAGTAAGTCCTACGCAAACACTGTCAAGGTCCTTTTATGCATTCCAAAGTCTTCGGAATAATTTTATGGATAACAGTGCACAGAAAAGACCGTACTCTGGAAAGACGTATATATACGTGCAGGGCAATCAACACTTTAGGTGAGCGAGACGTTTATATGCGTCGGTGGGACTTAAGAGATTAAAGTCGTATTCTACCTTTAGCGTCAAAGTATAGTATTATTGAATTCAATGTATTAGTATTGTAAGGAAGGGGGGTGCGATGAAAATTATGATCTAATAATGGGTCATTAATATTGAAAGTTAGATAAGAACTGCCTTATGTGAATGTAATCATTGTTTTTTCAGCAATTTCATGTAGTAACTAAGATGAAGTGATCTAATTTTTGTAAAAATTAAAATATCTCTTATCCTGAAGGTTATTTAAAAAATAATGAATAAAGCAGCACATCAAAATTGAAAATTTCTTCATAAACTTTTTGTACAGAATACGCCCCATTTATGTATTTTTTTGCAAATTTTTACGCATTTTTCACATTTTAGTAGTAATAACCTCTTTTTCCCTTCTTAATTTTAGAATATTTTTCTTAAAATGTACTAAATAAATCTAAAAACCACAAAAAGATCTCCATTTTTTAAATGAAAAAGTTGTCGTAAGAAGTCAGATACCTTAAAGATTTGAATTATTTTTGTCTATAAATATGACAACTCTTTTAAAATTTTTTATTGTGACAAGAGACTCGCGCTTTCTTATAAAATTTTTCTTTATATTAGAATAATCTTGATAACCGATTGTGCTATTTTTCCTTTTCGACGTACACAGTTTAGGACCTCTACTATTTCAGTAAAAGCTGGAAAAATTACTTATGTTTTTAAACATGAATTTTTTATAAAAAACGTATTCGAGTAGTTTTTTTTAAAGAAATTAATACTGAATGAACTTCAAGTATAAGACAACCACTTTTTATGTATCGATTTTTTTACAATTTTTTGCAGTTGATATTTTTTTCAGTTTCCTTTTTAACAATCTAATACACTGTTGGCCACCGTAAATGAAACACCCTGAAGGAAGCACGCAAATAACATGAAATTTACAACATGCATTAGCGGAAGAGAGATATGCAAATGATTAGAATTTCAGCGCAGACGCACATCACGCACGCCTGTGGCGCCACCTCATAGCGCTATTTAAGGCTTGGAGATTTCGACGATTTCAAGTTAGGCAATTGTTCTTTTCTTGTGGTTTTTTTCAAAAACGATCAGCTGTGTCTCGTAGAAAACAGCGATCAGCTTTTGATCAAGTATCCGAGTTCGACAGAGGAAGGATAGTGGCTTACGGAGATTGTGGATTATCTTTCAGGGAAATCGGTAGTCGTGTTGGATGAAACCAAACAACTGTAATATGGATATGTAACCGTTGGATGCAGGAAGGTACGACGGACCGACGTGATCGATCGCATCCACCTCAGTGCACCACTTCACGTGAGGACAGGCAAATTGTGCGCATGGCAGTGACGGATCGCTCAGTCACATCACGAACCATAGCACAGCACATTGAGTCTGTAACGCATCATTCAGTGTCTGCGTGTACCATTCAACGCCGTTTACAGCAGAGTGGTCTGTCCGCAAGACGTCCATTGCTTGGTCTACCCTTGACGCAGAATCACAGACGTCTCCGCCGCCAATGGTGCGAGGAAAGAAGGATGTGGGCGGCAGAATGGAATGAAGTTATCTTTACTGACGAGTCACGCACCTGTCTGCAACACCACGATGGTCAGATTAGAGTCTGGAGACACCGTGGAGAGAGGATGCTGAACAGCTGCGTTATGCACCGCCACACTGGTCCTGCACCGGGTATTATGGTATGGGGCGGTATTGGATATCACCCTCGCACTCCTCTAGTATGCATTGCCAGTACTTTAAACAGCCAGCACTACATCTCCGAGGTGTTAGAGCCAGTTGTCCTTCCTTACCATCAGGGCCTGGCCACAGCCATATTTCAACAGGATAATGCGCGACCACATGTGGCACGCATTGTCCAAAGGTTCTTCGTCAATCACCAGATTGAATTGCTTCCCTGTTAGGCTTGCTCTCCAGATCTTTCGCTGATAGAAAACATGTGGTCCATGGTTGCTCAGCGAATGACCCAAATTACAACCCCAGCTTCCACACCAGATCAACTTTGGCAACGTGTGGAAACTTCTTGGTCTGCTGTACCCCAAGAACACATCCAGAGTCTCTTTGAATCAATGCCGAGGTGTGAGGCAGCGGTGATCTCCAACAAGGCGGCTACTGCTTCTGGCAGGAACCACACTTCACAGAAGTCTATAAATTTAATCATTTAATACTTGGTCAACATGTTATCTGCAAAATAAATTTTTTGTGCTATCTCTTGTCTTTCTTGGTGTTGCATTTACGGTGACCAGCAGTGTAATTTTTAGAATGTAAAACTACATTATAAAATCATTTACAGAAAGATTTGATCCCCTCATGTGATGGGGGGGATTAATGATAATATTTGCATATTTATAGTTTATCTACAACAACAAAAAATGTTACAAACCACAAAATCATATATTTTTCAAAAATTATTCAAAAATAAATATATAAGATATATAGCTGAAATAAGAAGGATTCAACTTTATTTTTTCCCTCTAAAAATATTACAATGAGTCCATGTACTTCATACAGCTTATTTTAAAGTTCTAAGTCATGAGATGCAAAAATTTGGAGAGGTGGTACGATCTCAGGTGTCGTCCTCGTTATTTGATCGTGGTTCAACATTACAAGGTCTTTCACAAATGGCTCTCATGTTGCTTCAGAAGGCGACATAAACTAAAAGTCAAGAGTTTAAAGTTATCTAAGGCATATCTATATCAATCTTTATTTTGATAGACTGACCGATTTGTCGTTTTTGTTTCGGTGGTTCAATGTTCGAAATTTGGAGCAAATAATCAATTCGAGAAGAATGTATTTTTTAATTAAAAATAGGACGTAACAAAGAAAAACACATATTTACGCTTAAGAACATTGAAAAAAAAATTTCGCAATCGAAAATCTAATGAAATTAATCTTTAAAAAAGCAACCACTTTGTCCTAATATTTGTGCTTAAAACCATATCAATTCAAATTCTAACAGTCAAGTGCCGAATTCTCACATCGAGATTCATGACAGAAAAGATGCCAAATTTTAGCAACAAAAGTTATAATACCAAACGATTAAAATCAGTAAGTAAAATACACAGTGAGAAAAATTCAAGATATATAAATTATTAAATCAAAGCATACGATAACCGTATGAAAAAGAGAATATTTTCAAACGTTAATATATATATTAAAAATAATTTCAAAAAGAATATATTTTATGTTTACAAATAACATATTTTGATTTATATTCAAATCTAAACTAACTGCGTAGCTTCTTTCTTGTATATAGAAATCTCAAATGTCATCAGTAAATAAAATAAACAGTAAAAAAAATTAGAGTTGTATAAATTATTAAATTAAAGCAGACGATAATAGTATGAAATCGAGAATTCTTCGAACATTAATATATACATTGAAAATAATTTCAAAGAACATATTTCATATATTTACTACTTACATATTTTGATTTATATCCAAATCTAAATCAACTGCGTAGCTTCTCTTTCATTTATAGAAATCTCATCTAGAAGAACATTGTTTAAGAATACTGGCTAAGAAATGTCTCACTATACACATATTATTTGTATTTGTGACTTAAAACATTCGATGGATCGAACAAAATCGCAAGAATATCTAAAAATGATTCATGAGAATCTTAATCCCGTTTCTCGTTCTTTTTCAATAACCCCAGACCATTGTTCTCTCGAATTCTCAAAAGGAATTTAAGTATTATTGGGGAAAAAATCCTTTAAATTTAATTAGGAACATATTTGTTTCCCTTTTAATTAAGCCTCTCTCGAGGTATAGGACTTTGTGTTAATAAATGGCAAATCAAAAACTCGCATTAGAGCCACTTTCAAAGTAATGATGTCTTTAAAAATTCTTCTTTTGCCTGCAGAAGTTTCGGAAATAAAAAACCAGATGTAAACAAATTAATATTTTTAACTTTTAAGTGATTTGAGAAAAATTTATTTGTAAAACTATCTACAAAATTTAAAAAATAAAGAGAGTGCGTATTTACTTTGAACTAGTTGAAATATGCTGCTTGTTAAGTGAATAAGATCTGGAAATAAGTAGAAAGATAATTAAAGGAATTCAATTACGCATTCATAAATATTTTAAATCTGTTATTCTCAGATGCGTCTCTCGAGGCACTTAAATTGTTTACATGAATTTCAAACATTTTTGTGGTTCCTTTGAATTAGAGCGTTATTTTAAATTTTGTTTCAGTTTTCGGATTGTTTGGGGGAAGAGGAGATGAAAGAAGTTGAATTGAATGATGTTCAAATCTTGAAGCAAAAACATCAAGAACAATAAATGACATAACTTAGAGAAATTATAACTAATAAAAGGAAACAAAAGTTTTTCACGAAAACTGGCAAAGAACACACAGTTCTTGCCACCAAGGGTATATACACTGACGGAAAAAAACCACCCAACACCAAGAAAAAAATCTATTGTAGAATAATGAAATCAGGAAAATGCAATTGTCTAGTTAACAGGTTTAATTGATTAAATTTTCAAGATCACAGGTTAATTTAAGCTGAAGAAAATGCATTTCAAATGTGAATTGCTGTTACAGTAATTTAACCTCCAGAATTATGAACACAAGCCTGCAAGCGTGAACGTATTGTACCGAATGTCGCTTTGTGGTATGGAGTTCCATGCTTGTTGTAATTGTTGTGTCAATACTAGGAATATCAGTGCTGGCTATGGATGATGCTGGAGATGTCTTCCAATGATATCACATACGTGATTAATTGGAGACAGATGTGGTGATCTCGCAGGTCAAGGTATTGTGTCAACACTCTGTAGAGTACGTCACGTTACAACAGCGGTGTGAGGACGAGCTTTATCCTGTTGCAAACCTCCCTTTTGAATGCTGTTCCTGAATGGCAGGACTATAGGTTAAATTGCCAGACTGACGTAAAAATTTGCATCATGTGTGTTTGAGATAACCACGAGATGCTGTCATAGGAAATTGTTCCCCAGACTATGACTCCAGGTGTAGGTGCAGTATATCTACGCAGCCGACAGTTTGGTTGCAGGCGATTTCCTGGCCTCCTTCTGACAACACACGGTCATAACTGGCACCAAGGTAGAACCTGCTTTCATCAAAAAACAGAACAGATCTCCATTTCTTTCTCCAATTAGCTCCGGCTTGATACCACAGGTGTCGCAAACAGCAATGGCTTAGAGTCAGTGGAATACACGCTACAGGGCGCCTGGCTCGACACTGTCCTTGAAGAAAACCAATTTATAACAGTTCGTTTTGTCACTGTGGTGCCAGCTGCAGCTCGATTTTCCGCAGACGTATTACGATGCACCACATCCGTACACCGAATACGGCGGTCTTTCCTCTTAGTAGTGCCACGTGGACGCCCGGACCCCAGTCTTCTTGAGGCAGTACCATCTCTTGACCCCTTCTCCCAGCTATCATGCACAGTAGATACATTCCGTCCAAGTCTTTCTGACTTTATCCACCTTCTTGTAGCCCCATTATACAACCTCGTTTTAACTCGGTGAGCTGTTAATAAAGGCTTCTTCGTCTTCTTAAAACACTCTTGGCTAACATCAACTCAATACGTCAGATTTAACAGGCAAATAATGCTCACGAACTTTACAGCTCTCATTTAAAGCAGCGATGATTTGCAAGTTCTGAGTGGCGATACTAGCTAGAGCCACACTTAAGCTCAAAGTTTGAATCAATTTCATCTTTCAAATACACACTCATGTCCATAAATTAAGGATAATGAAGTTCAGGCAAAGAAAGAGACAGAAGCAAAACAAATTTGACTTATTTGTAAAGTCTATTTATTAAACAAAAGGTAAAGAGCAAAAATGATGCTATACGTTTGACATAATTAATAAAAATTGCGATTTTTACTCCCTGGAGCAAATTTCAAAAAAGGAACCTATTTACAAAAAACAGTATTACAAGGTTAGTATGATGGTTAATACGGAGTATGTCTCCCGGACGATGCAATACAGGCTGTAATGACTTCAATCAGCTTAAAAAATGACAAATTTATTAAGAGTAAAGATTAACTAAGAACACTCGTTCCGAGATTGATATCACAGTCTCTGTAATTGGCAATTAGCAGCCAAAGGTCCTTCGCTGTTGACTATAATGCAGATGCAGGATAATAGCAGCCAAAGTCCTTCGCTGTCGACTATAATCACAGATGCAGGGTAATAGCAGCCAAAGTCCTTCGCTGTCGACTATAATCGCAGATGCAGACATGAGTTTCTCGCTAGATCGCTCGAGAGGCCTCTAAGCGGTTCTCTCTCCATCTCCCTTCAAAATTTAACCCGCGCTTTTAAATCCAGGTTGCTCTCGGTCACTCTTTTCGGCTCCCTTTGTCCCTTGTCTCGTCGGCTTCTCCAACGTGGGAAAATTCCTGGTCCAAATGTTGGGTGCCGCCTCAACGTCCCGCCGTAGCCAAGGATGCGTGGGAAACCGAAATTCCACAAAGGCCGGGGATTATGTCCACTCCCGGATTCTGAGGAATGGTCGTGGGAACAGAGGTCAGAGCCCATTCGGGCCACTTTTCCCCAGCAATTAGGGAAAAAGGAGAGCGGCTACATTACAGCTGGTTAATTAGGGAAAAGAGAGCGGCTACATCACAAGGCCTTACAACGCCTACGCATGCTGAGTATCAAATTATCAATCTGATATTGGGGAATATTACACCACTCATCAAGCAATGCCCTCCCAAGTTCCGGTAGACAGGTGGGAGGGGGGTGACGGGCTGCAATTTGTCGGCCAAGCATATCCCACACATGCTTTATTGGATTCAAGTCCGGTGAGTATGCTGGCCAATCCATACGGGTGATATCCTCCGATTGAAGGCATTCGTCTACAATGTTTGCGCGGTGAGGAGGGGCGTTTTCATCCATAAACAGAAATTCAGTACCCATGGCGCCCCGAAACAAACGTACATGTTGTTCCAGAATGACATCCCGATAGATGTGGCCTGTCATCGTTACACTCTGAACATGCAGGTCAGTTCTGGAACCAAGAATAATTCCTCCCCAAACGAGCCATCCAGCACCACCGTAACGGTGTCGTTTAATGGTGTTCTCTTGGTGGTAACGGGTACCTGGCGCTCTCCATATGAAAGTCCGGCGAGAATCAAACAAACTGCAAACTAAACCTGGACTCGTCGTAAAACATCACACAAGACCACTGTTGCGGTGTCCACAATGCACGCGCTCTACTCCAGGTTAATCGCAGGTGACAGTGAGTTGCGGGAAGGGGAACACATCTGACAGGCCTACGAGCATATAGAGACCAATGTGCCTAAGCGTCTGTACACGGTCTGCCTTGAAACTGTCGTACCGGTCGCTGAAGAGAGCTGACGAGATAGGTCTGATGCTATGCTCCGTCTGTTTCTTTTGGCAGTAACTGCCAAATACCGGTCCTCATTCGGCGTTGTAACTCGGGACGACCTATTCTGTAACATCTACTCACATTACCGTCATCTTGGAATCGTTGCCATAGCCTGGAGATGACACTCTGGGCGATTCCAAGTTCCTCGGATACTTCCAGGTGGGTACGTTCACATTCCAGTCGTCCGATAATTCTACCACGTAAAAATCATCCAAATGCTTCCTTTGTGCCATAACTATGCGGTTATTGCACTGAAAATCTTTTAAAGCGCTTGTGAACAATTTTACTTCTTTGCTACCATTCCTTATATACCCCTCTCTTACACTCTCATCATTGTGGCGTACTATCCGCGCCATCTGGTGGTTTCCTATAATTTGCATATTCTTCTTCAAGATGTGTGTGATAATTCTACAGGTGAAATTTTTATGTTAGAGTTCAATTTCTGTGTGATTCTGAATTATCCTTAATTTATGAACATGAGTGTATATAAACACGCGTACCAAATTTCGTTTATCTAATATAGATCTTTCTTGGTGGTGGGATTTTTTCCTCTTCAGTGTATTTATGTAAGAATACATACACTAACGTGTAAAAATTAGCAAATTTTCAGATTGTCAAATCTGAAATCAATTGAGTAACATGAAATTTTCACTTCACATGCACAATATAAAGTTTGATGAAAGCATAGTAGTCAAAAAATGAATTGTATACATACATTATAGATCAAAGCAGAAAAGGGCTTTATTGATCGAATGGTGCTAGTAAAAAATATAGTTTGGCCATGACAGAGAACAGCAAACTGAATTCCCTTTGCAAAGGATATCACCTCGCCTTACTACAATGGTTGCGTGTCCTGCTCATACTTAATACCAAATTATCCAGTAGTTCTTGGGATAAGAATTGTTACTCTACAAGAAGCATCTAATGGAAACATCTAGTATTCTCCAGAGAAAAGGATCTTACTACCAGGAATTTTCCCAAAGCATCTCACACATCTTGGATGATATTTAAATCAGTGGAGCATGTTGACGAATTGATTCTGCAGACATCCTAACTTTCTAGAAGCTCCTTCACAGAGGAAGTCATATATAGAAGTGCAATGTGGTTCACAAAATAAAGTTTGGCCCAATGGCACCACGGAGCAGATGCACTTGTGGGAGGATAATTTCTTCTCAGTAACGATTTCTGGTAAGTGAGCCGCTGACAAAAATATGTAGCTCCGTTTGTTTATCCAACGTAATGCCTCCCCTTATAAGATCTTCAGGACCAACCCAAAGGTCTCTTTCATTGATATTAGAGGGATGAATTGGTGTTGTATCTCCCTCCATATCAATTGCCTTTGAGAATAGTTCATTCAGACTGAAGCCACTCTAATCTAAACGTGACTCTTATCATGAGATGTCTGTGTTTGTGCTCTTGACACCACAGTAAATTGTTTCATTAATGGAAGGCTGTATATAGTATGCAGCGTTGAGAACAACGGCTGAATAGGCCAACTTTATGCAGACGACTGGCCACAGTTTACCGTGATACTTGTCGGGGGTTGGGTTTATAAAGAGGTGTTGAGCAATGCTGCCTGATGTCTGGTTCAAGCTGCTTTTTGTCTGTAGTAGGGTATATGATCGTTACCTGCCATTGGTTTCCTACTATTATCACCGCTAATTTTTTTACTGTGGTACCAGTCAATTATATAACTTTCTAAGCTCTTTAAACTACACTTTTGTTAATTCCAAAATAACGTGCAATACTCGTCAGACTTAGCCCCTCTTCAAGCTTGCAGATCATTCTACCTCGTGTAAAGGCATCTTGATGGATTTTTTGTTGTCATTATTAATCTCTTGTTACTTTTTCATTTGCAAAAAATGCCTGGAAATTATAAAGAATTCACATCCCTTCTTCCCTGTGACCCGGCTAGAGGTGTGGGGGGGGGAACTAAATGATCAGATGACATGATGAACTTCAATTATTTATTTCTCTCACTATACTCATCTCAGACACAAATAACACTCTAAATAAGATAACTTGATCAGTCAAAGCACGGGGGTGAGACGAGATGCGTGGGGAGAATATATACAATCATGAAGATCCATCTTTAAGATAACTTTATACAGAGCTTGTTTAATTAATGACCTCACTAATAATTTAACTCTCTAATATGAACTTGATTAAGGATCACAGTACCTGAACTCTAGTGGTCTTCTAATCCTTGCGTTTACTTTAACACGGCTCCAATAGTTGAACTAAGTACTTTCTTAAAATTCCGACTTCTCGCTTCCTACATTGTTTACGTATACGTTTCACTGCCGATTTACCACACTTCTCATCTATCCACAATTCACTTCACTTCTAAACTATTCTCATTTCATTAACTCTCAAACTCGCGAATACAGAATATATATATTAAACTTAATTTGCATAATCACGCTTTCTGTTTTCGGAGAAAGTTGATTGAACAAATGTCCCCCCCCAAAAAAAAATTCCCCAGAGGTTAATAGGAGGAATCATATAGATCCGTCACAAAATGAGTCCTTCCTTCCTTTTAAATTATCCAGGCGCATAGCGCGCACTTACCAAGCATTTGCATACCGTGAAATTCTTTTTAATGTCATAGTGTTTATAGTACTTGTATATGCATCGCCTTCCTACGTAGCTGCCTTTTGACAGTATTGATCTCAAAGAGCCTTTTTAAACAATTTTAGGGTTTCATATTGAAAATACATTGTTTGCTTAGTTTTGTATTCTAATACATGATGAATTGCTCGGAAATCAAAACCCAAAGATTTGTTTTTAGAATGCTATAAAACTAAAAAAAAATCAAACAATGTCGTTAGAGGTTCCAAAATATTTATTTATTAACATAAAGTTGATTAATTTTCCTATTTTAAACTTTTCAAAATATAAAAGCTAATAAAATCTGGACTTCAGTGAATAATCTACAACTCAATAGCATTGTTGTATAGGATTCTTATTTTATTTTCCCATTGAAAATCAGCACATTTTATTTCTCTGTGTTAGAGAAGATGAATATAATAGGACTGAAGACGGAGATTCGGAATATTCCAATTTCAATATGATAGAATTTAAATTTTATTCCTTTCCGTTTGTAGTATTTCCGCAAACTTTTCATTGTGAACATAACTTTTCCCGCATTTCAGGATGAGAATATAAATCTCATTTTTCGATAACTAAATTTAAAATTCCTTCTCTCATTTCTGTGTGAATTCTCGCTTTGGAAGGTAACATCTTCACGTATCAAAACTAGATCGGGAATTGTAGGTAGATGCGTTGAATTTATTTCTGGGTATACTATTAAAAGTTTTGACCAAGTTATATAAAAGCGGGATGTTAGCAGTTTTGTAAAATATAAACCTGTTCGATTTGTTGTTTCGTTCCTCACATCACATTATGTCAACATCTTGATACTGTATATAAATAGAACTTTTAAAATTCTTTAAAATCTAATCTTAATCTTTTAAAAATATTTTAAATCTAAATATGTTTAAATCAAACTTGTATTAATAAGAACAACGGAAAAGTTAACGTACTTTATTTTTACTTTAACCAAAAGAAAGAGTTAAGAAAATATTTGAACAGACCTTACAATTATGGATACTAAGCTTGTGATGTACTGAGGATTTATTAATTCGCGATGGAGAAAATAGGGAAAAGAATGTAAATAACAGAAAAATTTGCTCTTGCTATATATATATGTCACTGCCAAAGTCCCCGAAGTCGGTCAGTTCCCGAATTGGCCGGCCAAATCACGAAACAGCAAATATTGCGTCACAATGACCGGCCGATGTCCGATCTTTCCTTGATTTCGTGGTTTGGCCAACCAGTTCGCGAAATGGCATGGAGCGATCGACCAAAGTCAGAAGAAAAAGGTCATGAGCATATTTTGGGTGTTTGTATACCGTAATGCTAGTGATAATCACATTATAGTTGCCACAGAGGAGTTTTCTGACGAATCCGCCCCTCTTATCTCCTAGGATCGTCCTTCGGAACGAAGACCAAGGAGGTATGGTGACCCTAGGTAGGCTGTAGTCTGAAGGAAGAAGTTTTAATGAGTAAGGATCTCACAGTACCAGAAACCTCCTGGTCTCTTATGAAAATTAACTCTCCCTTGGAGAAAACAAACAAACAAACAAAAAGATAATCACATTTTCTACTGAATTAATTTATTACAGAAAATTATCAGCATCATCACTTGTTACAATATGAACTTTTATGACACTTTGAATTGTACAGCAGTTTTCTATTTTTACATCTGCAGCGATTTGTTGAGCACTTGGTAGTGTGACTGCATCGAGTGTAGCCTTGGCCGTCAGTCAGCGATTGTGAAGAGGCAACGGTTCGTAATGATTTTTCCTCTGTGCCCACGGATGCCAATGAAAGTAGTTTCTCTTGCAAAGCGGAAAATTCACTTCTGGAGGACACTTGTTTGAGAACCCCATGTTCTGTTCCTAGCTTGTAAAAAGCGCCCCTACCGAACAGTCATGCTTCAGTACATCGAACATTGTCCAGGGAAATCCGGGTACTTCGGGAAGTGGTCGGCCAAAGACGCATATATGCTATTCATTTCCAGTACATTGGACATTGACCACACGCTCCGGCCAATGTGCGATTTAGCTGGCCAATTCGGTAACTGGTCAAACTTCGGGCTTTGGCCGTAACATATACATATATAAAGGGTGTCCCAAAATATATTGCTAATTCTGCACTGCCGGATTCTTCGTTCGGAGTACATAAAAATACGCAAAGACCAGTATCTGTACGATCCAAAGTTTACAAGAAAAAATCCGGAAAAGATGATGAATGACTGATAATTGTAGCATGCAGGTAATATTTTGAAGAATATTAATTCTGGCATTAATACAAAGCTTAGAAAGTCCAGCAGGTTGACTTGGTGCATTAACTTATAGCAAAAGGTTTTAAATGCTGTGATTTACTTTGTGATGGATGTCCTCTCACATCTATCAGTGTTTGGAAATTAGAAGGAAGATCAGTCATATCCGAACAAATATAATTTATTAATCTTTTAATAAATCTCAACAACCCAGGCTAAGGAAATGCACCTATAAATATGTATTGGAGCAAAAGCGAGGTAGACGAGATGTTTAATATTTAATTATGAATTAAATTACTTACTTTTGGAACGTTTTGGTTTCTCAGCTGTTAGACTTTAGTCGATATTAATATAATTCAAATATATCTTATTGACTAAATCGTCAATTATCCATCTCAAATATTAAGTAATTAATCGATGTGTTACTCTCGACTAGCTTTCCACTACTTTGCGTTAATCACTAACTTCCATCCTCTAACTCCTAAACTTTCTCTCCCTCGAACCTAAAAGTTAATGCTTAAATATAAGCCTTGATTTACATAAACCACGTCTTCTTCTTCGAGAGAAAGTTTTCGATAGAATAATATTTAAAGTAATAGTTTTTCTCCAAGAGGAGTAGGAAGCTCGCGAATAGACCCGTTACAACTTGTCTCAGTAAATTTAACTTCTAACATGCTCAATCGAGTTAATTCAATCGTGCTAAACTTGCCGAACTGTGCCCAATGAAGATAATTCGTGCGGAGCTGTATTTTATGCTGCTATAATTTTAACAATCGAATATAAACGATCGCCGTCTGCTCTCGTGAGACTGACAACGATATGTTTTGAGAACTAAGAATTGGAGAACACTAGCAGGAAGAAGGGAAAAGGCTGCTTGAGAAGGTCAAAACCCACCCTGGGCTGTCGAGCCACTAAGGAAGGAAGGAAAAGTATAAATAAATATTTTTACTTTTAAGAATATGATTTTTCGTTACAGATATTCGAAAAGAAAGATAATAAAAGTCGATGTAAGTGAAATAATGCAATATTCGGCTCTTATCTACAATCAAAAGCCAATAGTAAAATAAAAATTTTGAAAGATTCTGTATTTTGGGCCGAAACAAAGTTCTAAAACGTGTTTTAAATAAAAAAAAAGAATGATTTTTTTGCCTGTTTTTAAAAAAATGTTTGTTAAGGGGATAAACGGGGCAAAACAATCTTTATACCAACTTTAAAACACAGATTTAATAACATAGCATTTTTCAATAGAACCCCACAAAATGGGAAAATGAATTTTAATCATATCTCTTTAAAAGCGTGAGTATTTTCAGCGCGATTCACAAGCATGGACTTCAATTTTAGATCCAGGTTCATTTCCTCCGAACCATAAAGTAATACGATCGTTTTATGCCTTTTAGCCCGGTTGAGGAGAGAGAGAGAGATTGCTCTTTTTGACATATAGGTACTGGAAGGTAGATTTTTCAAATACCACCCAATTTTCTCGACGTTGAAAATTTGTTCATCAATGTAGTATCCTTCAACAATTTGCATTAGTTCTGACACTGCTTCTGTATGACATTTGTGATTTTGCTCATAATGCAAAACATTAATGCGAAAGAACGATCTACGGATTGCTTAGACATCATCCCAATTACCAATTTAAACTTAACCCTTTAACGTATACGATAGAGTTAATTAGATCATGCTGAACTGGTCAAACTGTGTACAAACGAGGTAATTCATTCGGAGCGGTCAATCGTGTGTCGATGGCTTCACGAACGTCGTCTTTATGCGAGGTGACCAGCCCGTTTGCATCCCGCTCACGTCACGCCATAGACGGAAGCGTTTGCAGTGGGCACGTCAACATATCTACTGGACGCGTGATCAGTGGAGGGCTGTTCTCTTCACGGATGAGTTCAGGCTTAGCTTCGAAAGCAATAGTGGGCGTACTTTCAACCGAAGAGAACCTAGAACTCTTTTTTTCATCCTTGACACATCCATAAAAGAGACGCATACGGATGAGACAGTGCCTGTGTTTGGTGTGGTATCACTTCGGGTGGAAGCACAGACCTCCATGCACTTTTGAGTGGAAATGTTAATGCCCTCACCTACAGAGATACATCCAAGATGTTTATGTGTAACCTTGTGCCGGGGCAATAGGTCATCCTTTCGTGCAAAAGGATTAAAGTGCAAAATCACAAATTGCTCGCATCAGGTGCTTATCTTGAGCATGAAACAATTTTGCGCATGTCGTGGCCAACTCGATTATCGGACCTTAACCCTATCAACTATGCTTGGGATGCTCTAGGACGAGATGTAACTCCTAAATCCACCTCCTAGGGTCCTAGCCAAACTTTCAACTGCCTTGGAAGAACAATGGTTTGTACCTCTTGCAGAATTAATAGACCGCTTAGTAATTGAGAGCGTCACACTTTGCTGCATTGCTTCGCTTGGGATCATAACCCATATTAAAGGTACATTTCCTATACCAAACTGACACATCCGATTTGTTCATTGCATATATATACTAATTTCTATAACTCTATAATTGTCTGGTGATTTCTTTTTATGCTAAGTTATACCTTCGTGCGTGTTGTATAAAGTGTGCAAGTTTTATTAAATTCTAAGCATAAATATTTGAGTTATTGTCATTCATGTGATTTTTCCTTAACTTATATATATGATAACCAGTGTATGTCATACACAAAAGAAACATTTTAGTATTTTTTTTTAAAATTAATACTTTTATCAATAAATATTTTTGTTGAGGAAAATGTTTTTTTCGAAACAGCTTTTCGAAAGAAAAAAGTCAATAAAAGTTGATGGACTCGCAAGTTGCAATATTCGGCTTGTATCTGCAATGTGGATAAAAACCAAAAATTAAAATTTTGATTGATTTTGCATTTTTTAAAAATTTTAGCAAAACAAGGTTCTAAAATGTGTTTTCTTAAAAAAAAAGAGGAAATAGATTTTTTTTTTTGCATTTTTTTTTTCTTTTTTGCAAAATATGTGTGCGTTAAAGGTTTAATATTCAAATTACTAAACTTACCAAAGCCAAATCAGCATTGAGGGAAGCCACTTTAAGCGATGTATTTCTGTATTTTTTCTTGTTCAATTATAATTAAAATGCAATAAATTTTCATACTATTTCACATTTAATTCTGAAGAATTTTGCAAAACATTTGCTCCGTGCATATTTTTTTCAAAATTTCATTTAAAGGTTCAAAGCAACTAGCATCTTTTCAAAAGATTCTTATTCGAACAAGAAATATGTAAACATGTAAATTCATTTTATTTAAGAAAAAAAAAACTTATTTGTTGATAAAATTACGAGTTAAATTTTTAGAACAACTGAAAATATGTTTGTTAATAAACAATTTTTCAAATGAAATATAAATCTAATTTAAATACAAATACATTTTTAATGTTCATGCTAAAAGATTTACATTTTAAGTATTTTTTTTAAAGGTTGATAAATTTTTGTCCACACTTTATTTCAGCGTCTAATTGCAAAGACAGTACAATTATCTCAATCACTGAACAATGCAATAACAGTTCCAAATGACGTTTAGAGAGATTTTGCCTTCAAACCAGAATCAAATGAATATGCAAAGAAATGATTTTCAACCCAATTAGTAAAGAGTTACCGTCTAAAACTCAGAAACTTAATTAGGACAAATAATCCTTCTAAATGTGGCGAAGTCGTCTTTTGCTTTTCCGATTTGAGATAGAGTTGTATTGAGATGTGGGAAAGCAGAGAAAGTGGATGAGATACTAGATTGAGTATGGGTATGATTAACAAACCAGGAAAGGAAAAAGCATATATATATACATAATTGCTTGTTAATTTTTAATCCGAATCAAGTGTCAGTGGCTTGGTGATAATGTAATTGTTTTTCATTAGGCCTCAGAAAATCTCTATGTAGCATGAAATAAATCCTATTAAAACATGTTCTTGACGGATTCTCATCAAATTTGAATTTTATTGTGGAGCAAAATGACAAAAACTGCTTTAATATAGTGACTATCATTGAAATTTATTTTCTACATAAACAAAAGTGTAATGCGCTGAAGGCATGCTTTGTTAATACGTTATCTTTTGTTAATTTTGTGTTCCGTTAGAGTGTTACAATAAATTAGTTCCCTATCCTAGAAGTCTTTCTTGCAGATTTGAAGGCGTCTCAGCATCTACTAGTAAAACTAATTTCCTATTACACAAAGAAGAAAATTTCTGATGTACATATCTTTCATATAGAGAGCTGTGGTGAAGTGGTCATGGTCGAACTCGAAGAATCCTGTAATCAGAGTAGGGGTCGTGTCTGATGACACTGAGACTTACCGTGTGTGGATGCTGATTGAACTTTCTATCCAGATTCAAGCTCTTTAATGGCGTAAGTGGAAGCTATTGGAGAAGGGGTGGCAGCTAGATGTAGTTCTCTCACTTGATCGATGTACAAAATAAGGTATCCGGTCAATAAAGCCCTTGGTTGCTTTAACTATGTTTGCTCGTACACTATAACTGCAAGATATCTTCTGCATCTCTATCTTTGTGTTGCACGTGTTTATAATTCTTCTTGTGAGATTTTAGTACAGTGTTTTAATAGATGCTAGCTTAGCCATGGATTGAACATTTCATCCAGGATTTTCTTTGTGTGAGAAGGGAGATTTTCATTGGGTAGAATTTATATTCTTGAAAATAATATATTCATAAGGAACAGGATTGGGAAAAGCAATTCCCGTTTGTTGCTGAGAAAATAGAAAATGCAAGATAATCCAAAAGCCAATAATGCTCAGCTCATTGCAATGTAAACTTTAGAATTACACAATGACTTTTTGTGTCATATATAACTTCTGACAATGAGTGGTGAATGTCTGTAACGTTAACGTAGATGAAATATTAACAGTTGCTTAGCTGTCCTTCAAAATAGTCAATCCTCTCGAACTTTGACTGCTAAGATATCAATAATGCCCTGAAACTTGAAGAAGTCTCTTGAGATGGAGTTCAAAACTGTCACGTTTCGTTGGATGTCAAATATCGTCAATATCTTTCATTTCAGCGAGTTTGAGTCGGTGAATAGGAAGAAATCTGAGGATTCATAGATCTGCAGAAAATGGTGGATTTCAATTGCACCTAAATTCCCGCTTATTTGTTGGCATGTTTAAGATATTCGTGAGGGCAAGCATTGCGTGAACAAAACCAACCCTAACATGCCGAACAGAGTCGTACGTTGCTGCTGAACGTTTACAGAAACCGGTCGAAATTTCAATGCACCTTATACCAGTATTCTTTCAAATTTTCAATATGTGCTGATTCACATTTTTCAATCTAATTTCATCACTCCATACAATAATATGTATTGTATGTATAATAACCGTACTTTGACGTTTAATCTGCAAAACGACCTCAGTTATAAATCGTATAAATTATCAAGATAAATATCAAATTTTGTATATGTTAGTCTTAAGTCATAGATATTTTAAGTAAGTTATTTTCAAATAACAGGGTCAGAGTATCATGTTACTTTAGTTTTTTTAAAATTGGAACAGATTGCAAAATAATTTTTAATTGAAGAAGTTACCAAATACAAGGTACCTAGATACAGAAAGGCTCTCAACCACCGAATAAGAAATCTTCATAAATGTCACGGCAAGTGTCGAAACTCAAAGCCAATTTAGTAATAAATCACTCTTTGAATTTTAGGCAGGGGTGAATGATGAATTTTCTGCATTGAAAGCAAAAGTATTTCGTTTACACTATCGCCATTTCCAACTCTAGCACTTTTATTAAACTTGTTCTTAATTTAATATTGAAAAATTAATTATCAAATACGTTGTGTACTTCTGATACTTTTATAAGTATATTATATCATGTATTTCTTTTTCTAACTATGTCAGGATGTATTCTGTTTTGTTTCCTTTCAATAAATTAATAATTTTTAAAATAATCTTTTATTTTAAACTTTTCGATATGCTCGCGTCCCCCACGTAGGATTATCACACTCCTCTGGAGGGGCGCGCCCCACAGTTTGAGAAACGCTGTCTTACAGCATTCATCGTCCAGCTATCATGCGCACAGTTAATTGACGATCTTTCGTGATTAATTTACCACTTTCGCAATGTTTTCGTCACAGACGGAGGTCACAGATATGTCACTACGGGGTTGTCAGAAACACTTTCCCGGACTTCTCGAAAACGGGAGAACCTCTCGTACACGCACTTCATGGGCAGTAGTTGATCTTAATAAACACGTATCAGCATCGAATAATAATTTTCTGTCTGTGTCTTGGCCAAGCTTAAAACGAAACTTTAAATTGATCTTTTGTTTGCTCATTTTCCTGTTCTCAGTTAAGAACCAACGCACTAAACAAGCACTTTGTAAAACAAGTCACACAGAACACAAACGACGCTCAACTGAACAATGGTGGTGGCAGATCGTCAACACCTGCCATTACTCATGTGCAACGTTTTGTTTCGCCAGTGTTTCCATATTGGCAGTTCTGACTTGATTCACTGTACTTTATCGTCAGAGGTTGTATATACACATGGACTATCCTCAACTATTTGAAAAAGAGGAACGAACACGAACTTTTTTGGAGCGATTTATTCTTTTAAGATATGTGAAACATTCTTCATAGTACACAGAGTGTACCTATAAAAAGCAAACATTTAGGATTCTTTTTTGTGTTCCACAATTATAAAATAAGAAACAGTGTAAAATATATTTTTTTGTGACAGAGTGTATTAGGATTAAATATATTACAGTTACCGCATATATAGATAAGAAAACTACATTTCTGAATATTCTAAAGTAACTAAATAATTTTAACTCAGCAGCAAATAAAAGAAACTCAGAGAATTTTTTAATATTACGAAGGTTATTAATGAATTATACATGAATGTAATATTTAGCTGTAAAATAAACTAGCTGAAAAGGTAAAGAGAGAGAGAGAGGGAGGGAGTACAGCTAGAAGTTATATACATATAAATGCATTTATATTTTTTGCCTCTGTATTTTATCTTCTGTATTTTATTTCAGCACCCTTATATAAGCAATTTGACATCTTCAAATTTTGTTTTCCAACAACTTTTGTTCTAAATCTAGAAGTTTGTTTCTAGGAATATTATTGAGGCCACTTTACTTTAACCTGTACTATATTCTATAATTTTTTTCTTACGATTTTACTTTAAAGCTGAATTGATTGTAATATATTGTATATATATGTGTATGTGTAAATAGAGAGATAAATAAATAAATAAAATTTCCATTTAAAAAGTTTTTAAAATTGCGTTAAGAAACAATGAGTGTAAGACTATAAATTAAGTATCATGTGACCTTTAAGTCTTAAAGATTGTGCTCTCCAACAACTCTTGATTGATGCATAAGACTTTGAAGCGAAGAATGCTGACGAATGATTTTTCCTGACTGAATGCTTGAGACGATGCAAATAGCTTTTGGCGCCGCTATTACTGCGCCAAAGAGCAGACAGAAGGGAAGTTGTTGTGTTCAACACTTCTGAAATAGTTTAGATAAGCGAAAATCGGTGAACTGATTCAGAATTTTAAGCTAACAGTTGGGCTGGGAGAAATGAGTTCGGTGCAAATATATATTGCTATTTCTTTTGAATATTAGGGCATATTTTAAGCTTAAGACCTTAAAGGATAAAAACTGTCAAAATGTTGATTTGTTTTGACTTCTAAAATATTTCACTTTCCACTTAAAAATCTATACAAATAAATAAAATTGAAGTGTCTGTTTATAATTTCAAAATAACAACATTTTGCTAAATGCATTTAAAAGTAAATACGGTGCTTATATCAAAATATTAATTTTTAAAATTTTTGTCTGTCTGTTTGCTCCGGCTAATCACTAAAACGGCTGGACCTATTTTAAAAAATTCTTTCACCGATGGAAAACTATATTATCGGCGAGTAGCATAGGGTATATTTTATCCACGTATTCCTACGGGAACGGGAACTGCGCTGGGAAAACCTTGGGGCATTGCTTACTCCCCGCCAATCTAGCGGAAGATTATGCATTTTGTTGTCAGTACCGGAAATTTTAATAAAAAGCTTCTCACATTTGTAACAAATGATTGAAACATAGTGTAATTTAACATCTTTACAAAAAGCAATCTTTTTAAATGGCTTTTTATTAAATATCAAATGTTTATCACGTTACGTTTCTTTAATGTCAAACTCAAACTTTGAGAAATATCGCCAAGTTGGCTAAGAAACTGTATTTGGACAGAAATTTTAATGCAAATTTTCTCCGACTTTTTAAAGAGAGAAACGACATAATGTTTTAGCAAATTGGGTGATATTGAAAGCTCTATGGTAATAATTAATGACAGTTTCATAAAAAGTTTTGATTTATCTAATATTTAATATAATTAATTTTAATATAAGGTCATATTTTGCATAAAATATTTCGCTTATACTGAACCTAGATATTTTATATTGAGGTATTACTATAAAGATATACTAGATATTACTATGGAGGAAGCCATACAATGCCAATCGCCGAATAAAATTAGGGAACTTAACGCAATACTTATATCATCTTGCGGTCTTTCGAATCCTCAAACCATTTGTAATAAGTACAAAGAGTAAATGGCGGAAGATATTTTGCGACGATTGCAGCAAGTACAAGCAGATATACCTTTTAATGAACACACCTACAACGAAACGCTAATAATAATTGAAAATAAAGTTTTCACAATGGTTTAGGGAAGAAACTATATGATTTTGGAAAGATTAGTGCGTGACAAGTCGACGGAAATGACTTCGATAATGAAATTTCTCGAGAATTAGACTACGATTTTATTGCATTGCAACATCAAGTAACAGAATTAATCCCTCAATTAACTCCAGAAGAAAGTCATGTCTTCCACCGTTACATAAAATAGCATCCAGCAGTGGTGCACCCTTTTTTCTCGGCCCCTGGAGGAACTGATAAACGTTTTCGCTAAATTATTAGTAATGTCCGTCAGAAAAAACCATAAGAGAGCAGTTGCTGTGGCTTCTTCCGGTATAGCCGGGACAGTACTGATCGGCTGCACGTTCCGTTTTAAAATTACTGTTCAATATTGCACATGAAGATTCCCCCACCTGCAATTTCAACAAAAATAGCTCTCGAGGCAGGATGCTTTGACAATGTAAGCTTTTAATGTGGGATAAAAGTACGATGTCTCACAAGAAAGCTGTAGAAGTGCTAAATCGAACTCTTCAGGATTTACGAGATAGTACAGATGTTTCGGAGGAATGGTAGTTTTATTGGCTGCTGATTTCTGACAAACTCTCCCTGTAATCCAGAGGGGTACACCGGCAGATGAAATCAGAGCCTGTATTAAATCATCAAGCTTATGTGCGAAAGTTGAAAAATCCAGTCTGAAAACGAATATGAGAATGTATCTTCATAATGGAGTAGATTCGGAACATTATGCAGAGATGCAATTGAAAATTGGTTTGGATGTTTGGACGCAAATGTGCTGGAGGTTACATTTTACTTTCCTGAGAATTTTGTAATTTAGTAGAAAATAATGTATATCTTATTACTCAAATTTACCCGGGCTTGCAACAAAATTTAAATTGTGATCAGTGATTGCACGCAAGATCAATATTGGCGCCTAACAATGACATTGTCAATGAAATCAACCCTGAAAATTTAAACGACGTGTGGGGGAAATGAAGGAATATTTATCAACGAATACAATCATGGATAAGGAACAAAGCACTTCATATCCCACGGAGTTCTTACATTCGCTTGAATTTCGGGTGTACCCTCACATAAACTTCAATTAAAACTAAATGTACCAGTTATGCTTATGCAAAATCTCGATGCTCCTTGACTATGTAATGGAACGAGGCTTTGGATCACAAAATTGATACAGAATATAATTGGTGCGAATATTTTAACAGGTTTCATGAAAAGGAAAGTGTTATCATACCTCGGATTCCAATTATCCCCACTGACCTACTGTTTCGATTCAAACGAGTTTAATTTCCACAATCAAACTCAGTTTTACTCTTGCTATTAAAAAGCCCAAGGGCCAACATTGCTGGTTACAGAGGTGCATTAGGAAAAGCAATGCTTTTTCAATGGTCAGCTACATGTAGCCTGTTCGCGTTTGTCCAATTCCCAAAGTCTTCACATATTTGCAACTAAAGGAAGAACATATAATATACAGTATAAAGTATAATCTTAGAACAATATTCTGTTTTGAGCTCTTTTAAAGAGGAATTATATATTAAACGTAGATACTTTCAACTTTTTAAAATATTAATAGTTTAAATTATTGAATTTTTGTTGTTAAATTATTATAATAAATGCTTTCAATTTTTTAAACTAAGCTCAATTTTAAAATTTTTAAACTTTAATGGTCCCAGTCAAGCAATAAAAAAATTATCATGCTATTTTATTTATTTTCTAATGATAATGATTATGACAGAGTTATTTAAAGACATCAACGCGATCGAAGCCGTGGGTAAAAAAGCTAGTTATATAATATAAATATAAATCATGGTAATTCATTTGAGAGATAAATAACTCAAAAACCGATGGGAGATCTGTTGGAGTATTATTTCAATTTAAGTACTTCATAAAATGAAAGTACTTCATATTTTCGAGTCCTTTGGAAAGCGTAGAAATTATTCACAATAATCGTGATGATGCAAAAAAAATTTTTTTAATTAAAAGGACATTCTAACATAAATAATATATGTATTACAGATATTTATACTGTTAAATACCTATATTTTTTATCTATAAATATTCGAGTACTTTAGTAATGTTAATTCTAATTATTACAGTTTTCGACATCTATGTTTTCGCCAAATTTGGTGACTAGACTTATCGCCAAATTTGCCGAATAAATCCTTCCTATTCATTTAATATTAATTAACGAAAAGCATTCTCTCTTGGCCTGCAAATGATTTTTCCGGCTACAATACCTCTTCGTCTTTTATGCTAACAGAGTCTTATATTTCCGTAACAATATGTAATTTGAAATTTTTCTTATTGCGTCTATTTAGATATAAAGATACTTACTATTAACACTATTTACTTTCAAGTTACTTAATTTATTACCTGTTATTGTCCAACAAATTAAACTTAAGAATTAGTGGAATAAAATGAGGAACCAGTGCTAGTTCTATCAAAAAAGTTAGATAACCATTAGTGTTAAACAAGTAAAGAAAAATAATAATAATAATAATAGAAAAAAACAAGAACTCAGTTATTGGTTCCATTTTTGTTGCAACATGTAGGATAATAAAAAGGAACGTTTTTGACGTAATGAGTTTTTTTTAATGTAGATTTTTTGCAGTATCGAATCAAACCGATGTCTCAGTCAAGCTGCATGTTTAAATCCTGCTTTAAAAAAAAACCTGTCGTGTTATATTTTAAATTTGAGTGGATGGGTCAAAGTTCTTACATTTGACATGATTCAGAAAAGTTAGGAGAGTGAGATTCCAACTCAAGTGCCGTCTTCGTCACTTGATCATGGTTCAGAATTATAACTTCTGTTTCCAATAGCTCTAATGCAACCTAGAATGCAATGCTGATGAACAATAAACTAATCAATCAATCAAGATAATATGAAAATTGATGGCTTTTTTTAACTGAATCCATAATTATAAATATCATAACTACAGAAACATTGATTTTTATAAACTACAAAGCTTATAACAATTTCCTGATTTTTTTTGAAAATAGATAGGTATATTTTATCTATAAATACTGTGGCAAATAAGCACAACATAAAAATGTGGCTTTCATTCTGCAATAGGCTATTTTCAGCAAAACTTCATGAGCCATTTCTTTTCTTCAATTGTTATATATTGTATAGGCTCTTTCAGCTCAAATGCCACAACTTCTGTATGGGCTTATGTATCCAATTTTTTGTCAGTCTCCAAGGTAAAGGTAGATTCCCAGAATCTTTATTGTCTTTATTGTCCCCTATTTTTTGTTATAATAATCGAAGTTTCTTCTCCGATTTCTTCTTTTCATATTCATACACAAAGTTCTTAGGAATCAAGAGTTAAGACTTTCCGAAACACGCAATATTTCTATTAGACTAATGTGCCTTTCAGATAGATTAGAACGTCAGTGGTCACATAAAACAATAAATAAATAGCATATCCCTTTGAACGAGACTTTTATGTTTAATATATAAAAAGGTAGAAGAAGGTATTATTTTGATCTATTTTGATCAGTTGCATTATTCTTAATATCAATTTTCTTATATCTAATAAATTCTTTTATTACAAATAAAAAAATTGATATTCCCCATCATCATGAAATATCCCCACTTCTCTGGGTACATCATGATGTTGTATGAATGCATACATATTTATATATATTTGTAAATTATTGATGTCTAAGTCCTAGAATTAAACGTTCGATTATATTGAAACCATTCATATAAACCTTACTTCTTGGTTAAAAAAGAATTATAATTTCTAAAATTGAAGTAGAATTATACTCTAAGCTCCCGTAAGCCCTTCCTCCAAAGTGAATTCCAGCAAAACTCATTTTCAGGGGATCTCTACACAACAAAATAAACTTGCTTGCGAAATTTCAAGTTCGAGTCTAATAGTTAAAAAAAATGCGGAAATATTTTTACCAAAAGCCCCCAACGAGAGTCTATTTCATTGAGACCCGTACTTAGCGGATTTCAACTCTATGAAAGACAAACGCATACTAAATTTCATTACTATACGTCAAGTAGATCGAAAACGAGATTTTTCTTTATCTATACAAACTCGCCGCACCTTCGTAGGAGTCTGTTTCCGTAAAATCCTTTGATAGCGGATCTCTATTAAAAAAAAAAAAGAAACATGCTTACCAAATTGTGACAGAATCACAATATTAAGTGGCCAAATAGAGAAAGAGATCCTCCTTGCATTTTCCTTTCTATATACGGTTTTAGACTAATATTTTTGTTTGTTATCATTTATTCCTTAATTAAATTAAGTTAATGAATTAATATTTAAAAAAAACTGTATTAACATCAAGTGTCATCCCCAACAAAATTAAAAAATGCATTTGAACTTGAGTGGATGAATAAAAAGTATTTTAGTAAAGATTGAAAATTTGAGCAAGATACACACACACACATATATATATAAGGAGAGTGTATTAACTTATAGTAGGAATTGAAAAATTGTCCCAATTTGTAATTTGGTTTCAAATTCATTAAAATATTGTTAGAGAACAATTTTTGTTGCTACAAAATTCATTAAAACAAAACATCCATATTTTAAAACTAGTTTCTTTTATAATCTTCAGCAAAATTGGTAATGTGATACGTGCAGTAGTTAGAAATATACACTCATGTCCATAAATTAAGGATAATTCAGAATCACAGAGAAATTGTACTCTAAAATAAAAATTTCACCTGTAGAATTATCACACACATCTTGAAGAAGAATATGCAAATTACAGGTAACCACCAGATGGCGCGGATATTACGCCACAATGACGAGAGTGTAAGAGAGGGGTATATAAGGAATGGTGGCAAAGAAGTAAAATTGTTCACAAGCGCTTTAAAAGCCTTTCAGTGCAATAACCGCATAGTTATGGCACAAAGGAAGCATTTGGATGACTTTTTACGTGGTAGAATTATCGGACGACTGGAATGTGGACGTACCCAGCGGAAAGTATCCGAGGAACTTGGCATCGCCCAGGGTGTCATCTCCAGGCTTTGGCAACGATTCCAAGATGATGGTAATGTGAGTAGATGTTACAGCACAGGTCGCCCCCGAGTTACAACGCCGAATGAGGACCGGTGTTTGGCAGTTACTGCCAAAAGAAACAGACGGAGCACAGCATCAGACCTGTCTCGTCAGTTCTCTTCAGCTACCGGTACGGCAGTTTCAAGGCAGACCGTGTACAGACGCTTAGGGCACATTGGTCTACATGCTCGTAGGCCTGTCACATGTGTTCCCCTGACCGCAACTCACTGTCGCCTGCGATTAACCTGGAGTAGAGAGCATGCATTGTGGACACCACAGCAGTGGTCTTGTGTGATGTTTTACGAAGAGTCCAGGTTTAGTTTGCGGTCTGATTCTCGCCAGACTTTCATATGGAGAGCGCCAGGTACCCGTTACCACCAAGAGAACACCATTAAATGACACCGTTACGGTGGTGCAGGATGGCTCGTTTGGGGAGGAGTTATTCTTGGTTCCAGAACTGACCTGCATGTTCAGAGTGTAGCGATGACAGGTCACATCTATCGAAATGTCATTTTGGAACAACATGTACGTTTGTTTCGGGGCGCCATGGATGCGAAATTTCTGTTTATGGATGACAACGCCCGTCCTCACCGTGCAAACATTGTAGACGAATGCCTTCAATCGGAGGATATCACCCGTATGGATTGGCCAGCATACTCACCGGACTTGAATCCAATAGAGCATGTGTGGGATATGCTTGGCCGACGAATTGCAGCCCGTCAACCCCCTCCCACCTGTCTACCGGAACTTCGGAGGGCATTGCTTGATGAGTGGTGTAATATTCCCCAAGATCAGATTGATAATTTGATACTCAGCATGCGTAGGCGTTGTAAGGCCTGTATTGCATCGTCCGGGAGACATACTCCGTATTAACCATCATACTAACCATGTTATACTGTTTTTTGTAAATAGGTTCTTTTTTGAAATTTACTCCAGGGAGTAAAAATCGCAATTTTTATTAATTATCTTAAACATATAGCATCTTTTTTTGCTCATTTCCTTTTGTTTAATAAATAGACTTAACAAATAAGTCAAATTTGTTTTGCTTCTGTCTCTTTCTTTGCCTGAACTTCATAACCTTAATTTATGGACATGAGTGTAAATAATGCTTCGTAAGAAGGAGTAAACCTTTTTACTCGTATTGTTGAAAACTTTGGAAAGAAGAGCCGATATGAAGCAATTTGGAAAAAAAAATTACATACCTTTATATTTAGTGAATAAATCATTTAAGTTATGATTTCCGGTTTTATAATGAATTCGAAGTTCTTAAATAACGTCATAAATCAAAATCCATATATTCTACTATCATTCCTATTAATAAACAGTTCTCATTTCAAAAAACTTCAAAATCTCCGTTTACAGTTTTCAAATGACTCATTTCGTACTTTCGTTATGGAATTTGAATCTTGGTCTACCTTTGGAAGTGACAGTTCAATTCCTTTCACCCGACGCGGAAAAAAAGATTCAATTTAAGTTGTCAACACAAAGCACGAGTTGACAATGACAAATTAGAATAATGAAATGAAGATAGATTGCTAGAAGTATAAATAACTTTATTTTATCCGTTTTACTTCAGAATTCTTAGAAAATGACAAATGAAATGAATTTTTTAACTAAGGATTTATCCCTTTTTCACTTTATGACAATGGTTTATATTGAAACTCGTATGAAAACTAAATTAATGTTCAAAAGAGATTTCTTTTTATATAACTATAGTATTAGTATAGGAGGAAATAGTTATTAAGAAATTATATATTAAATAATATTTATGTAACTACATTTCTGTTATTATATATATTATAGAATGTATGTTTCTGTTAAATTTAATAAACTGTAATTTTCGAAACATACGTAATGGAGATTTTACGAAACTCCATAGTAAAAATATGATCTTAATTTCATATTGCTGTTCTTAATTCCATATTGCATATCATTAAGAAAATCAAAGTTTTTCTTAATGATCAAAGATACTAATAAAACTCCCTTTCAGAAGATTCACGGTTTTTTAATTGGTTAAATATGAATTTTTTAAAGCAAGTCGTCCAAATTGGAATACTCGTAACTCCTTCTGGGGTGCTAGTTTGATGTAAAAGTGCTAAGCGCCAAGTTGTTGTTTATGTTCACCAAGATGAGTGATAACATTACAATATGATTACCTTGATATTTTTATCGTGTGGTAATGTGGTTGTGCCATGGAATAACGCATATTAGAGTTAATTTTTATTTTCCGCGGTAACCCTATTAATATGTCAGACGATTTTAATTCAATTTCTTTAATAATTTAACCATTGTAATTGCATTTGTTTTTCAAGCTGGTGAATACCAGAGTATTTTTTTTAAAGAATGAGTACTGTGCTTTTGATAAATGCTATAAATCACATATTTCTACTTTATTTTACTTTTTAATAATGCTTTTTTGAACATTGCTTGTTCGATGAAAATTCCTTGAAGGAATTCCCAGTTTTTGGAATATTGCGAGTTATCAGTACTTATTAATTGACATTCATTTTTAATTTTAATACATTTTATGTAATTATTTTATTTATAATATAATAATTATTATGTATAATAATTATTTTTATCTTATTTATTTGTAATAATTATTTTTTATTTTACTTTTTTTTATAAATATTACAAACTTATTTATTTATAATTATAATTATTATATTATATGAGCATTATTATATATACTAATTATATTATATGAGTATTATTACACATAATAATAACTATTATATAAAAATTATATGAATATTATCATATATCATTATTATTATAAAAATATTATGTAATACATTATGTAATAATATATTACATCATATTTTATTTTTTATATAATTTTATTACATTATATTATTATTTTTATATATGATTTCATTACATTATATTGATATACATTATTGATTAATATTGATTATTTTTATCTGTTCCTATATTCTTCTTATTTGAAATATATTTCCAAACAGTTCTTAACAATTATTTTCCTGACGATTTGTTACCACTAGGCCGCCATTTTGAATTCCATGTAACTCAACAACTACCATGCTTGGCGCGATTAAAGAATCGCTCGAAACAGCGCTTGGCGAGTAGCACTCCTATATCAAATTAGTTCCTTTGTAGAGTTACGCATTCTGATTATTAGGCCGACGATAAAGTGAATCTTGAAGGAATGCGACAAAGAAGTAGGCTCACTATCACTTGCGAATATTTGACAATGTATCACATGAGCGAGAATTTCTCACACGAATTGCTGTGTCTTGTTTCACTAATGTTGTGGGATTTAAACACTATAAATACACCAGTTTCAAAGCGCTTGCACAAGAAGACAGGTAACTAAGCCTTTTGTGGGAAGAAATCTCTGGACGTTCAGGAAGAAACAACTATGTACATATTACTCACATTAAATTTTTATTGTAAGATGTAAATTGTAGTTAACTGAAATATGTATATGTATATACTCAAATATGTATGATGTTAGAAATAAAATATTAATTTAATTTTTGACTATTCCTTCATATTAATCAATTATATATATATAGGAGGTAGGATTCAAAAGAGAAAGAATTCCAGGACTGAGCCCATTACGTGTAACATCTTTGTAGCAGAGCGACAGCGATAACATTTATATGTTACTGAGTTCTTCCCCTTTTCTAAAAAAGGTTTGTTGCAAATCACGCAGTTGGTGGCTCGCTACGGTGTCGTATTTCGTAGGCGAATGCATTCAGTCGTCGGCGATTGAAAGAAATTGTGTTTGTTGAGCAGACAATGAATATCAAATTTTGTGTTAGTTTGGGAAAAAGTGTTACGGAGACGAACAAAATTTTGAAGCATGTGTAAGGCTGTGGTACATTAGCGCTAACGCAAACTTTCGAGTGTCATCGACGTTTTATAGAAGGCAGGGAAAGTATCGACGACGACAAACGCTCTTGACGTCTGCAGACTAACCGCACCGCTGAAAATATTGAAAAGGTTTCTGCAGTGGTGCATAAGAACAGGCTTCAAACAATATCAGAACCAGTTGGATATCCTCGGCCACATCTCAACAGATACTGACTAAAGATCTTAACATGCAAAGGGTGTGTCAACATATCGTTCTTCACATGTCAAACGACCAATCTGCAGTTGAAGTTAAAAAGTCGCAGGTTGAATTAAAAGATATGACTAATCATTGAGAAATCCAGAAATGTGTTTCGGTGACCTTTACAAGCAATGGCAAAAGTGTGTTGTTGCTTAAAGGTCTTACTTCGAAGCAAAATGTGTTTCAGCAGTTTAGTTGGTAATATTGTTGAAGTAATAGACTCAGTCCGGAAACTTTTGAATCCTACTACGTGTATGTATATATATATATATATATACAATCAACTCTTCTTTTACACGGTAGATACATACCTTAGAAAACTATGCAAAAAATCATGTAAAAATATATGTGACCTATGGTAGGTTTAGATATGTGTTTCACAATTTTAAAAAAATCGGGTAAAATGAAAATTGCTAAATATTTTCAAAAAAAAAAACTGTGCAAAAAAGTAATAATAACATACATGTTACATTTTATTTCAACATAAACAATTCATTTTTATTAGAATTTTTTTTTATTAGTGCACAGTGAAAATTCAGTCTCTATCAGTACATACAACATATAAAAATTCAAACTGAAATTAGGAATAAAACTACTAACTAACAAAGCTATTCATCTCTACTTGGCAACAAGCGTGCACGTTTATTATGAACTGGGATAAAAAAAATGCTGTCAACAGTAGATGCGTTAGATATGTCTAGACAACAGTCGATTTTGATTTGTATGAAGAATTTCATTCTTTATTAACAGCCTCGGTTAGTTTTTTTTTTTTAGTTCTGTTATTTTTGTTAAGAAGTCTATTATTAGCGGTTGTTTTTTGGTACCACAAGTTGCTTATACAATGCTTGATATCTTGTTACCCAAAACTTAAGATTATGTTGAAATTTTGATACACGATCTATGTCAGTATTCATGAATAAGAAAAAGTTGCTCCATACTTGTGTGTGTGTAAATTTTTTGTGACGGATCTATGCGCGGCTCTAACTCCTTGGGGAGTCTTTAAGGAAAAGAATTGTTTCAACCAACTTTCCCCGAAGGTAAGAAAACGGGATTATGCAAATTAAGTTTATTATATAAATTCTGTATTGGCGAGTTTTGAGAGTTAGTGAAGTGAGAATCTAAGATTATTAAAGTGAGAATTGAAGATTACCAAAGTGAGGATTGCTCGGATGTGAGGTGGTCAAGACAACTATTAGTGTTCAAGGCCTCATCTATAGGATTTTTGAACGACAAGAGTTCAGGTACTGTGCTCATTATTTAAATAGAAATTAGAGAGGAAATTATTACTGCGTGTCCGAGTTAAAAATGATTTTGTATAAGTTATCGTGGAAATTAATTGAATGTCCGTAAATATTATCCCCATGCTCACTAATCTCACATTCGCTCTCTAGTTGTTGATCAAAACTATCTTAATTAGATTATTATTGTGTCGGTGTTGAACATTGTGACAAATAAACTCTTTTAGTGAATCATGTCGTCTGATCAATTAGTTCCTCCCACACATCTAGCCGGGTTAAGCTCTCCAAGCTCTCAAGCTCAATAGTTGAATTTTACCTTTAACTTCATCACTATTGACTTTTTTATCATCATAAACTGTCATGAATTCAATCAAATCATCCTCATTCAATGGTCATGATTCCCCCAAATTTTTCGGGATTCGTGCTAAAATCGACAGCGGCCATGTCGTTTGATTGCATGGCATTTAAAAGATCACTAGAATGTCTGATTCGCTTGGGTACTCTCGGCAAAATTAAATTCTAGAACAGTTTCACATCGTCAGAGCTCAGGTGCCTTCCTCTGGGGAGGAAACTGGACGTCAAAATTACTTGTGGTAATTGGTATCGCCTATAGGGTGCCTTGCTAAAAAGTGATACTAGCTTCTGGGGAACGTACTAGGTCTGAAAAGGTTAAAATAACAATGAGCAGCCCAACTAGGAAAAAAAATTTTTAGTACGTGTAGATTCTGCTAACGATTCAGAGCTATCTTTAACTTAAATTTTAAGAGAACCATTTTAAGTTTTTGGAGGAATTTCGTTTGATATTATATTTTGTTTGTACTGAAACCAAGAGTTTGCTTTAGCTATAAAAATGAAATTAATGGGTTCAAGAGACTTTAATGGTAAAAGATGATCCAAAGTTGTCTTTATATAACACATATTCCATGAGTTTTTCCATCGCTCTGATCTGTGAACTTGATTCTCCTTCCAGTATACGTTATTCATGTGCTTTGCGCGCAGCATAGTCATCATCCGAAGGATCACTAAGTTCGGAATCTGACCTATTCATCAATTGTAAAAATTCTTCTGTGTGAGAATTCATTTCCTTTAATACACCTGAAAATAGCACAGTATTCCATGGAAGATATTAAAATTTTTTAGAAAAGTTTATTATTTAAAAATAATAATAATTTAAAAAGATACTTTACCAACTCTTCATCCTAAAAACCCCAATTATTTTTTGATGGGGGTGGAGAAGAGATATATGGATGCAGATATCAGTAGAGAGGATAAAAATGCCATACCCCTCAACAAATGTATGAAAAAGAAAATTAATTTCAAAAAAGAGCGAGAGAAACTAAAAAGAGGACTCATCCATGGCGACCTCCAAGAAAATTTGGTATTATTTATACAACTATATATATTTCATTTTTATTTAGGCTTCCATCAAAGTTATTGAAACAGGAAAAAAAAACCTCACATTGCAAGTACTAACCTTTACAGCTGCAGTGACTCAAGTAACACCCAACCCGCACGATCGTGCGGGTAACGAAATCCTGAGTTCTACTAACAACATTAATAGGGTATATTTAATATTTTTACTATTTTACAATTATTTATGCCTTATATAAGACAAAAGTGTGTATCCAAGCAATTAGAAATATATCGAGATAATTACCACGTACGACATAAAAAGAACGACATAAAAAGAAGACGTGTATTCGTTGTATTTATAAAAACAGCTAGATATGCCAGCTAAAAGTAAAACATGGACTATAACCCCATCTGTTCATAAAAACTGATACTTTACACTTTCTTTAAATCCGATCAATCGTTTGATTCGGGCCTTTTTTACGTACGACTATACCAGAAGCAAAAACGTTTAAGAATATCTTACCCACACGATCGTGTGGGTTGAGACTTAAAGAATTCACATGGCACAATGTCCTTATTGAATGACAGCAGTTGGTTTTTTAAGTAACTGAATATTATCATTTTTTTCTATTTCAAAATTTTTTGCAATTTGACCAGAGGATCCATTAGATACTATGCAAAGACATTACAAGTTATTATGCAGCCAACGCCAGCTTGTACAGTACCTTGTTGATAATTTGGGTCCATGGATTCGTGAGGTCTGTGTAACACTTTAACATTACCATCAGCCCTTAGAAATCAAAATCGTAACTCATCTGACCAGACCAAGCAATGTTTTTTCAGGCATCTATGTCTCAAATGATTTGATTTTGAGCAAGCAATGCTGCAGTCATTGGTATGCTGTTAGTACGGACTCTCAAATTCTTCTGTTGCCAAGTCTCCCATCAGCTTCAAATTTCATTGCTTTCTCCTTAGAAACACGTCTATTAGCCATCCTACATTACCTGCTGCTGTTATTAAATGTAGTTATACTTGTCTGTTGACACTATTTATACTTATGTCTCAAGTCTCTACCACTAAATCAACTACTGCATTGTCCATGACAAATGGTAATGCCAGAAATTATGAATTCTCGGCCTACTCTTGACACTGTGCATCGAAGAACGTTGAATTCTCTAACAATATTAGAAATGGGATAACTCATGCGTCTAACTCGAACTAATGTTCCACTTTCAGAGTCTAATGATTCCACTCGTTTAGCCATAATCATAGCAGAATAATTTTCATGTGAATCGTTTGAGGACATTTAAATCCCCTAACAATGCACTGATCATTTTTATATTACTCTCAAGATTATGTCCAAACCATGCATATATTAACATATCACTATCCCCTGAATTTGGACACTTTAATGTATATCCATTTATAGTATTGTATCCTTAAAGTTGAAAAAAAGAATTCACTAAATATGAATTGTTTTAAGATAGTTTACATAGAAATCAGTCAATTATTTATTTCTCATTTAGATATAGGTTATGAAACACAAGGAGTAAATTTTACGAAGGTAAATAAGCGATCAATTTAAATCAGGGGTCGGTGGACTTTTCTGGGCTACTTCTGAAGTTTTTAAGATGTTGCGATTCACTCAGTGGCGTAAGTGTGCTTAATCTGTATTGAAATTGTACGTTTTCTTTTCTTAACACTTGTTTTTGACATTGTATCCCTCTTTTAAAATATGACAGGTTACTCTATTTTTACAACAAAAACACAAGTAACACAAAATTGTTAAGTGGAATGCTTGAAAAACTATGAGCGATTCCTAGAACTTGATGCGTGGACGTATTCAACTCAGCAAACAGAAAACATACGTGAACCGATGAATCTCAAATTGAGGCATATTCTTAAAATTGCTCACTGTCTATTCTCACGCCATCGTGGGACATAGCATCAACTTGAAAAACAAATCGCTTGGAAGAACAGGGTGTCGGATGATGTTTCAGTACCCAATCCTGTGCTCTCATGGGAAAAACTGATCATCAACATTTATTTTCCCCTTCATTTGGCGTGTGGGGAAAAATTTATTTATACGGCTGACATCGCAGTGATCACTCCCCCCCCCCTATAGCGGCAGTGAGCGTGTTAAACTACATCGTTCGCTTCCAATTATGGTACAAGTTTTGTCTGCACATTTATCTAACCCTTTGCTTAACTAAACACAGTCGCATTGATTGTGAAAAGTTGATTCTCCAGTCTAGTTGGCGTTCCATAAACATTATTTTAGAATGCGCGTCTTAGGACTTAATAAAGGCGGTCACCCAAAAATATCTTGGTGGTCCACCGGTCGATCGGTGGACCACCAATCCCTGAGAATTAAGTATTACAGTAAAATATGCTACTACCTGTAGTTACTAAGTGGCCAAATTATTATGGTCATTTGACATATATATATACGTAGACCAGCTATAACTTCACGTAACTATCACAAGAGGGTGAAATAGCAATCAATATATACAGGAATTAGGAAACCACAACTACACTGTTTTATCTGTGAGAAAACAGAGTGAAGGCATAATTTAGCCTGTTTGAACGTGGGATAATTGAAGGTGCTTGAAGCCTTTTACCTAGTATCATCAAAACTTGGCTGCATATTCCGAGAGAAACAGTTATTAATGTTCACAGAGAGCAGATTCTGAAACACAAAAAGTGGGTCTCCCCTTCAGACTTGTGGAGATCACAGGCTACGGAAGGTTCACAAGGGAAAAATAATTGTAAACGTTGTCCGGTTCAACAACAGATCAACCGTACTTCAAATTGCGGAGAATCTTAATCAAGGAGTAATTGAGAGAGATTTCGAAGGAATATAGCCGTATTGATAAGGATAGCCGACTGTGTCCAAAAACCTCTATTGTTGATTTTGAACAGGAGCAGATGTCTCCAATTCACAAAGGAGCACAAGGATTGGATTATAGATGACTGGAAAAGGGTCATGTAGTCTCATGAATCATCACCAGCTTTGGCATGACAGCTCTCTGTGGGCCTAAGTCTTCCTCTACCGTTTGGTGACTGGAGTAGAATAGTCCCAACGTAGTCTATGCGTGTCGTAAAAGGCGACTAAAATATGCACCCAGTGTGCTTGGTATAGCCGGGCTCCCCTGTCTCCAAGGATTTTAAAATATAGAGACTTAGTCCTCCAGGTTGGGGGGTGGCCGTAAGGCTAACAACCCCACCCCGCAAAAATCACCCTGTTCCGAAACCCAAAGCTATCTTATGAATCATGTTTTCAATTATAGCTCTTCAAGCTAAAGGAGGCATTGTTATGGTATTTAGGATGTCTTCTTGGTATTGTATGAACCTTTGATTCGCGTGGGAAAATATTTGAAAGTCCTAAGGGGTATTTAAGTATTATCACACACAGGCTAAGTATATCATTTTATACTAATACAATATTCTGCAAAAGATGAATACTCTCAGCAAGATAATACACTTTCTCATAGAGTTAGTACGGTCCCTAGATGGTTAAAAGAGTAGGTCAAAAACTTTATCTCTCTTACTTGTAATGCACACAGATGAAGTGCATCCATTTTATACTAATAAAATATTCTACAAAAGATGAATACTCTCAGCAAGACAATACACACTCTCATAGAGCTAGTACGGTCCCTAGAGGGTTAAGAGAGCAGGACAAAACCTTTATCTTTCTTACTTGTCCTGCAGAATGACTATATCTCAAACAGATTTAAAATGTACAGGATGAGATCAAATGAGGCATCAGGCAGCTGTATCCAGTACCATCTAATTTGGTATTGGAAAATGCAATTAATCAGATATCGTCTCATACTGTTTCTTCCACCTACCAACAACTCGTACAGTTCACGCCAAAAAATAATCCATGCAGTATTAAGCACAAAAGGTGATTCAATATTGTATTGAAGGAGTGGTCATAATAATTTGGCCACTCAGCGTAAATTCAGAATACAATTTTTAACAGTAATTTTTTATCTAAAAATCTAACTTTAAATCTAAGAAAGTTATTAATTTTGCTTGAAAATATATATAAAGCTCTCTAAGTTTTTAAATATATATAAAGCTCTAAGCTTTCAGTGGGAGGACAAATGAGAATTAGAATACCCAAGGGGTTTTGAAGAGGTAGGGGTGTTCTACTGGTTAATTCTGTTTATTTACATAACACATGATTATTTTCTCTGTAAAATTGTACATTCTACAAAAAAATGTATCCAATCATATTGTAACAAAAATAGTTCACTTCAGTTGCCATTGACATGATCTATTGCTCGGACTCACGAGCCCGGCTGTGAGCGACTTGCCAAAATTTTTTGTTTTCTTTGTATTGACTTTAGTTTCTGTATCTCTCTAGCATATTTTTATTAATCATAACTCTTTCTTTCTCTTGTGCTTTTATTATTGTTAATTGTAATTTTATTTATAAAAGTTAACTGCAATTATAGGGCCGTGGGTAGCCTAGTGCTTAGAGCATCGGACTCCAGACCGGAGGGCCTGGATTCGATTCCCGGTGCCACCAAATACCCTCCGAGTACACAATGAGTACGTGTTTGTTAAATCAGTGGGTCCGAAAGTCTTGTGGGTGGTCGTAGCAGAAACCACAAGTGCAGGGGGCTGGAGAATATTTCCCTCCCCTCCAGTTCCATGCTAAATTGGTGGAGGTGGAGATAGGTGGTGTCGCCATCTATCATTAAGAAGTCCAACCTGTCTCACAGGCTCTGGTAACGTTCATACCTTCCCTACGGGAAGGACACGACAACAACAACTGTAATTATAGTTATGGAAAGTTATGGAACTTTCCTTGACTGTATATAAGCTAAGAAAATATTCAGTTCGTAGAATAAAGTTTTTAGTTGTACGTGTGACTAGTGCGAGTTGTAATCTGTTTACTTTAGTATCCAGTTTCACAGTAGTTCAATCTACGCGACAATATGATTTAGTTATTATATTCTTTGATCTAAAAAATTTGAATAATTACAATGCAGAAGATTTTTCAAGTTTTGTTAAAAAATATTTGTGACAAAGAATTGTTTTTTATTACATATACCGATATAAGAGGTTAATTTTTACAAAGGAGTTCAGCAATTTTTCAAAATAAAGCAAATCATCTGTATTTTGAAAACTCTTATCTAACCGAAATATGATTTTGCCATCCATGCGATAGCAATTTTTTCCAAATGTCAAATAATCTGCTCTGATAAATTCGAACACAACATTGTTTAAATATCATTTTATTATAAATGTATGGAATATATAATATGAGGCAATAGACAATATTTAAAACTTATCGTTCATTAATATAAGCCATGAAGAAAGTGCATTAAACATAAATTATATAAATCCGCGTTCGAAAACCTTATTATGTAATTAACATTTACCATATCTGTAAAAGTCGTTAGAGAGTACATTGTAAATAATTCTTAAAGTGGTAGAATGTAGTACCTTAGAATTTCATCCAGTTTATATGCCGAGAAAGGTGTTTGATGTGTAGAAATTCTCACTGTTAAATAAAATTATTGAGAAACATTTATGTCGTTGTCACATGCCAAAATTTAGTGACCCTCATTCATAACTATTTTATATTATGTTTTACTGATGCCATTAGCTTTTAATAACTTTTATGTTACATTTTGAAACTTGATATATCCATACATTTATTGTTCACAGGAGGTTGACTGAATAATACTTGCAGTTACGGGTACCCTAAGGGAATAGAGCACATGCAGGGCGAATTTATATAATTAAGTGCTCATTTATGATGCATTCGCTGATATGTTATAGTACGTTCCAATTGTAATTGCATACATTGATACAATGAATTGACTGAATTCACAGTGTTAAACATATCATAAAACTGTCTATGTCTATCAAAATACAGCAAGATGACTGTATAATATGTACATACTGACAGATTGAAGGAAAGATATGAACTCAAATGCACTGCTTAACAAATATGGATTTTGAAATGTGTCCATTTTAAATATTAGAATACTTGACAAGATATGATGAAATCGCAATAGCTTTCTAGAAAATGAAGGAATTAGATCCAAAAAGTTATACGACGACGGTCATTATTTTAGGTCATATTTGATGTTGTGCCTAAGGCGTCAGTTTTGTGTGGTTCATTTATCACTCACAGTGGTGTCAATTGATCTAATTAGCATTATGAGTTTTGGCATAATATCAGCAAATTTAAAATAGAACTTGGATATACTCGCCAATTTTCTGACATATTATGAGATTTCTAATTTTATTACAGAGTTTTCTAGGAATGCTGAACCTAGGAAATTATTAGCCTGGATGACATAGTGGCTATGGTTATGAATTCGTGATTGGAGTGCCACAAGTTTGAGTCCAGTTCCCGATGCACGTTAAACCTGTCTAGGTTCAATGTTTTCCCATAGTTGTGCTGTGGTAGTTTGGAGAAAGGGGCTCCATCTCAAGAGGTCGTCTTCGTCAACTGATCGAAGTTTAAAACTATGAGGTCTGTCGCCAATAGCCCCCATGTTGCTTTATAGTGAGACATTAATATAATTATTCCTCTCCCTAGGAAATTCTTGATTAATGTCTTGATTTATTTATTCTTTTCTAATACTTTGTTGTCTGGAGAGTGCAAATTGACTCGTTATCGTGAATTGACTGAGGTTCAAAAGTATGAGGTCCGTCGCCAATAGCTTTAGTGTAGCTTCTGAATGTGAAGCTAATGAATGATCATTCTTTTCATCTGAAGTTGGGCATGCAGATATGCTAAAACTAGAATTGAACCGCTTTTTTTCTAGTTCAATATATCTAAAATATTTCATTTCCTTGTTTTTTTAAAAAATATTTTTACAGTTGTATTCGGGCCTTCACGTCCTCGATAAAGATTTCCATTTGGAAGATTCGTTAAATTTTTAGATAAAGCCATCACAGGCTAAATAACGTGGGAGCATGGTAACCATTCACATGAACTCGTGGTCAATGCTGTTTCTGTCTGGTATGGGTTCTAACCAGTGGTGTAACGAAGAATATAAGCACCTCCCCCTGCAAACTCAGGTTTTGGGCCCCAAGCCCTTATACCCTTCCTTGGGCCTCCCTCCGCAATGCGGGGGTGCACGTTACGTCACTGGTTCTAACCCTTGTGTCAGTATAGATCCGCCTCTTAGAGTGGATGATGCGTGTTAAATTTGTCGTGGCTTCAAATAATTACTTTCGTGTTGAAAGCCAGTTCAGATGTCGTACTTGTCACTTGATAATCATTTCAAAGTGGCGAGGCCCGTTGCCAGTAATTCTACTGAAACTTCAAAGTTTGACGTTAATAAACAATCAATACAGAGTCTGTGAAAATGACCAATTGGGATCGCTTGGCACCATTACATATATTTTGTAAATTTTGATTCATTTGGTATATTTATGTCTTGTAATAACTATTGTATTTATAATTTATTGTCTCTTATTTTTCGTATTGGGCCTTGTGAGCTGTAAAACATGGTATAGGAATAATCAAAGATTTAGTGTATTGAATTTCAACCAGCACTACAAGTACTATATGGAATGCTTTTATTTTCAAATCGGTTTAAGTATGATATGAAAGATAAATGGTTGGCCAAGAAATATGTTTGGTATTTGTTCATATCTTTCAATTTAATGTTTGCTTTCAGTTAGAAATTATGTTAAGGTTTTTTCACTGACAGAGTTATTCCAATATGTATATCAGTCATGTTATTTAGTTTTTAAGCAAACTAAAAAAGAGCAAAGTTTTGCGAATAAGAAAAAGAAATATAGTGAAATGCTGTTTTCCCTATGAAAAAAAAACTTTTGCCAAATGTTTTTAACCATAGATATTGTGTATTTAATTAGAACATGTTAAATTCAAACTTGTTTTTATATTGTAAAATATTTAGTTCCATTTAAATTTCTTTTCTAACTTTTGACTATTTATATTATACAGTAGTTACTGATACAGTTAAAAATTCTCTTTCATACTATGATTGCTTGCTCATGTAACTTTAATTCACACTTTAATTTTTCTTAAAAATTTTAATATTTTTCAAATACTTTGAAATACAAAATATATATTATTCTTAAATGACTAGGGTTTAAAGAGTTTGATACATTGTATAATTTTGTAAAGTTTTATACATCAAAGGCTACTATTTTAGAAAAGAGCATGCGCAACGCAAAAATTAATATTTATTACAAAATTATTTCTTCTGTGCATATGCTTATAATTTTTAATATTATGATTATATTTCAAACATTTTGTACTTTTTTGAAATCATAACCCTTTGTAAATAATATGAAAGAGATTCGAATTATTTAATTGAAATTTAAAAGAAGTATAACTGATTGAGACTATTGTTTACATTTTCACCCCTCGAGACAAAATTAACACCCCTGAAACTCTTAATGTTATTTATTTATAAATATTTATGATTTTCTCACATTGTATCTTTTAACTATGCATCCCACATATTCCTGTCACTGCATTCCATTTTTAGAATTCATTGTAGCCAACATAGCCACGAAAGTAAACAAGTACCATACAATTTAATTGAAAAAAGTTTAGTTGCAGCGAGATGTATTAGTAATAACGAGCTAAGAATGATGATTAGAGTGTATACTGAAGTGTTTTGTTGATGAGTCAAACTGACACAGGTTTACTGCATTGCCTTTAATCAACTATCATCACACAGGGAAACAGTCAACAACACATATATTCCACTGCCCAACATTTTATTCGAAGCAAACAAACAATCAACATACATTTTTAAATACGATCAGAAAAATGATTAAAAATACATTTCAAAAACATCCATTAAAAACTAAAGAGAAATGCATTGCCAATGTGCAAACAATAATTTTTAACATAAGTGCATTATAACTCTATACTTTAATGTTCATACATTTCTTTATGAATTGACAAATTAATCAAACATTTGAAACAAAACAATTAATCACATTTCAAAAGATTTTGAGAAATATTTCTAATATTATACTCATTTAAAAATTATCTCATGATTAATATTTATCTAAGATCGAGTAATTTTCATTAGAAAAATATTTCGTTAAATTTATGTGTTTTTATAGCCATTAATATTTTCAAAGAATATTGGTATTTTTTGATATATTCTTTTTTTTTACATATACACAATGTTGAAAAAAATATAATGAGAATCTACAGTTGAAAAAGCAAGTAATTAGACAGTGGCTTATATTATACGGAATACAGAATGTACAGAGACAATAAATGATGAAAACTGATGACAATAACAATGACTCAAAGTCTAACTAATGAACAGTGACTGCAATATTAATTTTGTAGTTAATTAAAATAAAGCTTTTTGCCCAATTCGAAGTAATTCTATAATGATTAGTAAACCACAGTTTACATCTTTAGAAATAAATTTGAAATTAAATTTTGATGTCAAATTGGGAAATTCAACAAAGTTTTATATAAGATTCCAAGAAAAAAATTATTAAAATTATTTAAATATGCTCTTATAAATTGACTTACAAACTGTTCCAATGAAGGGTTGATGATGCTTTAGTTATAGTTAATCCTTAATTTGCAAAAATGGAGAATTTAAAAGCATTAAATTTCTCTGAAAGCCCTGTTTAGGGTAACTCACTATTCATAGCTTACTGGAGTCATTGGGCCTGTACATCAATATTCAAAGGGCCAAAAGGCAACTTTACCCCTAATAAACAAAACAAATAAAAAAGGAAACATAAAAGTATCACTTCATACGTTACATTAGAACATCATTAAAGTGTTTTACTCGTTATCTTTCTTAAGAAGAAAAATACGAGTTATATAGTTGGTTATAAATTTACTGCATAAATATGATGTATTTTATACATTGATATTATAAAATAGATAAAATTTATTAGTAAATTCAAAGTCTTTATACAAATATAGTTTTAAATCTTTTTTAATCACATTTGTTCATTTTTGTAAGTTTTTAATTCAATATCCCTGCATTAAATGCAAATATTTTTCAATGTATAGTTTATTTAAATCTTTTTTTTAATAAACAGAAAAAAATTGAATCAATCAGGAATTTCAATACTACACAATTGACATGCCTTTTTTAGCCATATTACAAAATAGACTACGTACATTTTAAATTTTTTTTTAATTTTAGGAATTAATACATGGTACGCTTTAAGGCATTTGTACAAAAAACACAAATACAGCAAACAAATACAATCAAAAGGGAGATTCACTTCAAAAGCTCATTTTCAGAACTTTTTTTTAAAAAAAATACAAACAAAACACACATCCCCCCTAGTGAGAGAAAGTTGCCTTTTTTTCGCTCTTGCACAGACGAAACACTTACAGATACGGTAGAACATTTATTTGGTGAGAATAATTACATTTAATCCAATAATTTATTAAACAAAGGGCCCGTGGCTCATTTCAGTTGGAGGGGGCATCAGAAGGGTTGTCAGCGTGCCACAGGGGATCAGCTCGTCGTCCGAATCGGAGTCGCAGGGAAGGGCTTCGGCCGCCCTTGCGCTCCATCTGGTGGTTGTAGGCGGAAGCCGGGGCTGCAGCAGCGGCCTCGTTCCGGATCAGCAACTCGTACAGGTCGCGGAGGTCTGGAAAAAAAACGGAACCAGAATAGGGATGAACGTCATAATATGTCTGTTGTAACGCCCCATCTGCAAAGCAAAATTGCATCGAATAACAAATACAATATGATTAATGACCTTTCACCTGATTGGAATAAAATAACAATAAATGCAAGATAACTGAAACTGATTTTTATATTATGGAGAGATTGCAATATAGGGTGTCCGAAAAATATGACTACTATCAGTTGAGTCGCTGACCCTGTATCAAAATTCCTTGGGGGCTCTTTTTAAAAATAGGAGCTCTGTTAATGGGACTATTGATATTGTACAAATTTTTTGGTTACATTTGTTGGGGACCATGCAGCTTGGGGGCCCTTATTATTGATACGGCTGACACAGCGGTAGCTACTCCCCTGACTACTATACAAACATGAATTCAAGATAAACTAATATTTTTGCTCATGATTTTTTATGTTCCATTAAGAAAAGATTAAAGTTTCTATTGCATGAAATACAAACTAGATGGCGCAACATACCCTTTTTTCAACGTTCTTCTTTCAAAACGGCTTCACCGCAAGAACAAGGGCAAGTTGTAGTATGGTTTATTTAAACCTACAACACACACACATGTACAGCGTAAATGGGGCAACTCCACACTAGAGTTCTTTTTCAATTGAGAACGTTTAGAAATCATTGTGCACCGCAAAGTATCACACGAGGCTTACAGAAGTAAGTATGAAGCACACATTACGAAGAAATTTCAAAGTCATGTGTGTGTGTGTGTGATGGATTACAATACAAACATCCATGCATTCTACGGGATTCGAACCCAGGCCCTAAGGCACCGTAGTCTGCGTCACTAACCACTATACCGGATGGGCAGCACATTAGAGTTTTGAAGTGAAAAAAATCTTCCCAGAAGATGGATGGAAGAAGTCCAATACCATGACCACTTAGATCTCTTGGCATATCATTTTTGGACTTTCTCTAATAGAGGTACATGAAAATTATTATTCACCAATCTTCATTAAGAAAAATGGATGAAATGAAAAGTCGAATTACATTGGCCATTCAGATAGTTGATTTTGCAATACTTCATAGAACATGGCTCGAAATCTTTACAGACTCAATATGTTGCGCTCAACTAATGATGCTCTCACTGAAATTGTACAATAAAGCAATGTAAAAAAACTTTGATATTTTCTTTATGAAACAAAAAACTTGTAAGTGAATATCTACCTTTTTTTTCCTTTGCAATTAGTATTTGAAAATGTAGTCATGCTTTTTGGACACCCGATACTACGAAAATTGATAATTATACTTTGGAATTCTAATTCTTTAATTGCGAAATAAAAAAATTTAGTTACATCAAACGTAACAAGACCTTAAAATACATCATGTAGCATAGAAAAAAATTAAAGAATCAGAGGTCAAATACTGTCCTGATCACTTGATTTTGGTACAAAACTGTGAGATTTATCGCCAATAACCACCAAAAAAAATGTTAATTTAAACCAATACGAATAAAATGATTAAGTCAACATTAATACATTACATCAACACATGTTTGATTTTTACGTCACTGCTAAATAAACGAGAGATATACCGCAGGATATGGGCACATCAAGCCTTGGCCGTTATGGGCTGTTGCGCCATTGACTTTAGTTTATAGTTTACAGTCTGATACTTAAAAAATGAGAGGAAGATTTTGTCTAATTTATTTTAATTAATTGATTTTGTACGATGTTACGTGATATTGACTATAGGTTTTTTTTTAATACTGAAACACACATTAAAATTGTAAATGCATATAAGCAGGCCCAATATTTTTTTCTCATCCAGAGAGGATATTAGAACGCAGTTTGTTTCATTTGGCCCGACTCCTTCATTATTTCTCATTTATTAACGATGAATGATAGTTTTTAGTTTGATCTAGCTGCAAAAGTCAAGCCTCTATCATAAAGTTTGCGTTTGTACTAATATTTGTCATACACAAAGCTATAATAATATGATGGCAGAGTTTGTGAGGGCTAACAGTCAGATATTTGAATTACAGATTCATTTCCACTAACGCATCTTATTAAGAAAAAAGTAGACTAAGAAAACTGAATTAAGCTCGACGTTATTTTTTTTTCACGCGACTTAAGAGCGGAATTTGAAAATTGAAGTATTAGACGAAAAGCATCTCAGAAACTTGATCGAAGCCAGATCTGCCGTTGGTCAAGATCAAAGCTTTGAAGTCAGTGAAGCTGAAGTTATTGTGAGATTGATTTCTGTTTCCCCAATCCAATAATACGAGTTGCTTCACGTTAAACCCAATTGAAGCTTTTAGTGCTCACATGATGAAGTGTATCTTTCAATGAAATATGTGTGTATCTGCTCAATCTCATCATCTAAAGAAGATATTCGAAATATTGCCCACATTTCTTCCTACCTGTCTTGTAGTTTTAGTGAAACTTTAATAAAAACCATATCGACATCTTAATGTTGTTGGCTTAAGCTTTGGAATTCGAAATCACTTGACCATTATAAATAATTTTTAATCTCAGTGATATTAAATAGTTATATATATATATATATATATATATATGCACTCACACATTGTTAAAACAAGTTCTTTATTTGTAATTCTATCAAAAGTACATATGTCATAGAAATTAATTTTGTTACATACTTTGAAGCTTTCTTCCCTTCTCTATATAAGCATTACCTACATTTAAACCTTTGTTGTATTTGTTCACGGACTTCTTCTGCCCATGGTTCATATACTCTTCTGCCCCCTGTTCATTAAGGGGGGGGGATCTCTACATTCATCTACTTTCATCACTTTAACAAAATGTTTACTGCCCAAAAACTCTTATCATCTTTTCCCAGAAAAATAATTCTTTAATTTCAGATTAAGAAAAATATGGTAAATGCTAAACGCAGGATCTGGACGATCTGTCTTTTGTTTGAATGCAGCGAACATAAAATTTAATGAATAAGTGGCAGAATATTATAAAATAGGAGTTCTAAAGCTCATGGATCAACTCTACAAATGTTTAAATAAAGGTGGTGATTATGTATAGGAAGCTTCAAAGTATCTTGTTTTTTTTTTCAATAAACGTTGCGTTTTGCATTTTATATATTTAAAAATCTTTATTTTTTGGATGACTCTCATATTTATTTGGTTACTTACAGCAGCAATTATTTTATTTATCAAACTTTCTAGCTGACTTTTTTGTTTTAAAGGTTTACTGTTGTGATTGTAAAACGTAATACTGTCATAAAAATATAATTTACTGCGCATTGCAAAATTTTAAATGTATAATATCAAATGCAGTTATATGTCAACCTGATAACTGCTTCAGTTTTTCTCTGGAACTATGATTTATTATACTGAAAGGGAAATTTCATATTATAATCAGATGGAAGGAGTCATCGGAATATTTAATATTCTTAGATACAAAGCATCAAAGTAAGAATGCATGATGCCCATATTATTCGATTTACTATCTCAATATAAGTCATCACTCCACACATTGTCCTAACATAGGTTGTATTTATAATAGGACAATAACTGGTGCAGTTTCTTGGATTGACTATTAAGCAGACAATAAATCATTATTTTTGCATTATTTTTTGCACTACTATAACCATATTTAAAGAGAAACTATGCTTCGTTCACTTTAAATCAATGAAAGATTTCGAAAAATTTGTTCATATTGTAATGCCCCATAGATATTCTAAAATTTATTAAAATAATATATATGCTTTATCATGTTTTATTGAAAAGTATATTGAAATTTCTCAGTATTCATAAAACTAAATGGCCCATTCAATTTTAAATCTGAAATATATTTTATTTCTTTATTTAATAAATCAAAACATTAACGCTTTAATAATTCATAGCATTACAAATATTTGCCAATGACGAATTTGAACGAGGTCACTCCGAACTCTATTTTAAATGAAGAAGAGAGCCACATACATCAGTAACTATATCAATTATATTGTTATCTCACAAATAAACATTCCGAACAAAAATATTCGCCCTGGCGTGAATATATTATTTCATTGCTCCAGAATATGAATATGCAGCATTTAATCATTCTATTCAAAGTAAGAGTAAAGGAAAAATTTTGCGTTTATGCCCAGCCCCATTCATTGAAAACGCAATCCGAACAATTCCATTTAAACATCGAGAGGAATTCAATAACTTTCAGCGGAGATGCAACCCATTTGGTAAAAGAGGATTGCTTTTCCAGAGGAGAAAGTCATTTTCAGTCCCTTTTGGTAATAGAGGACATCGGAAGTCGCTGAATGGAGTTCCCTCTCATCTCAGAACTGATTGTTTCTGTTTGCAAATGCTTCAGTCCGTCTCTCTTTGCTCTTGGCCGAGCAGCAGGGGCTCGGTATCGCACGGATCATTCGGTCACTCGTGGGAGGAGCGGAAGTTCTCGTGGCAATTAAGAAGCAGGGAAAATTGTTCGGTAGGAATTCTTTTGTGAAATAAATACAGATTTCGAAGGAAGTTGTTACGAATCACATGAGTTTTGTGCAAGTCGTTAACACAAGTTGTTCAGAATGATATGTTCTAATTTAATCACAGACTGGACATTGGAACTGCTGTTTCGAAAAATTAAATGTACACTACGAATAAGGAATGCAGAGAATGATATGCCTCGACTTATTTTTCCTTATTTTTTAAATTTCTGCTATTACCTACCCCCCTCCCCTCTCTATGTATATATATTTATATATCTTGTTCAGATTTTAAATCGTTATTAAAATACTTTCTACTTATCCAATTTAAATTTAAATAATTATTTTTAAACTTGAGTGGATGACACTTGATATTAATACGATTTTTCATATATTAATTCATTAATTACTGGCTAATTAATTAAATTAGTTACCGGTTTTCGACGCCAACTTAGATTCGTCTCCATTGTTGTAATAATGTAACTGTTAAAACAATGACAAAAGTTGGCGTCGAAACCGGTTTTTCAGCCAAACCGGGTGTGCATTGTTACAACAATGCAGACAAATCATGCTCTTTTTTCAATTCCTACTGTTAGTTTACTCTCTCCCTATATATATATATATATATCTTGTTCAAATTTTCAATTTATAATTAAATTCTTTCAATTCATCCATTCAAAGTAGGAATTGACTTAAATTTTTTTTTAATTACTTGTTTCTCATATAAATGGGCATTACTATCATTAAAATACATTTTTCGCTTTAAATTAGCATTATTAATTTTTCTTACATAATATTATTTTCATATCATTATATATTGTTCAATTCAACAATTCAATAGTATTTACTTGTTATAACAGTGTTATCAAAATGAAGAAGGAGGAAATTAAGTATTATTCGAAAATAGCAAATTCAGAGTTATGTATTAAATTTATAAGCGACTATAAAATATATAAACCTTCATTAAAATGTTACATGAGATAGCATTAAATAGGTTAAAAATTATTAAAAACTCATGAAGAACATATGATTGAGTGTGATTATTTATTAATGTCTCACTCAAAAATAATGTGAGGGCTATTGGCAGGAGTCATCGTAATTTTGAACCACAGTTAAGTCATGAGAGAATTAACGTGCATCAATCCCTCTATCCGATGGGTCTTCAAGGGGACCAGGGTTCGAATCCCCGGCTCAAGAACACCGGCCACAATTCTGTGATCATGACCACTAGGCTAAAACGACTGAAAAGATATAACGAGAAACGCATCAACAGTGTGAATAGTCTTAAATTTTTTAAACAATTTATAAGAATAAAATGGCGTAGTTGGTTTGTCGCTGGTCTTCTGCACCCAAAGTTGCGAGTTCTACCCCGGCCCAAATCGGTGGATTTTCATGATGCAGAAAATAAACAGCGGCCATGCTGTATGATTATGCGGCATGTAAAAAATCCCTTGAAATGCCCGTTTGGCTTGGGTGCTCTCGGCAAAATTAAGTTCCTTAGTTCAATATCACCTCGTCAGAGCTCAGGTGCCTCCATCTGGGGAGGAATCTGGGCGTCAAAATTACTCGCGACAATTAATGTCACCTATACGGTGCTGCACTAAAAAGTAATACCAGCTCCTGGAGAATGAACTAGGTCTTCAAAGGTAAAAAAAATACCAATACGCAGCCCCATTTGAAAAGAAGAAGAATACGCTTTACAGTGTAAATTTTCTTATATTTTATTAGGCATTAGCTTTTTTTTATGGAATGATATTTTTATATGGGTCATTTTATTATATGGAAGTAAAAATACTAATGCATAAAATTTGGCTGCAAGGGAGTATAATTTAATTTAAAAAATTTAATCGTCTCTTTTTATTTTCAAATATTTCAAATAAGAAATGAAATAAAATTGTAAAACGAATATATAAATAAATAGTTCTATTCGTTTAGTTATGAAGATATATATTATAGAAGTTGGCATTTCAAAACATTTTTACTCATTAAAACAAACCAAAACAGATGGCCTTCAGCATTATGAGACGGTTCCCAAATTGAACATATATTTGCTTTTAAACGATTAATGATAACTGCATTACCAAAATAATGCACACATGCATTACAAAATGCATATTACACATTAAATCTTTAAAATTATTTATTTCAAGAAAAGGAAAAAAAAACTTTAAATATTTAGTTTTCCTAAATGTTCTAATAGTGCCATGAATATCAAATGCCATTTTTCTCCATTTGGTTTCATACGAATTCCTTATTTACTCTCTCTTTCTCTCACACACAGTAAATAAAAAAACTACTTCAACAAATACTCAAATTTTTTTTCCATCTGCATCTTGCTTTTAAATAAATTTCCCAGCGCATTTATCACGGTTGACAAGTTCTTTGCTTTCCAGTAGCATTTATAATGCTCATGGTAAAATCATTCTAGCATAGTGAAAGAAAAAACACACGCAGTAGAAAAAGAGATTACCAGACAGTTTTTTCCCCTTTTGCTTTCGAATAAAAGAATTTAAAATTAAGAGCTCGTGGTTTTCGCTTTCTTTCCCTTTTTTGTTTGCTGGCATCAGCGAAAATTGCACTCGGTGGATTCCAGATACTTATCATACAGTGCTTATAATGAAATGCCGTTTGACATTTTAAAATATTTAAAATCTAATTCATGCTTATGGCCTTGAAATTACAATTTGAGTAAAATTGTGCTTAAAATCTAGTAATTTATGCGTGAGTAATATTAACGTCTTACTATAAAGCAACAGTAGGGCTATTAGGGAAGGACCTCATAATTTGGCACCCCAGTCAAGTGACGAGCCCGACATCTAAGCTTTCACCCAACTCTCTCCAAATTACCAAACCACGTTAACTGGAGTACTTTTAGCTGACAGATTTAATACATATCGACCTCCTCTATTCAGCGGGTCTTAAGGAGCATCAGGACTCGAATCCCCGACACTCCGGTCATGAGTTTGTGACTATAACCACTAAGCAACAACGGCCACCATAAACCGCAAGATGTCTATAAAATGGTTTGGTGATGTAGAATACATGCATTATAGTTGAAATGCAATTTGTTTAGATTTGCATTAAAGCCACTCAACTAGCAATCTAGCGAATGCAAATTTTCTGCATTTAGGCTTAAGCAAATATACTACCTAATTTTCTGTTCCATTACACTTTTAATACGTAATGGAAAAAAGTTTAACATGATTAAATCTGTATAGTATGAAAAAGGCCCCTGTATACTAAAAGTGACCGCGGTAGCCTAGTGGTCAAGGTCACGGACTCGTGGTTGGCGTGTCATGAATTCGAACCTGGTACCGCTGAAGATCCATTGTGTAAAAGGGGTCACTGCACGTTAAATCTGTCGAGGCTTAAACGTATTCCCGTGGTGAGCGGTGGAAGTTAGGAGAGGTAGATGCCAGGTGTCGTTCTCGTCACTTGACCATTGTTCAATATTACGCGATCCGTTTCCAATATCCCCCAGTGCAGCTTTTTAGCACGACGTTACTCATTCCTGAAACCTTTAATATATTTGTAACATATTTTGCTTTATATTTAAAGATTCCTATATTAATAATTAGAAAAATGCTTTTATCAAACAGAAGAAGCAAATCCTATAGTACAACCATTCATACAACTTTTAAGCATTTTGGGCATTATTATCATATAAGATTTTTTTTCCAACTTCATTCTTACCTTCGTGAAGATGAGATAACAAGGCTTTACAGAGTAATTGTACTTAAAAAGAGTGAATTATGTATAGTTCAGTTCCTCAGCCAACTCAATTCATTTACGTTTAAGATACAAATTTTTTGTTATTTATTCAACTACCTTTTTCGATGGTTTCCTCAGCCAAAATGCAAGCCTTATAATCTGGAAGTATCTTTAAGTTTTAATCATTCTGCAGCAGGGGATAATGAAATCATAATTACCCTATGAAAAATAGCATTTTATTGTAATTCGGGTGAATTTAGAGTCGCTTGGAAAGAAGGGGTTGGGGAATGTTCTTTCAGAGTCCCGGTTAACAATCTCTAAATATATATGCCCCGTAATTTTAAGCCATTGGCAGAGGATGAAGTCAATGCCTAAATTGGCACCCTAATATCTACATCTACGTCACAAAAAATAAAATGTATTATACATCATTGTGTATTATTTGGTTTGATTAATTGCGCATGTAAACTCCTCTTATAAATGCTCATTTGGATTTTGAGGGCTTGATCTTATAAAAGATTTTGTATCAATAAATTTCTCACATAGATTCTACGTATCTCTCTATTGAGAAAGATATTTAAATGAATATAAGCAAAAAAAAATTACTTTCTTTATATGAAATATCCTTTTTTAATCTAATTTATTTAATTGATGAACTAAAAGCGTTTGAAAATTTTACAAATAACAATAGTTTTAATATTTTCAAGCACGGAAACATACAAGAAAGCGAGAAAAAATGGTAACCTGGGGATCCCTCTTTGACCCCAGAGCCACGAAATTATATACCTAGACACAACTTGACCCGTGCTATTTACAGGTGGTCCTTGTTCGGGAAAATTCGTGTAAGTTTCGGAGTTACTCGGCCACTGTCGAAATCGGGACCCGCCTTTTCGGGGGCCTGGGTTTAAGACTAGGTCGTTTTTTTCTCATTTCCATGCATTGTCATCCACTTCTGAACTATGGTTCAAATTTCAAGTCTCTAGCTTATCGGGAAGTTAGTTTAAAATCAATTACAAAATTCCACCCGGACAGACAAGAAAGCAGAATAAAATCGGGGTAATAAATGATTTGAGATAAATTATAATTAGGAATTATAAATAGTAATTTATTTAAGCTAAGGAATTTTTAGAACACGATGTCTACGATTGTTAGGTTAAAATTACTTGACATTAAAACCTAAAATTGTTCATTTTTAGTAACAGCTTACTTCAAAATGGTAAACATGTATCTTTTTATTAATGTAATTTATTTAAACATACATATTTATCTTTCTTTCTCTCTCTTCCATTTCTAATTAATAATAACAGGCACTTTTATTCAAAATAAGTTTAAAAAAATACATGTATATATATTTCGAGATAATTTAAAGGATTTCTGTCAAATATTATTCCAGACATTTATAATTTTAGAAACATCCACATAATTAAATTAATATATTTTGGAGTTGTTAAAATTATCATTAAATCTCTAAATGACGTTTTAAAATTCTTTATTTGTTTAAAAACCTTTCAATTACATATTTTTGTGAGAAAATATTTTAGCTGGATTTGTACTTCAAACATGTTAACTGTACAGGCTTATAAAACAAACAACTCTCAAAGGATTAAAATTAAAATTGTACAAATGCTTCTTATATAAAAGGTTTCACTACATATTTATCAACACACAAAGGTATAAATTTTTAACAGTTAATTACATCTCACATAAAATTCATTTTTAAGAATATATATGTAAGCAGAAATACTTTTTTCTGCATAAAGTGGAAATAAATTTTAATTCCTTCAGTCATTCCAAATGATTATATAAATTTAATTATTCAGACAATTCAAAATGATACATTATATTATTATTCCCATTGGAATGCCTCTTTTATAGAATGTATTCCTAAGATATATCTATTCAAATGCCTAAATATCTTTCAGAACGTATTCTAAAAATATAGATTAAATTCTAGTGGTTAATAGCTTAAAATATAGTTTATTTATAGTTATAACTTAATGCATAGTTAAAATGTAGTTTATTTATAGCTTAAAATACACAAACAATTTTCCTTAAAATATCATTTAGCACATGTTTAAGAATTAATTATCAAACTGTTTTTTATGCAAAGAATCTTCGTTTTCAACCAAACGATTATTAGTTTTTAAAAAACAAAAAAATTCATCATATTAGCATTATTATTTCCAGCCATTTCGAAATAGAAAAAAAATAGTTTACCTATTTTTGTTTCCTTTTCTCATTTTATCTTGGGAATAATAGGTTGAAATTTTGAAACTCTTAAACTAGGCTTATATGTGAATGCTTGTTTGATATGTGTTTGTTAGAGAGAGAGAGAGAGAGAGAGAGAGAGAGAGAGCTCCATATGTATTAAAGATTAAATGATAGTATTTAAACAAATGAAAACGTGAGAAAAACAAGAAAAGTTTTTTTATTTTATGTCTCTTTAAAGGTGGAACATTTTTAATGGGTGTATAATTGAGAAAGCTCCCAATAAATATTTCCAATGTAAGAGTTTTAAAAAAATAATTTAATTGTGACTTTAATTGATTTGTTTTTGCAATTATTCTAATTCTCAACGACTCAGTCGTTTCAAATTAAAACCACTGGAATGCAGACGACGACTGAAATTTTTGGCCGACATTTCTCAAAAACATTTCTCACACGTTTTAATTCCCATTCGTTGCCTGGTCAATTAAGAGAAAATTAAAAGAAAAAAGTAATTTCATTATGCTCATAAAAAAAATCAACCGTCATTGTCTTAAACAACTCTGTCTTGTTTCTTTTATGCAAGTGATTACTTAAATTATTTTTATAAAGTTTCCGCTCTAAAGCACAAAAAAATAAAAATGAAACTATACGAGGGAGAAAAAAAAATCATCTTTGAAGAATTTTTTTTCTGTGTCCCCGTTTGTGTATCGACTATGATTAAAATATATTTATCTGAGTAAAAGTTAATGAAGAATTTCACCGGGGTTGACGCATAGAAGAGATGAGGGAATGTAAAGCATTTTATTTTCCAAAAATAAATTTTTAGCTTTGTTAAAAGCGCTTGTGGAAATGTTCATTAAGGGAAAAAAAAGTCGTTCTAAAAGATAAGTAAATTGTCCGGATAGGATAAGCAAAAAAAAAAAAAAAAAGTCAGTATAAAAGTTTTCATTAGATATACGAAAAAAAAAAAAAAAACGTCTTGGAAATCGGCAGAAGCGAAAAAAAAAATTATATTTGAGAGCGCGAGAAAAGGTTTATTTTTTATGTTATCATATTAATCCGTCACATTTTCGAGTCAATTAAGCTCCTGATCTTTGAGTGTTCTTTCCCTACTCCGCATTAAAATTCAATTGAAAGCTATAATGAGGTTCGATAAAAAGCACGGAAAATAAGTTATCTTTGACGGAGTTGGGAATGTTTGCTCTTTCTTTAATGTGATTTCTTTTTTTAAATGAAGACATCAATACTTGGAGTGGATAACTTGTATCATCTTTTGATAAATCAATGGAATTTAGGAAATGTCCCTTTTTTTTCTCTTTCCGATGATCCGATAAAAAAAATCTTTTAAAGTGTATGAAATAATACCACACTTTTATAAAAGAATATTAGTTTTTGTGATTACAGTCATGCTTTTAAGAAAATTACTTTTAGAAAAAAAAGATTTTCAATAGTTACTGGGGGTGTAATTTATCCTTTTGTTCCATTTAAAAATTAAAAGGAAAAAAAATGTTCTTTTTTTCCAGTTATAAAAAGTTATTTTAAAGGAATTTATAGAAGTTTTTTTAAAAAATATACAAATCATTTAAGAGTTTCTTAAAAATCACAATAAACGTCTATTCATTGTAGATTCTTAAACAAATGCGATTTAATTGTTTTGCACTAATATTTCCATTTGAATAAAAACATGAATTAGAATAGCTGAAATTTTTAAAATTTTAACTGATTTATTAGAAAATAATTTTTTTAAAAGTATCTAATATTTTTATATGAGCTTTTAGTAAATTTACTGTAATTTATGTCAGGATTTGATATAAGAGAGATTGAGAGTTACATTAGGGTATCCGACTAGCCTAAAATTGTGAATTTTACCAAAAATTGACAAATATTTTTTATCATTTTATTTTATAGGCCATCTTATTAGGTTTATAAAAATACTAAGTTTATGATTTTCCGTTCACTAGAACAAAAACTACAAGTGTTTTAGTAAAAGCAGATGCCATTACTTTAAGCAAGATATATATATATGTCATACTTTAAAACACGTTTTACTCTGAATGTGTTGTTTTTTTTTGAAAATGCTCAAATAGGGGCAGCGATTGCTCAAAAAGTTTGGCTAACTAATTTAATTTTTTTGTGTATGTTCTGTATAATAGAGTAGAAGTGTTTTAACCTTCAGATTTATCAATAACTGTTTTAATGCAAAATTTGCAGTCTCTTAAGTTAATATAATCACTGTTTTATTACAAAATTTACAGTCCCTTATGTTAATATAATCACTGTTTTTTAAGCCATTTCATATAATAACTAACATAAAGTTCTCTAGATTTTGTAAAAATTAAAATATCTCTAATCCTGAAGGTTAATTTAAAAATGAATAACATAGCAACACATCATAATTGAAAAATTAAAAATTTGTTAATAAACTTTTTGTGCGGAACGGGACCCGTTTATGTAATTTTTTAGCACCCCCCCCCTTTTAGTAATAATAATTTATTTTTCTCATTTTAATTTAACCTATTTTTCATAAAATATACTAAATAAATACAAAAACCACAAACATAAATAAGTCCCCCATATCTCCATTTAAAAAAAAAAAGTTTTCGCAAGTAGTCGGATACCTTAACGTCGCTCAATAAAGGAAAACGATGGCTTTTGGCAACGGAGCGCGTAATTTTGAACCTCGGTCAAGTGACGAGGACAATACCAAAAACTGGTACCATATCTCCAAACTCCCACTCCCACGAGGGGACAATGAGCCTCTATAGATTTAACATGCCTAGGGTACCTCAACACGGCGGGTCTTCAGTGTCACCAGGACTTGAACCTACTACACTCCGGCCATGAGCTTGTGACTATAGCCAGTAGGTTACCGTGGCCACTAGTTTTTGTTACGTGAAAATTCTTCTTCTTTATAAGCCCGTGCTTTATGCGAACTCTGGATAAAAAAGTAGTACTAGTTTGCTTTGATTGATTGAATGGATTTGTTTAGTATTTTATGAAATGTATTTTTTTTCTTCTAATTTCTTTAGTAATCCAAATGGTACAATGAAAAATAAATTATATGCATGTCAGTAAAGAGTATTTGGGGGGGGGGGCAGCCAATTTTTTGATACCATCTTATTAGTTTGGATTCATTTGTAAGTAGAAAAACAACAATTATTTAAAATATTGTCAGTTTTAATTTAAACTTTTTAAGAGTTTCAGAAATTTCATATCACACACAGTTGTTTATTATCCCTTTACTAAAACATTCTGCATTTCATTCTCTTAAAATGTCCTAATGTATAGTAATCCACACAAAAAGCTATATATGTAGATATATATATATATAATAACTATGTCTATTTATATAAATCCCACGGAACCAGCAATAATTGCTTTTGCAATATGCGCAAAATTTATTGCACGAGACATGCATTGTACTTAAAGTTATTTCTTTTTTCCTCACATTATCTAATAGCTGTAATATCTCCATTCTAACTATTACCGGAATAGTCAATTCTTTTAAGAACAAGCGTTGCAATCTGTTTCTCCTATTACCAAATTCCAGAACCCTAAAATATTGTTCCAAGTCTCCTTTGCTCAAAAGATATAGTATATTTCCTTGCGTTTACGCGTTATAAGATCTTAATTAAACCCGTAAAAAACTGAGCGGGTGGTCTTGCGCGATTCATAACATTCATAACAAGCAGTGTGACATCTAATCCCGACTTTATTAAATAAAGAATGGTATTAAAAACAAACCGGTATTTGCCGCGAACCGGAGATCTCCCTCTTTTCCAGGATTCTTTCCTTTTGCTGACCGGATATTAAGAGGTACTGGATCCATATCCAGGAAACGGATTCCAGGAAAAATGGAAGGGGGTGGGGTGAAGTAAAGGGAATATCTTCCTGGTTTGGTGTATCTTATCATCGAAATGGATGAGAGAGGGTTGACTAGGGTGGGGGTCGCTGATGAAATGAAAGCGGTCTCCGGAGGATACACCCCATTCTCCTCACGAGATTTTTGTGTTTTGTAGAAGAGGAAAATATGGAGCATTAGTTGGGAGGGTTTGGGTAGGAGGAGTAAATGTTGTGTTGAGTGGTTTTTCCGCTTTCGGGAGTATGAGAGAAGGAGGAGCGTTCATACAGGTGACGGCTTCTTTACGCATGAGGTGATGAGGGAGTTAAGTCAATCCCTATAGGTCTAATATGAAGGAAAAAATGAGCCACCAGGGAATTTTTTACGTAAGAGTGAAAAAGGGAGAAGAAAAAGAAATGTATAAAAAAATGTCTTGTATTTTATAGTTGAATTATTTTACACTTTTAAAGAGACAGAACTTTTTTTTTGTGAATGCCTTCTATAGGAAGTTATATAGAGTAAACAATATATCTATGCTATTATTATTTTTCTAAGAAGAAGATATAATAAACATTTGAAATATTTCAGATTGTGTGTAACAATGGGAAAAGTCAATGAGGCCTCTTTTTTCTAAATCCTATTTTTTTAACCAGCAAAATTGGTACTTTGAGATAGAACAACTCCACTCCACAAATGAACGCCACTACTAAATATAATATAAATAGTCAGTGAGATAGGGAACAGAGGTTGGCGTAAAATGCTGCACTGTTAGTTCTGCCTAAATTGTAATCATTTGGTCCCTGAATTATCGTCTATAATTTTATTCGTTTGGTTATTAGAAGATTTCTAGTAACTTTCATACTGAGATTGCATGTCTTTAAAGATATGTAAAGATAATCTCCTTAAGATTATTTCGTGCTAATTTATTATCTTGTGTTCTACAGTGTAATCAGGTTTATCGTTAGAATAGTCAAAGTGAAGTATTGTATCTATTTGTAACCTTTCGAGCAATTTAATGACTTCTTAATCACTACTGCGATCGAATTTTATGGAGTATCTGGTTAATGAGCATGATTTCCACCTCGGTCAACATGAGGAGGAGGTACCGCGACAAGTGTATTATGGATTCTCATGGAGAATATTGAAAATAATTGAACTAAAGTTTTCAAAAAGGTCAAGCTACGGAATTTTCTTACATATATATGGATTATTTTTTCATTACCACTAAGCAGTCGTGGTAGCTTATTGGTCAATATGGCAAGTGTTATAACCATCGTTGTTCTAGCAGATTGTCGGATTCAAATCTTGATTCTATCAAAACCCAACACAGAGAATAATGAAATCAATGTACATTAAATGGAAATGAGCGTCGCTCTTCATTTAGTATGTTGCAAAAATTTAGAAAAGTGAGGTGCTTGTACAGTTATTGTAATTGCACCCTTATATTCATATATATTATTATATTAGGTTACATTTTTCCCAGTTAATTTTCTGTTGATTGATTGCTTATTATTGTTGTAATCGTAAGCAACACAAAGGCTATTGGCGACGGACCTTACTTACTTACTCGGAGGAATTGAGCTCACCCAAAGGGTTTTGAGCTGCGTATCGACCCTCCGTGAAGTTACTTTATTTGTATACTAAAAAAATACATATACAAAATGGTCCCGAGCCAGGGACCTACCCCAAAATTCTTTAGAATAGTGGGAAGAATATAGAAATAGTACTTTAAAATTTTGTATACCAATACGATTACAAAAAATTAAACACGCGTGTGTACATACAAACTGGAACACACATTCCACACCACGCTAAAGTGAGGAATTTTGAGTGATTAAATGGGCATTATCCCTCTACAGGGTTGACATTCAGTTGCAACAGGATTAAAACCCACGACCAGTCAAAAACAATGCTGGAACTACAATTCGCGAGTCTTTGTGATGTCAGAACTCGAACAGACGACTTAACAGAAATATTGTCGTTCATGAGTTCGTGACCATAACCACTCGTTAATCTCTTGTGGCCACTGTACAGTTCTCTCAAAAAACTGTTTACCGAAATATTGTATTATAAATCGATTTTTTTGAAAAAACGAGGGTTTTTAATTGTTAATTAACGTCACTCTTTGAAGGGGCTACTAGAAATTTTTTGTTTTAAATAGGCTGCATTTTGGTAGTCAAGCCTTTGAAGATATGACAAGCCCCTAAGAGTGAAAACCATTTAATGCGTGTCCCCATCTAGCGGTGGCTCCCGCTTCCAAATCTCTTACGCTTAAATTTATTCAATTCAAGCTCTCGTTGGATGCTAAATATTTCCAATATTTAATTTTGCCAAGAGTAATAGAGCCAAATTAATACTCTATAAGTGTTTTACATGCCATAAGATTTTGGCACAACTTTGGGCTTACGAGACGGGAGCACTGCCTATAAGCCGCCGAGTTGACTGTGGGACCAAAACTTAAGCCAACGATTCAACAGAAGAGAAGAAAACCACGAGTTCACGATCTAAATCACTATGCTACTGTGGCGTTGAAAAAAGTTAAGACAAGAAATTTTCAATTTCCTCGAGTAAAATTAAAAGAAAAAAATAGTGTCCAAGAGAGGAAGGAGTTAAATACACAGTTTAGATTCATAGCTCGTATACTCTTTTTATGTTATTACTCTTTTGTTTTTGCTTGATAAAATTTAAGAAGCATGTTAAGATCTTTGAAGAGAATAAACCAAGCTATTTATGTGCAGAAAGAAAACTTGAAGGAAACTAAATGCACTGGTATTTCGTATTGAATGGCTTTGTTTCTCAAAATTTATCTCTGAAAGGGAAGTTTATGGCTTAGTAATGGCAAATGAACTTGAGATAAAAATTTATTGACTGTTTAATGCTTTTAATTTACGAGAGAAACTTAATGAGCCAGAACTTTAGATTATTCTTTAAATCTCGTGGAACACTAGAAGGAATGTGTCACATGTAGAATATTTGATGGAAAAGTTCGTTTTAAACCTCAATGAAAAAGCGTTCTAATGTTTTGCGAATGTTACTTTTGGTATATATGTTACCGTTAAAGTGTTTCTTAGAATAACTAGGTATTTCATGAAATAACTGAATGAATAACTAAGTCAGTGGAAGTAAATAATAGGAGAAAAGTTTCAAACTTTACCTAGTTATTTTATGAAATAACTAGTTATTCTATATATATGTGTGTGATAACTAATAATAGACCGTTAGAATGAAAAAAAATTCAAATTTATTTTATAAATTAATTGATCCTAAATAGCTAAAATTTCTCGAAAAATATATTTTATCCCTATTGCGGATAATTAGTTTGAATAAACAAATAATAAGGGAACAACAGATGATGTAATTTATTATTGCTCACATTGCGAACACTAGTTAAACAGAAAGGGAAAAATAATATGTTGCAGAAATAGTAATATATTTAAATATTACCACAAAAAAAAATACATTCTTGAAGACAAATTGGCTTCTCATAAAATTTTTCATGCAAAAATGTAAGAGAATATTAATTTAAATTTTACGAGATACCTTTATTTTACTTTTCATTATTTATCAAAACAAAGATTGCTGTGATGTCACTTTGAATGACATTGCTTATCATTTTTGAAACAAGTACACTTTTTACTAATACACATTTTTCTATACGAGCGCTCTTTATATGGTTGCCCAGTGAGCTGTTATAACAGATAAAAGCGTTATGTCATTATTCGGAACTTCTTCAACGGAAATTAATTTTCTCTCCAAAAATTGAATTATAATCTGAAGTACAATTGTTTTATTCGACCACCTCTTGTACCTAATAGGAGAAATCCTTCCCAAAACCAGCAAAAGGCTTTTGAGTTTACAAAGAAGAAGAAAGCCTGCTATAAACTGTTCATAGTTTGGAGTGCCGTATATATTTCATACTTTAACGACAAGTAATCGTTATTCTGTAGAATACCTAGGTAAATCACAGAATTGAATAATTTTTATATTTTAACTGACTTGTCTAGTTATTTCATGAGAAATACCTGGTTATTCTGATAAATAAAGTATTTCACACTTTAGCGATAACATATTTATATCTTAAGAATTTTATATGTAGAAACTTAACTCGAATCACATTAATATTTGCGTATAATATAAAACTTTTATTTATCGTAGAATAAGTAAAAAAGCACTTGCATTAAGTAAATAGAATAGATAAATTTTTTTTTAATTACCGTATTTACTCGAATCTAAGCCGACAACGATTCTAAGTCGCACCCCGAATTCTCTACAAGTTTTTGTGAAAAAAAATTTAAAAAATTGCAAAAAGGTTCATCGACATTCGAGACTTGAGAAATTTAAAAAGAAATTTTAATGAGAAATAATAAGTTAGTTATTGATTTATTTAACCAGCATTAAAAAACTTTCAAATTTTTACCATGAACCTACAATTACTCAAATCGTCAGTATCATGTTTCGAAAAGGATTTGTCATTCCACTGTCACAGTCGACTTCGGTAATTGGTGTCGAATTCATGCAGTGTCATCCAGCGCATTTGTTATGTAACGTTTTTTAAAAGAATGTATTTCGGGAGAATTATTAAAGATTCTTGAATATTTATAAGCAAAATTTACGCCAACGACATACGTTTGTTTCATACGTGTCAATTTTTTCAGTGGCGCTACTCTATTCGTTTTTTTCTGCGTATAAAATTGCCTCTTTTTTATACTTACTTGCGTCGTACTGAACTCTTCTTGTTACTATTACCGATATCTTTGGTGTTTTGGTGATTAAAGAAAGCATATACAAAAAAACTTTCCAAAAAAAACGATCAGACAACGATGCTTAGGATAGACTGATTGAGTGAGTGAGTGAATATTAACGTCGCATGTTCAGCTACATGAGGGCTTTGAATATGCTCAAGTGACGAGAAAGACACCTGAGTGGGTACCCCTTCTGCTAACTACCACACCACACCAACGGAGAACGTTTGAGCTCTAGACAGATTTAACGTGCATCGCTCCCCTACACGGCGGGTCTTCAGTGGTACTGGGTTCGAACTCATGATATAACATCCACGATCCTATACCTTGACCACTTGGCTACCGCGGTCACTAGGATAGACTGAGTACTGGAGATAAATTGCGGAATGGGATAAGTCATCGCCCAAATGGTCAAAATGGACGGAGACATTTTTTCTTTTAAAAAAGGATGTAACTCAATTTCTCCAATCCAACAATTGTTTTGTCTTCGATTCTAAGTCTCACCCGATTTTCAGTAGCATTAGACTGAAAAAAAAAGTGTGGCTAAGATTCGAGTAAACACGGTATTTCCTCTTACTCTCTATACTATAAACTATCTTTTCCGCATAGGTAAGCTCAGATTTATAATAATAATTCTTTTTCTACCCTTAACCTTAATCCACCTAACATTAAAGCTTAATGCATCCATGTGTTCTGTTTCCTGTATTTGTAAATAAATGATTGATAAGTACCCTTACGCAATGAGTGAAAGCTCCCCCCACATGTTGCCATGAATCCAGATGCTGAAACATCGTTTCTTATCGATGGTATTATAAGAACAATGATTTACGACTTCCCGCTCAGATACTTTTAATTTTCTCGCCTCATTAGCCCCATCTATTTACTCAGAGTCGATTGGCTCTTGCGCCGGGGCCATTAATACCGTAACGAGATATCGAAGATGGACAAATTTTTTTCTTCTGTTTTGCTTTTAATAAGGGGATCGGTAATAGAAATGTATTGATTTCATTACGGCTGTCGACAAGGGAAATAAATAGCGTTGGTTTGTGGTACGTGAATGGCTGGTGGGATTTGTGTTCAATTTTTTAAAAATATATTTGCAGAGAGGCTAATAAAATTTCAGTTAAGCAATTTCTAACCCGTTTTGGATTTAAATTAAACTATAATAAAACGTATACAGGGAGAGATATTTGTGTATAGATAACCATATGGCAATAGCCTTCTCGTTTCTTTTTAGTGAGAGTTAATCAGCACTAATGCTGTGACTGGTGATTGGTGAAATGAATTGCAAGTTGTGTGTGGGGGACTTATATATCTTGAATTTATTACTAAAAAATTGCAATAAAGAATAATCAAAGAATTTCTCTATTGGTATCAGAAATTCATACATTACTGTTATTTCATTTTTATATCACGAAGTTTAAATATATTTAGAACTAGAATACTATTTTGGTACGTCTTCAGCCATAGAATGCACTGGTGGGCAATGATTACGGACGTAAAGAAGTGGACATGTACATGAAAATAAATGTAAGGGGTTGTAGACCAAGATATATTGGCAGCATACTTAGTGTGAATTAATACAAAAATTTTTTCAAAGGATGCACTCATAGTTTTTGAAAAGGCTGTTTATGTTTCAAGCCTATATTACCTGAATACATGTCTGTGTAAGGGAACCACAATAATTACATCAAAAAATCATCAATGCCATGTTATTAAGAGCTGTATCTCTACCGTGCAAGGCGGAGTAATTCAGAATAACATGATCCAGGAGCTATTGATGCAAGTTGTTCGAGTTTTCTCATAATTTGCGATTAAGAGGGTTTCCTTTTAGTGGGAGGACATTGTCTTGTAGCAATGCTTTACACCAAGCTATTCCATACACTTTCTATGAGGTTAAATCAGGGAAACATGGTGGTCAATGCTATCTGAGAGATATCTTCAGGGTCAAGACAATATTGCTCAGCTTGTGTTTTATTAAAAGTAAGCTTATCATCCGTAAAACGAAACTTTTCGCAGACATCCTTCAAAAAATTCAAACATTGGACAGCCGAAT
>BMAO01005227.1:0-13665 GCA_019973975.1 Trichonephila clavata
CCTCGGCCAAGTGTCGTCCTCATCATTTAACAGAGGTTCAAAATTATGAAATTCGTTGCCAACAGCTTTCCCGTTGCTTTACTGTGCGACGTTAATATAAACTTCAACTCAACTCTGACCAGCACTGTTTCAATCGAACCAAGTGTTTTAATCCTGATTCCGATAAAGGTTCATCGTATAATGAGGTTGATGTACATTAAATGTATCCGGGCTTAAAATCCTCACTTTAACATAATGAAAGCTGTTCAAGCCTCTTTCTTTTAATGTTGAAAAGAATCTCTCTCTCTCTCTTGCTAGTTATTGCAAATATTGGAGATCACACAAAATACTGGTTTTTTTTCGTGTTCGGTTAGTTGAACGGAGTTGTTATTTAAACTATTTCATCCTTGAGTTTTATTTTATTTTCCCAATTAATTTAGCTTTGATGTCTTTTAAAATGTTGCATTTTGAATGAAAAGCAGTATATATATATTTCTAATGGGTTGCATAAAGGTAACTGAGGTTTTGCAGACATGGCAAATCCTCAAATGGGACAGACATTTCATTTGTAAGAGCAGTGTATAAGCAAAATGCGTGTTTTTTTTTGTTGCAGTTAAATAATATTAATATTTACCTATATACAAATGCTTAAAAATTTCATCTTCACTGTTCAAGTTTTCTTCAATAAAACAATAATAAACATGAACATAATTATAATTTTCTCTCTCTGGACCTTATAATGCCATAAATAAATATCTGCTCAAAGTAAATGCATATATACGCTGTATCAGTCTTATCAGTGATACCGGACCCCCACTCCCACGCTTCAGGAGCCCCAAAATATGTGAGCCAGAAATCGTAAAATGTTAAGGAGCCCCAGAAAATGATCCCCAAGGAATTTTGAATACAAGTCCACTCTCAGGGTTAGCTGGTACAATTTTTATGCACTATTTTTCAAATTACAATTTTTATTACTTAAATAAAACAGTCGAGCAAATATTTCCTGTAAAAAACCAGATTCCTTCTGTTTCGTACACTTTGAGATTGTTCATTTTTTTTAACTGTCAGAAATTATACGTTGCTTCTTTAAAATGTAAGAAAACATCAAGTGGTTATATAATTAAACTCCCGCTATAAAAACAACCTCCTACAGCGCAAATGGGTGAACGGAATGCAACGAAATTTTTTATATGGACTATACACGAGATGCACTCACTAAATTTTAAAAAAAGGGGGAGGGATTTCTGGAAACAAAAATTCCTTCTTGAGAAAAAAAAAATTAAATTTAACATAATAAACAAACTTTGGAAACGGAATAAAGAAACAATATTAACATTTTTTTACTAGTTTTCTATCACCTTACCATCGAATCATTACATTAAGTAAAGGTAAGAGAAAAAAATACACAGTTCAGTTTTCAGAAACAAAAAAGATTAGGACGAAATTGCACCAGAGGAGCAGCTGTTAATCGTGTCTAGGACGATTTAAGGAACTTTGCTCCTAGTGATCAGCCTCAATCACCCGCAACATTTCAAGTCGAATGACAGTGTGTTCAACAGCAGACCGTACCTGCTCAGTTGTGAGCCTTCGCACACGAAACATTATGGTGCTCTTCAAGCCATTCAACGTCGGAACACCTTTAAGGTACATCAGACATTTTAAACAGCCCATAAGCAGAAATCTTACGAAGTTGAATCCGGTGAGCGCGGTGGCCATAGATTAGAAAGGGAGTGACTAATACACCTTCTTCTGTGAAGTGTTGGAGCAATAGCACCTTTACTGAACCATGGATATGTGGGGCACTCCTTCCTACATTAAAACAGGCTGATGTAAGGACCCGTGTTTGCTGCAGTTGCGGCACAAAAAACCTCTGCAGTATTTTATGTTAGCGACGACCCCCAACGGAAAATGCGTCACGTCCATGTTCACTGATTTCCTCAAAGAAGAATGGCCAAGGATAAAGTCGCAGTGAATCCACACCAGACAATGACTATTGGAGATTGTAGGGGAATTTCAGTGTGGATCCCTGGATTTTCCTTATCCCAAATGAGGAAATTCTGTTTGTTGACTGTCTCATTGAGGTAGAAATAAGTCTTGTCGATCTACAGAATATTCAAGGGCCATGACAGATTGACAGTCATCTGTTGAGAAAACTGACTGCGTTGTGGCTTCTAACGATCAACCAGCTCCTGGGTATGGCGGATCTTGTATGGGAAGTAGTGCATTATGTTTCTGAGTACTTTTCGGACAGTGTTGTAAGAATAGTCTGTCTGTCGAGAAACTGCATGAGCGCTACTGCTCCCAAATTCTGATGTCTGTGACTGTACGTCAACAGCTGTTTTGACGGCATCAACAAGTACCGGTGTGATACGTTTACGGTCTCTTCCAGGTTGAACTCCTAATTTCCCCGTCTCTTCAAATCTCTTAATCATTGCCCGGATACCTTTAGTAGACATAGGTCTACAGTGTAGGTTCTTTCGATGACGAAACTCAGGAACTGCAGTAGAAACATTCCCCTTGTTTTCGTAAAACTGCATCAACAATAACGCACGTTCAACTAAAGCAACCTCCATTAGTACAGCTGGAAACATCGACTTAAATTTGACAAAATCTGCAAACGTTTTATAACCTTGTGACGGATCTATACACGTCTATAACTAACCCTTGGGGACTTTTCTGGGGCAATAATATTACCAACCAACTTTCACCGAAGCAAGGAAACGTGATTAGGCAAACTAAGTATATTATTTAAATTCTGTATTCGAGGGTTTTGGGAGTTAGTTGGTGAGTAAAGTATCATTAAATTATTAAGTGCAAATCGGAGTTTATCAATTGAAGAATTCTAAGAAAGTATCACTCAACGGTGATTAAATCCGGATAAAGATCGCATTAAATGCCTCAACTGGAGGACTCATATTCATAAAAGTACAGGTATCGTGATCCTTGTTTAAATAGAGGTTTAGCTTATTAGTGCGCGACGTAGTTTATATTGAGCTTGTTTGGATTATCGTGGAATCAGTTGAGGGTCCGTATTATTATCCCCAGGCTAACGAGTTTTACCTTCGCGCTCTGTTATCTGATCATTTATCTTAATTAGATTATTATTGCGCTGGCTTTATATTTTGGTGACAATAAAATAATTAGAGTGAATCACACACATGTCTACTGATTATTCAGTTCCTCTTACACATCTAGCCGGGTCCGAGGGTAGACAAGGGGATCAGATGGAAGCAGGAACCAACAAGCATTACACCCAAATGTTTTGCATAAAGTTTCCTCTTCTTCCCAAGCATGCAAATCTCAACAACTGACAGCTTTTCTCTGTTTTGCATTTTATTATTCATAATTCTTGTTCTGGATTGTTAATATCGCTTTGTATTCGGTTCTGGTCGTTTATTGTGCTAATTTCATGTTTTTCACGAAAAGGCGCCCTCTGATGGACATTTTGGAACTAAGTTTTTTTCTCGATATTCTGTGATTGCTTCTCGTGTATAGCCTATACAGAAATTTTGGTTCATTCCGCTCACCCGTTTTGCGTTGTAGGATGTCGTTTATAGGGAAAGTTTAATTATATCTACCTGGTACACACATAAAGCTTCCTCTTCTTCCCAAGCAGGCAAATCTCTACATTTTTTTTCTCCTACATCTGACAGCCTTTCCCTGTGTTTTGCATTTTATTATTCATAATTCTTGCTCTGGATTGTGTTTAGATTGTTTCTGTATTCCGTTTTGGTCGTTTATTGAGTTAAATTTCTTTTTTTTCTTCCTAAAAAGGGATTTTTTCAACCCCCCCTTTTTTTTGAAATTCTGTGAGTGCATTTTGTGTATAGCTATGTACGAAATTTCAATGCATTCCGTTCACCGGTTTGCGCTGTAGGAGGCCGTTTATACAGAAAGTTTAATTATAACCATACACCCCTGGTATATTTTTAGTAGTAATATTTAAAATGTTCTGTTATTAAAAATAGTACAAAAATACTATCATTGCAATGATGCATTGTACGGACAAAAATAAAACTAAGATTTCATATTTGTCGTAAAATATTTGTTGTTTATGAGATGGGTTAAAAAGTGAAATTTTGATTATATATATAGGTTCTTTTTAAGAATGAAATACACGCGATAACAAAAACATGTTCATTTTCCCACTACACAGCAACAAATGACAGAAAACAACTGTTGCGGCATAAGTTTCTTTACACAAATTACCTACGATTAGATCTACACATAATGAAGAGAATTGTGCGCTTTACGCCTGTGTGTAATCAAAGACTAAATGTGCATCATACGGTGCCTAGTCACGTCCTCTTTCTGGACAAACAATCCTTTCTTCTACTTTGTAACTCCTTGGAACCCATTTTCTCATTTTGTTATCGTACTTTCATTCTTTCGACCTTGGCAGGGAGCCATTAAAACTATCGATAAGATCTTCAATTTTCGCAGCTCTTTAAATAGACATTTTTATTATGTAAGCTCATATATTCTTATTCCACCTTCGTCTTCAGAGCCCGGATAGCTCAGTCGGTAGAGCGTTAGGCTTTTAACCTAACGGTCCAGGGTTCGAGTCCCTGTTCGGGCGGTTATTGTTTTTCAAAATAAAATTCAAAATTCGTAAAATAATTTAATGTATAATGCATAAATAGCTAAGAATATATTTCTCCTTTTTTTTTGTGGAAATTACGTATCACTTAACATATTACTGAGTTACGGTAGTGCACACATGAATTTTTCAAGGGGGGGGGGGTCCAAGTCCACCATTTTCGTATAATGCTCCAACATTCCGTCCAATATATTCTTTTGATTTTGTCGGTTTTCGGTAAGTGAAAACAATAAAAAAATTTATTGTTGAATAAATAATTAGCATTGATTAATAAAATTAATTATTAAAAATAAAAACTGAATTGAATTTTGCGTATATATACATAGTACTGTAATCAATCGGAAAAAGGGCTTTGGAAGGGTAGGGGTCAGGACCTGCCCCCCCCCCTTTAGTGCGCCACTGCTAAGTTACCTTTATGTTATTTTAGATGAAAATATATTTATCTATGTTAACCCTATTTTATTGGAATCGGATAATTGATCGCTTAATATGTAGCAACGTGAAATAAAATGACTGAAAAACCATCTATTTAAAAAAACGATGATATTTAAAATGATCAAAGGATTCATTTTTTAAAAAGTTATTTCCTTTTTGTCTTATCACTCTTATGTCTCTCAGTCAAATTTCCGAATAAATACAATGAATAGAAAGATAATACAGAGTACTGTATACACAGAGTACATATTGTGTATATCTCTACCGTAAACTGTCGTGAATAACTACCCCAGTTCTCCTTTCAGTATTTTTGCAGGGAATTTAAAATTTTTCGTGATTTTTAATCATTTTTCAAATGATTACACATAAAAAGTTTTGTGGTTCTATGTTAATTAGGAAAGATTTTACAACTAAATATACCTAGAACGTCCACTGGTTTGACACCAAGACAATTTATCGTTAAAAATAGCTGTCGTTCAACAAAAGATAGTTCACTAAGTACATACTAATTTTAAAACAAACTACAGGAAGTAATATCACACATTTATTTGATCTTGAAGGCAGTGTTATTGGGTTCACAGCAGAAATGAGAGTCAGTTATACTAAAATCGTTGTGTCTACGTATTTCGTTACACAGCATTTGCATTTTGCAATTACGTTCAAATTACGTAAGTGCAGGAAATTTGAAAAAATCAGGTAAATACTGAATTTAAAGGAATTGCAAATTCACTAAAACTCAAAAAGTGCGAAATTAAAAAATGTGGGAAATAAAAAATGGAGAGAAATATAACTAAAAATTGTTAGTCCTGCAAGAAAAGGATATGTGTGTCCTGCAGGAAAAATTGAATATGTCTGTGTTCATTGCAAATGAAATATGTATAAAAATTATGCACAAAAACGATAAATAATTATTAAAAAACTCGCATTCTCACCAAAATTATGATTTTCCTTGTTATATTAATATTTCTGAATATTATTGTTTTATTCCATTTCATAAGATTAAGTAATTTGTTTTGTTAGTTTTTTTATGATATGAAGGATCATCATATATGATAATCACATGAAATAACATTAAACAGTCTTATAACTAAACCCTTCTGAACAGTATAGACCTGCAATTCTTTAGTTATTACAATTATTCAATTCCTACTATTAGTTCACACTCTCCCTATATATGTTGAAATTTTCAATCGTTAATAAAATACTTTTTGTTCATTCACTGAAGTTCAAATACGTTTTTTTAAACTTGCAGTGGATAACACGTGATGTTTTAGTACAGTTTTTTTCAAATATTAATTCATCAATGAAATTTATTTTCTTATTTTAAATTTATTCTGCGTTATTTCTGACGAAGTTATAACTAACTACAACAGATCGCGCTACGTAATTTCAAATATATTTTTTAAAACTTTTAGTGGATCACACGATGTTAATACAGTTTTTTAAACATTAATTCATTTATTCAATTAAATTAAATTTTCTTCGGTGACCTTAAGTAGGAATTGACTTTAATATTTTATATTACTTGTTTTATATATTTTATATCACGGCGTCGCTAAAAGACACCGGCGGATGTTTAAGGGTAATCGAAATCCCGGACATTCTAGTATTAAGACAAGTGTCAAATGGGCCCCTGGCTGAGAGTCTCAGCCTCGAACGGGCTTCGTCTTCTCCATTCGACCTTAATAAGATCATAATTCGAAAAAGTTTAACTGTCCCGAAAAACTGGGATTTCGACCTATGTGCGAACTGGCAATAATGGTAGGACTACGAATTTAAAATGTATAGAAATGTAACGTAAATTTTATTAATTTAAAATGTAGAAAACGAATTTTCTTAGAAAAAATTAATTTTATTATGGATTGCTGTTGTTAAACTTTACTATATGTAGTAAATTCGATAAAAGGGTTGGAAATGTAGCCTACTTTTGATTAAGGGCCCAGGGCCTCGAGTAGTATTAGGACGTCATTGACTGGTGCAAATTAAATCGGTCGAGACTCAAAGTCTTCCCGTTGGCGTAGTGTGGAGGCAAAGAGAGTGAGGTGCCAGCTCAGGTGTTGTCTTTGTCACTTGACCGAGGCTCACAATTACAATGTTTTCATCAGTAGCCATCATGTTGCTTTTTGTTCGATGCTAATGAACAATCATTCGTGAACAGTGGCGCACACAAGGTCCTGGGTCCGGACCCCCCCCCATAACCCTTGATTTTTTCCCGATTGATTATAATCCTATGTATATAGTATGTAAAATTTAATGAAGTATTTGCTTTTAATAATAAATTTTATTAATTAATGCTAATTATTTCTTCAATAATTAATTTTTTACTTTTTTTTTTGTTCCCCAAAATTGACAAAATCAAAAGAATATGTTGGGCGGCGTATTGGAGCATGATACGAGAATGGTGAACTTTTGACCCTGGACCCCCTAATTTATGGCTTCGTAGGAGTCAGGACAATTTTTAACCTCCCTGGTATCCTAGGCAATTCAAATTGTTACACCCCCTACAAGCACACTGTTTAACTCGATAGCTCTAACACGTAAGTGGACTGAAGAGTCTCTAACACAGTTAGTTCATGACACACAATCACGACACAGTTTTCTTGTGGACTTGCGTTTATTAATTTCTCATAACTTCTGTACATTTACATTGGAGTTGCAGGGCATGCGCAGTTCAGGCTGCGCAATTGGGATTGCGCAGACACAGTTTATACATACATTACTACAGACACAACAACACACTCTACTCTCTTAACTACACAGATAGCGCTTCGTATGCCGTGAACTAACATACCGCCCCACATTGCACTGGTTACACCATGCAATCACTGTATTAATAATTACACAAAATACATCTAAATTGTTCATCACTCAAATTCCACAAAAGACACTTAAAGAAATGCACTATATCATTAAAAATAAATAATAAAAAAAACAATTCACTTGAATTGATTAAAACACACAAAAAAATAAATTTTATCAACAGTATTTAATCATTTGGCATTGGCAAAACACAAACTTTAGATATGGCTCTTTACAAGTACTAAATTGAGTTTTCACTTTAACTACACGAATATTGTTATCGACTCCTAAATAAACTTGAATAATTCTTCCTAATAACCACTTGTATGGTGGCAAATTCTCTTCAATTAAGAGTACTAAATCTCCAACTTTTACATTATTTTTTTTCGAACATCCATCTGTTCCTTTGTTGCATTTGATTAAGATAATTGCGATGCCAAAATTTCACATTAATTGCACTATTCTAGTAATTTTTTCCCATTTCTTAAGGTAATTCTCCTTTATATTTATTAAGTTGGGCTCAATAATAGAATTCAAGGATCTATTAATCAAGAAGTGAGCAGGAGTAAGAACTTCAAACTCATTCTCATTAGTAGACAAGGGGCAAAGAGGTCGAGAATTTAACATACCCTCGATTTGAACTATCACGGTTAAAAATTCTTCATAAGTCAAATTTATTCCCCTCATAACTCTTTTTAGATGATATTTAAATGATTTAATAGCAGCCTCCCATAGACCACCAAAGTTGGGGGATCTAGGGGGTATAAACTTCCACTTAATGCCTTCTGCCGCTAAGAATCTAGCTAATTGATCATCTGGTTTGCTAACCATTTCATGAAGTTTTTTAATTTCCCTATTAGCTCCTACAAAATTTTTAGCGTTATCAGAAAATAATTTTGCACATTTCCCTCTTCGTGCAATAAATCTTTTTAAAGTCGCAATAAATGCATCGGAAGTTAAATCATTCACTACTTCTATGTGTACAGCTTTAAACACAAACAGATAAATATACAAACATAGATTTTATGCAAACTTCCTTTGCGTTGGCTTTTGTTTTTTATGAAGAAAGGACCACAAAAGTCGACACCCGAGCAGTTAAAAGGGTAGTCAGTGGTAACCCTTTCCTTAGGCAGATTGCCCATTATTTGAGATGTAATAACAGGTTTACATTTAAAACAGATTATACATTTATGAACAATTTTTCTACAAAGATTGCGACCATTGAGAGGCCAAAATTTTTCGCGAACATAATTCAAAAGTGAAAAAGCACCAACATGAAAGTATTTGTTATGCAAATATTCAATTATCATACATGACAGTTTATGGATTTTAGGCAAAATAATTTGATGTTTTTGATTAAAAGGAAAATTTGTATTATCTAATCGACCACCCACTCTAAGCACTCCATCTGAATCCAAAAATGGATTGAGACTTTTCAACTTACTTTTTGGCAAGATAGGTTTTTGTTTTTCCATACATTTTATTTCTACTGAAAATTCTTGCCTTTGTACACTTTTTATTAAGAAGATCTCTGCTTTCTCCAATTCATCTACTGTTAGTGGGCCACTGGCTTTAACCTTCTCCTCAGGTTGTTTACGAACCTAAAAATATAACTTAAGATACGCAAAATGGTTAAATAGTTATTACTAAGGTTACACAAATTGTTCACAAAGTCATTCACAAAAATGTTAAAAACTGGCACTTCATTCTCAAGTTTTTCAAGGACACTGTTCTTCAGTTCTGAATTGTACGCATCGTTGTTTTCACTAATGTGCACAGGTTTGTTCGGATAATCACTGCCAGATAGAAACTCTGGACCGTTCCACCACATTTCTTGGTTCAGAAGTTTGTCAGGATCTACTCCACGAGAAATCAAATCTGCAGGATTCTGGTTGGATGGCACATGTTTCCATTTCCGTACAGGGAACAAATCTTGAAGCTTAGCAATTCTATTCTGCACAAATGTTTTAAGGTCCATCGGTTCTTTTTGTAGCCAAGACAACACTATCATTGAATCAGTCCACAGATAAACTTTAACTGATTCCAGCTTCAAGGCATCAATCACTCTTTTCACAAGTTTGGACAAAAGGACAGCGGCGCACAGTTCCAATCTTGGAATAGTTAGACTCTTAATTGGTGAAACTCTCGATTTGCTAGTAATTAATCTCACTAACGTCACTCCCGAATTATTTTTTGATTTGCAATACACTGCAGCTCCATAGCAACGCTCTGACGCATCAGAAAATCCATGAATTTCTATAGATGTAGCATTCTCAATTACTACACGTCTTTGGATATTTATGTTATTTAGGCTCTCTAGCCCAATTAACAACTGGTGCCATTGATCATACACTTTCTTTGGGAGTGGATCTTTCCAGTCAATACTAAGTCTCCAAAGCCTCTGCATAAACATCTTGGCGTTGGACACCACGGGTCCCACAAGACCCAAAGGATCAAACAGTCTCGCAATAGTTGACAAAACGCTTCTCTTGGTATACGAATCACTTAGTATCACGTCAATTTTAAACGAAAAAGTGTCTCTTCCTGGGTCCAGGACACACCTAAGGTTTTGGTCTCATTTGGTCTAGAAAAATCGTAGATCCCATTTATACTCTGCGAAAGTTCAGGATGATTTCCCCGGATTTTATGCAATTCCATGCCTGCACTTTTCAAAATTTCAATTAACTGATATCGTAGCTCCTTAGCCTCTTCTAAGGTGTCCGCCCCGCATAACGCATCGTCCATGTAGAAATTGCTTCGAAGGACTGGTGCTGCTATCGGAATTTATTTTCTTCATCATAGGACAATTGTTTCAATGTTCGTTGCGCTAAGTATGGGGCACTGGTCGTCCCGTACGTGACTGTTTCAAGCTCATATGTTTTTCTCGGTCGTGTTTATTGTCCTTCCACAATATTTGTTGCAGACAGCGTTGTTCGGAATCAATTAGGATCATTCGATAAATTTTTTAATGTCCGCAGTCAGTGCATATCTGTAAGTTCGGAATCTAATCATCTGGGCATATAAGTCATCTTGGATGACTCCTCCATTATACTGAATATCATTCAGTGATAATCCATTATCTGTAGGACTAGACGCATTGTAGACCACCTCACCTTAGTAGTACTTTTTTCGGGTCTATAGACGCCATGATGAGGTAAGAAATAGTTCATCTTCGAATTATTTTCTTCTACCTTCACTTCTTTCATATGTCCCATTTGTTCATATTCTTGCATGAATTCTCTATACAATTTTAGATGTTGTGGATCCTTTGCAATCTAAGCCACAATGCATTTAATCGTTTGAGAGCAATGCCCCTGGAATTCCCTAAACAATTTGGATCACCCTTAAGGGGCATTTTAACTATGTACCGTCCCTCCTCGTCTCTAGAATGTGTTTTCATAAAGTGTTCCTCACATAAACTAGCCTCATTACTTTTTGTTTGCACATCTCCACATTTTCGACTTCCCAAAATTTTTGCAACGTTTTATTTAAATCCTCGTCCTTAACTAAACCGCAATGAACTTTAGTTTCATTAAATGAATCTACATTACCACTTACAACGTAACCAAAAACCGTGTTTTGTAAAATTAGATCTGAATTTTTTATCTTAAATTTTTCCGGTCTCAATAGTTCAAAAAATATTTCTGCACCTAACAACATGTCTATTTTATCTGGAATATTAAAACGTTCATCAGCTAACTCCACTACATCTGAAAAATTAACACTAGTATTAAACGTATTACTTGGAATAAAATCTGTGATTTTTTTAACTACTAACATATTTAAATCCTTCACGAATGTATTATTTTTATTTGAAATTGTCGTTTTAACGCAACCGTTAACAATCATAGATGCATCATTTAAACATGAGATCAAAGTATTAATCTTTTCACTTTTCAGTTGTAATTTATTGGCGCACTCCTTAGTTATAAGACAAACCATACTGCCTCCATCTAACAAACACCTACATTCATGCCAATTCGAATATTTATCCTTTATTAATACGCGAGCTGTGCTCAGTAAGCATCTTTTAATTTTGTTATGACTAAATGTAGTCGCCACGATTTCTTGCTTGTTTATATTTGAATTAGGAACGAACGGAGGGCAGAAGCATTGAAAGATATCGTTTGCGATCTCTCTTCAAGGACCGAAGGAGGCCCGATTTGGGGAGTTGGGATACTTTTTATTTCTCTTTGAAAATGAAGCAATTTATTATGCGGCTTCTTACAAACTATGCAATTTCTAGAGCGACACTGTTTTACACAACATTCTGGGGATAGACATTTAAAGCACATTTTATTGTTTTTAATAAAATCTACTCTTTCATTTATCGAAAAACCTTTAAACTGAGGGCAAAATTGCAAAGCATGTGCTTCATTTTTACACAACACACATTTTTCATTCTTTATTTCAGAAAAAAATACGCTCGAAACTCCTCTCTGACTTCGCGAGCTGTTATATCTCTGATGATTATTGAACTCATATCGTTTATTTTCATTTCCAGTGAAGGACCTGGAAAATGTATTAGACTCGCTTTTAAATTTACCTTTAGAAGATAAATAAATATCACATTCTCGCCCTAACTCGTGGGGTTTAAAAAATGTTTCTCCTTGTTTTACACTAATATGAGTCACTAATTCTCTGTCAAGAGTGCTCATCATTTTATCCGCAACAATTAATTCACATACTGACTTAAATTCATTAACATTTCGTAACTGACAGTAATACTCAAATGTTGCACTTAACCTAGACGCAAATTGAACATAACTCTCTGAATTTAATTTTTGAGTTTTACGAAAATTATTATAGCATTCTTGCGGTGTAGGCTGAAATTCTTTCAAAACTAAATTTTTTAGTTTTTCATAACTGCGCAATTCTTCCTCTGACACATAAATCATTAAGTTATTCGCTCTCTCTCCTAAGATATTTAAAAGAATTTCCGATTTCCATTCTTCGGGAACCCTTTGTTTTGAATGCTTTCTCTAATGACTGAAAAAATAAATTATATGACTCAACACGCGAGGGTACAGAGATAGTTAATGTTTTTACACTTTTTATTAACGTTTCGATACTAATATTGTTACATGTTTCGGTGGCGCTCACTGTTGAAAGTGAAGAATCATGTGTTAAATCTTTCCGAATATTAGCAAGCTCTAATTGCTTCTCTAACTGTGCTAACTTAATTTTCTCTAACTCTAAATTTGCTTCAATCGCAGATTTTTTAATTCTCGTTTCTTCAACGGCATAGTCAATAACAGTTTTAACTAATTCTGTGTCTGCATTATACACTTCACTACTTTCAATTAAAATTTTCAAATCAAGAACTTTTGCATTATCTGGCACAGTTAGTTTTAATTCCTCCGCGACAAGTTTTAACTCGTCTTTCTTCAACTTAGCAATTAAAGACATAATTAAATAATTAAAATTCTCACAAAAATTCAAAGAACATTGCTCTCACCTCACATCACTGGCTGCCGAACTTGGCTGTTTACACAAATCACTGTTTGCCGCACTTGGCTTTTCATTAGTCTTTTTTTTTAATCCATAGGTTAATCCATTAGTTTCTCTGGCCTCGTAAGGACCAGTGTTTAATTCGATAGCTCTAACACGTAAGTGGACTGAAGAGTCTCTACACATTATGTTCATGACACACAATCACGACACAGTTTTCTTGTGGACTTGCGTTTATTAATTTCTCATAACTTCTGTACATTTACATTGGAGTTGCAGGGCATGCGCAGTTCAGGCTGCGCAATTGGGATTGCGCAGACACAGTTTATACATACATTACTACAGACACAACAACACACTCTACTCTCTTAATTACACAGATAGCGCTTCGTATGCCGTGA
>BMAO01005228.1:0-15761 GCA_019973975.1 Trichonephila clavata
GGACCGTTAGTTATTGAAGTGAGAATCTAAGATTATTAAAGTGAGAATTGATGATATTCAGTGAGGATGAGTTGTATGTGAGCTGATCAAGACAGCTATTTGTGTTCAAGGCCTCATCTGTAAGACTTCTGACTGACAAGAGTTCAGGTATTGTGCGTATTATTTAAAGAAGTTAGAAATTAAACTGCTGGGGGGGGACGGATAAAAAGGAGCTTGTATAAATTATCGTAGAAATCTGTTGAATGTCCGTAAATATTATCCCCAGGCTAACTGGTCTCACTTCGGGCTCTAATCATTATCTAAATAATTTAATTGGATTATTATAGTGTCTGTGTTAATTATTGAGACAAATAAACGATTTTAGTGAATCATGTCGTCTGATCAATTAGTTGCTCCCACACTTCTAGCTGGGCCCGAGAGTAGACAAGGGGATTACAACGAAGTATTAATAGTTCAACATTACACATCTTTTCTAATAATTTCTAACTTAAACTGAAATATGTAATCAATCTAAAATTTCAGCCCAAAATACGAGATATCTCGTAGTTGGCAGTTTTGGCACACACGCTTACTACGAGATGTGTCGTAGTTGGCAGTCAATGGCTTAAAGTATCACTGCATAAAAATACAAATGATCTTTGAATTTGATAACATGATTTACTTAGCTTAACTGAATGTGAAAATATATACTTAATCCCTATTCATTTTGACAATCATTTCTTTAATTATTCAAAGAGGATTTTTTTTTTCAAATTTAATGTTTCTATTTTCCAAATACTAAACGTTTAACAATTTTCAACTCATGTTAAGTGTACATTCGCTTATAAATATAAGGAGCATTTTTTACAACAGTAAACACTATAAAAGAAAAATTAGGAAGAATATTGAAATGGTTTAACTTGAATATCATGGAAAAAACCGTTGGAAAAACTGTTTTTTCTGCCTCATTAAAATAATGTGGAGTCAGAATTATTTTTCAAACCATTATTCATTTTTTCTTTCAAATAAAAGTAGAAATGGATTGTGTTTCTTTCTTTTTATGCACAGTTAATTTTAACAAGATTTCAATTTTCTTCGCAGTTAACTATGCTTAGACTTAAAGACTGTTCTTTAGGGTTATTTTCCTGATACTAAATTGAGTTTCATTCAATTATTTGTTTGAAAAAAAGTAATTAGAGCTTATCAAAATAAAGTATTTAGTTTCATTTGATGCATTACAAGAATTCAATAGCTAAATTTATGTATTGTATTAAATATAGATGAAGATTTCTTAAACATTTTATTCATTAGTTTCAATTGCAGTAATAAACTAATTTAAAGACGTATTTGTCTCATTTTTGGATAAAAAGTTCTTAAGGATTTCCTTGAAATTCTTTCGATTCGAGAACGAAGTTCAATCACTTCATAATAAATCAAGATTAAACAGATATTTCTATAGGATTGTGTTAAAATATTAGGTTTTAATGAAAAATAATTCAATGCAAATTCCTTATATACATTTCGCAAAAGGTTTTGCGTAACTTGATGTAGTATTTATAATGCAATCCCTTAACTCAATTTGAATAAGTATATTAAAAGAAGTGTCAGATATTTGAAACGGTTCAAAGTCTCGATATTATTTATAATAAAAGATTTCTTTTTAAAAAAAGCACTTAGACTTTCAGTTTTTGATGGGTTGTGATGCGGAATTTAGAAATGAGAAAAATTATTTCTAATTTAAAAAAAAGAAAAACATATAAGTTATTATGATTTTTCATGAGCACATTTATATTTTACAGACAAATATATGATGAACTTAAACTGAATAAAACGTAAATTAACACTGCATATGCCCTTTTTAATAATATTATTAACAATATATATCTCGTTTCTATTCATTATATCTATACTTCCTTTTTTAAAAAAAATACTATTATATGAATGTGGATATTTTGAAATTAAATTCTATTATTATAATTATACATGTAGATACATTATAATAAAATAATAAAGAATTATTCTAATACTATATAGCAGTTTTAATGAAGTTTCCGACGTGTTTTTTACATTCATATTTTATGCATAGTAAAATGTATTGGAAAAAATGTAAAATATTTAAACACACAGTAACAATTTAATATATTTAATTAAAACAACATCTTCAATAATTCATTTATTAATTTGATACTTTTTTATTATTTATTTATAGTACTTTATACAATTCAAATAGTACTTATTTTCGGAATTTAAAGTGTTTTAATATTTCCATGTATAAAATTATCCTATTATGCTTTGGGGAGTAAACTGCCTTTTTTATTTAATTTTAACTTAATTTATCAAGTTTTAATTCATTGGTTTTGTTTTAATTCATTTGTTTTTAGAACTCTGTTCATTTATAATATTTTTTATACTAGAAATAAAGTATTGTAAATGATTTTAAAATGTTATTTCTCTATACTTTTACGAAATTTTAAAAAGTATTCAAACGGCTTTCAGTTTCCTAACAAAATTAAATGCAAAAGCAAAGACAAAAGATAGAAAACACTAAGAATTTAAAATGTCTAGACAAGTTTTAATTTTATTTTATTATTCTCTTTGGGGCATTAATTACTGAAAAAAACGAAAAATTTAATGAAATATTATGTTTGTATCACTTAAATACTGTACAAGTCTTAATGTTGTTTTATAATAAGCTTAGTTCTTTTTATGTTTAAGTTTTTTTATAAATGTAGTTGGAATAATATTTAATTCATAAACGGCTTTTCTGTTTTAACTCTAAATATTATGAATTAGTTGCAAACGTGTAGATATTTGTACAAGAATGTAATTTTCACACAAAAAGTTTAGTTAAAATTACAATATTTGGAATTATAATATATGGAACAATAATATTTTCCCCATTGTACTTCGAATGAAACAACTCGAAATGTAAAACATAAAATAAGCACAGTTATTCTAAATATTTGTAAAGAATATTTAAACCAATTCATACGGAAACGTTTACGAAATTGAATAATATTTTAAGCCATGGTTTCAAAAATCTCCTTAACTTATTGGAAACTAAATTTGCTGATGGAGATATAAACAAATGTTAATACTAGTTTACTCTATCGCATATATCATTGTCTCTAAACTATGGGGTCGCGTGACTTGCAGCCGAAATCGCCAAAAAAGGTAAAAAAAAATTTTTGCACAAAACATTTTGTTTGTCATTTATAAACCAAGCTAGACTCAGTGGTTCAATAGCCCCTGAAATCCAAGTTCTACTGTGCCCATCTCAGTTTTCGTGACATTAGCACTGCGGTGCATGAGCAAATGTTCCGGCCAAGTGGTCAGTCTGTTTCTTAAACGTGATCACGACTCCAAATGTCGTCGCCAAAAATGTTAGGATTTTAGTTACATATCTCTTTCCATAAAATAACATTTTCGCCAATAATAATACTATAACTTTTTATTTACTATCTTATTGGAGAAAGCCAATTGTGTTAATTTAATTTTTTATTTAAATTCTAATTAGAGCAACGATTAATTCTAAAAAATATTGAGAGGAAATTTCGTCCAGTGGTGTCAACTATTAAGCTAAGATTTAATAACATAATTATAAATAATCAAGCACATCCTTCCCATTGATACTTAAATCTTGTATAAACAGTTGTTTTTAAGAAGTAATTATCTCAGAATTTAACTCATACTCAGAATTTAACTCTTAATAGACAGATTGTAGTTTATATGTATGATTTACCTTGTAATTACAATGTATATAATGTTTTTTTTTTTTTGTTAATTTAAATTTCTATACCGTTAAATTCCGAAAGTAAAAACTTATTCCTGATATTTATGTAGGGATGTATTTTATTTATACAAGTGACTTTGCTTCTGTTGTCTAGGGGTGAGTCACTATGTCCAGGATCTTGATATTCAAAGAAACAAACTGGTTAGAATAAAATTACTGCTTAATGAAACATTAGATTGGTTTCCAATTTAATACTGGTTAACAACATGAGTTATTTCAAGGAGCATACTCTCAATTGTCGCTAAGCCTATCGACAACCACGTTGACCGAAAAACGTGACCTCGCGCCTGTAAACCGGAGTCTGTCTCTCCACGTCTGTCTCGCTTCTGCTTCAAAAACCCACCATTCCGGGAGGGGGGAGGGGGTCACTCATATATTTGCTGGTAGCGCCATCTATTGGTGAGGTTGTAACCTCACTGATCCGAATATTTTATATCCCTAATACTTTAAATCCTACACTTATTACTGCAAAGTAATAATATGCAACAAATAAAGCATATATAAATGTACCTAAGCGTAAGTAAATTTAGCGCAATGCTTATGAGGTTGAAGAAAATTTTTGTACAGAAAACCACCCCGAAAATTTAACGAACCTCTGACATTAATTATTGTTGTAAGATTGCTAGAAATGGCTTTTCATAAAAAGTGTATTATACCTAATATTTGTTTGCTTAATGTAACCAACATTTTTTTATTAAGTGATTTCACTCAAATCGATAAAAAAGTTTGCAAATAAAAAAAAGTAATTATTTTCAATTTTTAAAGATACTTCATACTTGGATTTATAAGGAAGAGTTAGCAATAGAGGTATAAAAAATAAACTACTTTAAGATGATTTATTACATTTTATTTTAGAGAGCTTTTTTTTACGATGGAGCATTTTTAACAAATATTAGCGATTTAAACTAATAATGCTCGCCAATTTTTTTTTTCAAAATTGCAGCTCAATAACGTAAACCATTTTTTTTTGCAACAATTCATCAGTAAATTCCTTTGCTTACAACTCGATACTTGCTTCAGTTATAATTTAAGTGAATTATCGGGTGCCCATAATTAAACTTGAAATTTGGGAGCAGTCTACAGTAAAAACTATTCAGCGGAATTGCATGAAAATTGGGTAATGGCCGAATGAAATGATGGGAATTTTATCAAGGCGGAAAAAACAACGAGTTTAAAAACCACCCCTAGATGGCGTATCATAACGTTATTGAGAACATGTAAATAATCTTCAAAAGTTTACAAAACATGCTCAGGATGTTGCCCACCATTGTCTGCTACAATCTGGAAGCATAAAATCTCACGTTCGACTGTTGAAAGCAGCCTGAACTGGGGAATGTTACACACTTGGCGCTCTATGCTTCCTTTAAGGTAGGATATAAATGTGATGGGAACACGGCAGACCATGGCCTTGAGATATCCCCATAGCCAAAAGTTTCAAGGATTCAAGTCGGGGGATCTAGGAGGTCAAACTGTAGGAAAATGCAGACTGATGGTTCTGTCATCACAGAAATCGACTTGTTTGGAGCACTTGTTTTACACAACGGGCGATGTATGGGGGAGCAGCATTCGGCATAATCACTGTGGTTGTATCACTTCGAGAGCCCTGTCGCTTCCAAATGGTAATATACAATGGTGGACAACATATCAAACGCGTTTGGTAAATATTTATAGATTATTTATATGTTATCAATAAAGCTATGATAAAGCTAGAGGTGATTTTTGAAGCTCATTGCTTTTTCTCTCTCTCTCGATAAAATTCCCATCGTTTCATCATTACCCAATTTTCAAGCAATTCCGCTGTATAGTTTTTGCTATAAATTTCTTGCAAATTTCAAGTTTAATGTGGACACTGGATATTTAATAAGGAGAGAAGGAGTGGGAAAAATATACATATATATATATATATATATATATATAACCCTAATTCAAATTCGCCAAATATGGTGCCAAACGAACGCGGGAAAAAACTTGATGAAAGGAATAATTACAAAAAAAGTGTTATTTCCATTAAAGTATGTTCAAATAATTTCATACGTATTTTGGAAGATTTTTTATCATCATTTTTACAAAGTTAGCTGCATTTTTTTTTATAAATTAATGAATATGTAAGAATTTTTACGACAGAAACATTGAGAGAATTTAACACAAAATAGCAGATTTGTCAAAAATTCAAAAATTGTAAACCATTTCATAAATGTTTCAAAATATTTTGTTCCTACTAATAGTAAAAATGAAGTTGAAATCATTTAAGAAAATCGTTGAAATGACGTCGTAATAGCAAATACGCATGAAACATTTTAAAATTGTAAACAGATATCTTTAATCGCTGTTAAACATACCAATGGAAATATTTACAAATTTTATTAAAGGAAAGCTATATTTGTCTGAATCGATTCTCAGTCCATGATATAAGACAGCTGGAACTGTACACTGCTTTATTTTGTCATATTTTAAGGCCCGAAGATCGATTAAGGAAGAAAATAAAATAGTAAAAGCCCCCCCCCCCCACTCCTGAATAAATTCCATATTCTCTTTTGACACGAAATGGTGTATTTGATAATTTATGCAATACATGTTTGAGTTTACATCTCTGTTTCGATACATGTATTCCTGAATTTGTAGGAAGCATCAATAATTTCACAAAGTGAATGTGACATTTATTTCCCTATATAATTAATGATATTCTAATATTTTACTCTAATGTGTACATTTGTAAAGCAAACATTAATGAAAACTTCTGAATATTATACCTTATTCTACATTTTCTTTTAGATATTTTAAATGCTATTTAGAAAAAAAAAGATGGATGCAAAATTATTGCTCAGTTTACTTAAGGCAATATGGTACCATCTTCACATTTTTTTTTTTATTTTTAATATTTGATATTTGATTTTAATTGTATTTCATAAAGGTTAATACTTAATAATAATTCCCTAAAAAAACATTTTAATTTGTTGTAAAATTTAAATTTTCTTAGCTTTTTTAAGCATTTTTTAAATCCCTAAGGCTTTTTTAAATGTCTCTTTTCTTTCAAAATTTTTTTTCCAAGTACCTTATAAAATACAACATAAAACTGTGCATGGTTTTTTTTTCTGCTGCTGTTCTTTAATTTTTTACTAATTTTTTTTAGTTAATATTCTAAAATTCCCAATAGAACATTAATTTTGATTTTGAAATTTTTTAGAAAAAGTACTAAACATGTTAGAGCTAATTTCCATGCACGGTTTTACGAAACATAGATTTCAGAACATGTATAAAAAATTTCAAACCCATACTTAAATCATCAAAAAGGCCTTAGGGTTTTAAATAACAGTATATGTACACAAATTCAACATGGAGAAATATGAGTTTGAAGTTTTCATTCCATAAATAGCATGATATAAAATTCATCGACTGGTCTGAAACTTTTATGAAATGTTAATTAGCTTATTTAAAACTGCTTACCATAAAAAATTGCACAAATGTAGAACAATTAAACAGTATACTGTCATAATGAATATATAGAAAAAAAGGGATGAAAGATCAATATTTCATAAAATTTTATCTGAACAATTATAAAAAAAATAAATACACACACTTCAGAACTAATTTCATGCTCAGAGCTAATGCACAACATGAACAAAAGATTTTTATGCCTTTAATTTTTATTTCCATGATTTTAAAAGCCTTCGCATGTTAAATATTGTACACGAATAAAAGCAAAATCAACTAACAATTTATAGGTAAAATACATCAAAATCTAAGATCTGTGTATGTGCATTTGTTTAAAAAATATCTTAAACTATTTTAATAATAAAAGTGTTGAATGTCGCACACATGGGATATATATATATCACCAAAACTATTTGTAACGTTATATATATATATATATATATATACCGTCGAACCCGGATTTATCGAATAAATATCTTCAAATTAGCAAACTAATTCAACAGCTGAAATTATTTTTTATTAGTTTGGGTTATGATAAAGTAAATTTTTTGTCAAATGACACATTCTTTTTGTTCGGAACAAAAAAAAAGACTTTTCTTGTGAGTACCAAATATCGCCTGGAAAGGGTCCAACCCATTATTAGACTTTACAGAAGCTGATTAGCCATGGGTGTAACCTATCGTATGTGTTTTGAACTGAATAGGAAATTCCTTTCTTATCTCATCCAATTCCACAACGCAGGGATATCTTATATTTTAAAAATTCTACTAAATTTGTGATGGACTGCTTGTAATTGCAACTGAAGTTGAGGGAATTGTTGATTTGCCTGAGCCATGAATAGCGATTCTGATATAGATATTGATAGTGAAACTCCTATCAAAACTGATAAATTTTCTAATGCTTTACATAGTTTGGAAACTGGAAACATTTGTTAGGGAGCAGAATGTAAATGACGCAATATTTCTTTTCTTCATAAAGAGAAGAAAAATACCCCCAAAAAAGAACTATTTCAAGTCAGGAATCAAAAAGCTTCTCAAGTACCTATTAGTCAGTATTTTAAAAATTTCCAATTAACTGGTGCACTATTATTAACTAATTGTATTTTTAGCTATTGAATATAAAAGTATACAAGTTCTAACTAAGGATGCTTATTAAATTTCTAAAATTTAAGGTATCCGACTGGTTGAGACAACTTTTTTTTATAAAAAAATGAATATATGTAGATTTCTTTCTTCTAGAGTTTCTAGATTTTTTTGGTACATTTTAAGATAAATATTCTAAAATTAAGAAGATAAAAATAAATTATTATAACTGAAATGGGAAAAAATGGGTACACAAATTGACCAAAGTAACATAAACGCTGTCCAGTCTGTACCAAAGGTTTATGGACAAATTTTCAGTTTTTCAATTCTGATTTGTTGCTCTGTTATTCATTGTCGAAATGACCTTCAAGATAAGAGATATTTTAATTTTTACAAAAACTAGACCACTTTATCTTAGTTATTATATGAAATTGCTTTAAAAAACTGGGTTTATATTAAAAAATAATGACTATAAATTTTGTAATAAAACAGTGATTGATAAATCTGAAAGTTAAAACACTTCTACTATTATACAGAACTTTCACAAAAAAAATTCAGTTAATTATTTTCAAAACTTTTTTAGCAATCACTGACCCTATTTTATTATTTTCAAACAATCACATTTCGAGTAAAACGCGTTTTAAAGTATGACATCTTGCTTAAAGTAATGGCATGAGCTTTTGCTATAACACTTGTAGTTTTTGTTCTAGTGAATGGAAAATGATAAACTTGGTATTTTTATAAAGCTAATAAGATGGCCTATAAAATAAAATCATAAAACAAATTTGTCATATTTGGCAAAATTCACAAATTTAGGGTAGTAGGATACCTTAAGTACAAAAAATTTGTATTTGTTTGGACCCCGAATTTATGAAAAGAATTTTCGTTCACGACGAATTCATTAAATCGGGGTTCTTCTCTCGCTCTCTGTATGTATATATATGTATTCTCTCGCTCTCTGTATGTATATATATATATATATATATATATATTTATTAGTCTTCTTTTTAATTTATTTACTGCTATATATATATGTGTGTGTGTGTGTGTGTCAGGCCCCAGGCCTGCGGGTTAAATAAGGATGGCATCATCTCTACAAAATGCTTCTTTATTCTACTTGTGTGTGAATCATCTAATATCCAACATGGCTGCCCTTGGGCGCGCAACCGGGTATAACAAATAGTAATCCGACCAGGAGTCCACCAGCTAAGCCTTTCCAGTACGCGTTCTCCTTCGTCAGTTCGCTGTTCGATGTTCGTCACTGGGAAACGGAACGCGAAGCGTTTCTCCATCCCATATCTGGGTTGTTCAATGTGGCCTGTTGTTGAGGGGCCTTGATTGAGAAGTGGTTCCTGATTGGTTGACTGTACTAGGCAAGGAGGCGTGGCTTATGAATCTGTCTCAGGAAAAGCTGAGTTAGTGAGAGATGAACTTGTGCTAATTTTGAGTGGCTTGACTGCTATTAGTTGATGGATCGCTGTGAGCTGGTACTCTATTGGTTGTAATGAAACGTTCTTCTTCGTCAGCGCTCGCTCCACCTTTAAATAGGCTTATTTACCCACAAATCCTTACGCGATGATAAAGAGTTCGCTCTATTTTTATTTATTAATCACTTAATTTTAAAGCTAATCTTTTCAAACTGACATATATATATATATATATATATATATTAATATATATATATATGTGTGTGTGTGTGTGTGTGTAGAAAGAGAGGGAAAAAGATATAGATATAAATATACATAATCATTAACTAAACTGTCATAACTGTAAGTAAGAAAAGCAATAAATAGAAATTTAATAAGACAGAAAAGTCAAAAATATGTCTCCAGTACTACGTAGTAAGCTCAATAATACTAAGTTTGGTGGGTTAAATATAGTTTAAAGGGGACATGGTATGATTTACACAAAATTTTTAATTAAATAATTTTCATAGTTTTTGGTTGTCTGCTTATGTGTATGTATGATGTAAAAATGATTTTGTGCTCAAAATTTCATAAAATGCAAGCCATTTAATTTTTAAAGGAAAAACTTGAAACTTATGAAGTGATTTTTAAAATGCTACTCCTACAGAAATTGACATAGATATATGAAATTCGATTTACAAGTACGCCAAATTATGTATAACAAAAGTTGGTATGGGTTTTGTGATAACATGATTGGTATTCGTGCAATACTTTTTTTGATGAATGCTTATTGATAATTCTTAAAAAATGTTTAAATTTTAAATTCCATTATTATTTTTTTTAAAATTTGCTTTGATTGAAAAATGCATAATGGGTAATTTTTTTCCACATACTATTAGCAAAAAGTGAAAAAACTTCCAAGTATTAGGCACAATAGAAAATAAAGCCTAAGCATTTTAAATGAAGAAAAACTAGTTATTTTATCTTTCTCTGAAATAAGTCGGTTTAAAGTTTGGATTTGTCCTTGGGATGTGAATAAAAACGAACCTAAAAGTTATCCCAAATCCACATATTTTAAGCTTAGAGCTTTCAGACTTAATGAGTTTGTAGAAAATTACTTAAAAATAGTTCAAGTCTAAAAACATTAAATTTTATTTTTTCACCGATTTTTGACAATTGAATAGTATTGTGTCCCCTTGAAGCCAGCAAACCCTATAATTGTATATATTACTGAGTTACAAGGAAAAGAGTACATAATAAGGATACGTTTCCATTAGTAATGCTGTTGTTATTTATCCCATCCTATCGGCAGTAATATTAGAGAGCGGTTCATAGGTAGTGGGAAAGGGTACGTTTTATCTTTGGCGAAAGCTTTTGAGCACCATGAAGGTAACAATACGATTTCACTCCATTCCTAATTTTAAAGATGACACCCCCCCCCCCTGCGATTTTAAAGGAGGCATTTATGTATGAATTCCAAAAAGGTACCTTTATAATAATAAAGCTAACGCGACACATCTTTTATTAAAAAATATTAATATTTAATTTGCTATCCTTAATATTATGTGGCTCTTGAAATCTCAATAACGATTTACTTAAAAAACAGGAAATTTAATGTCGACATAAACTGTTCATTGCCAACATATATGTGTACTATTTTAATACAAAAACTGTCTAAACTAAATAATTGTCATTAGCAAATAAAAAATTGTATGGCCTTCATAATAACAGTGCAGAGAATACATGTAGAATGGAACACCATCCAAATTTTTTATTCAAGTTTTAACTATAATTCATTTGGCTAATTTCAAATTGGCTTGTTTCAAATATCCGGTTACAGTATTTGGGGTGAAATAATGTAATCATGATAATCCTTCATTTAATGTCTTTATAAGTCAAAGAATAAGCTCATTTTCCGTGTACAATACTTTTGGATTAAAATGAAGTATAATTTAGTCATTCTCCTGTAATTAAACCTAGTGATTCACTCTACTAGAAAACTACTCCGGTTTGATGTATCGTAATTAGTAATTTAAGAATTTGGTTTTGGGTGTTGTATTTCCGAATTGATAGAATTTTAAAAAGGACGGCTAAATGGCGAATAGAGAACTCATTTTTACTGATTCATTTCCTTTTCTGAGGGATTATCTTGATGTATTAATGTTTTAAACTAATACCAACAACCCGAATTTAGAGCAAATGTGGAATATGTTTTAAAAATACCATTACTTTTCTTAGTAATTAACGGTACGAATGATTACCTTTCTCGGTATTTCATCCTGTAAATTGAGGTACATTTGTCAAAAGTAATTTAGTGGGTAATAAAAATTATTGAAATTGTCCTTTCAATTATGTAGGTTTAATTTACTCTCGTCTCTCTTATTAAAACTGCAGTGTCTTTTCGAGAGATAAAAAATCATTTGGATTGCTTATTTTTCCTCGGGTGAGTTTTAGGTACTATTATATGGTACATATATAAAGCTTAATTTTTTGATAAAATGAAATAAGCTTCAAAGTTCAATAACGTATAAAATTTTGCAGATATAAAAAATATCAATCTTCTTTCTATATTAATCTTTACAAAGGTATTTAGTCTAAACAATATCTTCAAATTTGCATGGAAATTTTCTTTCGTGTGTAAAAAAATTAATCTTTGAATAACTCCCTAAATAAATTTTGTAAAACACTGAAATTGAAAATTTTGAGTTTAATACTTAAAATCCGTGGATGGTCTGCCAATCTCTAGTAGAACCACTTATAGACAATGGGACACATTTTATCTATCACTGTGTAACAATATGGAGATAGTTATTTTTTTAAATGTTATTATTCATTGCAAATTATTTCCTTTTCAATTGTGAAAAAAGAGTCATATTTTTTTCCGATTCAACCATAAATTCATTAATCAATTAAAAATTATATCTCTTAACTGCAAAAAAGGCAGTTCTTATACATTTAGAGTAATTTAAAATTGGCTATAATTTGTTTGAATATCTTCTATTCATAGTTAAATCTAATTAATCAGGTGATAGCTTAGAAAAAAGTGTGATCGTGGTAGCTAAATGGTAAAAACAGCGAATATGCAACATGTTTGTTTCAATGTATTCGTAAGTTTGGCTTCTAAGCCCATTAAAGAGTCCTCATGTTGGAGTGTGTAAAAGTTTGAAGAGTTGTTGCCCCCCCCCCCAGAGCTGAGGTATCTTCACTTGAAAGTATTTCGATAATACGAGGAGCAATTACCAACGTATTGTTTCTGAGTGCAACATTAAGAATCAATCTAGAAAGTTAGAAACAGTACAATCTAGAAACAGTACAATTACTAACTAAGCTGATTATTTTACTATTCTGATTGGGAGAAATAAAAGTTCAATGATTGTATTCGCATCGACTGAAAATAACTAAACATGAAGTTGTATATATTATCATATGAGATCACTGCAAAGACCTTTCAAGAACTGGGAAAATGGAAACTTAGTGTGGATTAACATTAAACTAAGTTATCTAAGTAAACTTTGTAAAGAAATATTCTTTTATTTAAAAATTAATCGATCCAAATATCATTATTTAAAATTCTTTCATACTATAAGAAAACGATTGAAAATTTTTCTTGCATTTAAACTCGGTAAATATTTTTTAATTTTTTTTTTTGCACACCATAATAACTAACAAGTTTTCCAATTCTTCGACTACTGTTTTTACATCTCTGAGATAAAGTTATACTTGAGTGTTATTGTAATATAATATAAATAAATATTAAAAATAATTAAATTGTAGGAAAAAGCTAAAATTTTATTAAAAGTGGTACTTTTTAATGAAAAAAAGTAATTTTATTTAAACAAACTATTAATTCAGCATCTATGAAATTTTTCTCGTAGGATTAATCATTTCTTTAATCTACAAAAATAAATAAAAAATATATAACATGAAAGTAAAAAATAGCGAATTCTTTATTGAAAATGTATTAAATCTTCAAATAAAATACAAGTTTTGTAAACACTTCAATAATATAAAATGAAATATCATGGAATGTTCATTCTATATTCCTTAATTCTAATATTATGACTTGCTTTGGGTATTTACTCTATTACTGAAATATTGAGAAAAGCACACGAATTGTAACATTTTGGGAACTGCTGAATAAGTAAGTAGGTGTATTCTTTTGTGGATACTTTTTTCTATGATTTTGTTCATCATCATGATGATTTTTTATATAATTTTCCCTCTTTTAAAAAAAGATTAGTTACATGTATCAAGTATTAAGTTAATAAGAAGTCCGGCAAAGATCTGACTTCATTATTTTATTGTGTGGTAATCATTTCAATCATTTCATCAATCAACTTCATTTAATATTTCGATAATTAAGATTTCCATAATTTTTTCTCTTGAAAATATAAGCACTAAAAATATTCTGATAAAGCAAAACAATGTTACCGGATTATAATATAGAAAAAAATTAAAGGGAAAAAAATGAAGAAACAAATATTGCCCAAAACACTCGGAAAATAGAAATGAGAAAATGCATCTTAATGTATATTATGTCAATGTTTTGTAAAGGGATGGTAGTATTTTTCTACAAACAATCGTTTTCAAGCTGTTCATATTCACTATACAGAAAAACCTGTTTTTGTGCGGTATATAGTGAGACCGCATAAAAATAACCGCACAAAAAATATTCAAAAATTTCATAAATCTATATATATAAAGGAGAAAAGCGACTGACTGACTAATCACGATATCTCCGGAACTATTCAACCTACAGATTTGAAATTTGGTAGACATGTTCCTTTCATGGAGTAGAGATCAGCTAAGAACGGATTTTTTGCGAAATTCGAATCGCAAGGGGTGTTACGGGGCGTTATAAGTAATTGTTTCCATTTTTAAACTACTCAAAGTACAATCTTGAAATTGGGTAAACGGATTCCTTTCATAGAGTAGAGATCCGCTACAAAATGGGTTTGGTGAAAATCAACCCCCAAGGGACATTAGGGGGACTTAGGGGGCGTTATAGATAATTATTTGCATTTTTAAACTATTAGACGCACAGTCTTTAAATTTGATAAATAGATTCCTTTCATAGAGTAGAGATCAGATACAAGATGGTTTTTGGGAAAATAACCCCCCATGTGGCGTTGCAGGGGGGAAGGTTAAGGGGCGTAATAGATAAATATTTTCGTTTTTAAACTACTTGACCAACCTGCTTGAAAATTGATAGACATGTTTCTTTCACGGAGTAAATATCCACTACATGGGTTTTGGGAAAAATGACCCCCAAGGGGGGTTAAGGGGAGGTATAAATAATTATTCCGATTTTTAAACTATTAGATGCAGTCTTGAAATTTGGTAAGCAGATTCTCTTATAGAATAGAGATACGCCACAAAATGCTTTTCGTGAAAATAGACGCCCAAGTGGCGTAAGGGGCGTATATTTTTCAAAACAATCGAATTATTAATGGAGGACTTAAATATCAATAATTTATTCATATATATATAACCAGCAAAAATTTATAAAACATCAGGAAATACCCAGCAAAGCGGGCGGGTAACAGCTATTCTTATATATAACAAATAAATTCGCTGAAATACTACAGAGAAATTTTTTATGCGGCGGAGAGGGACCACATAAAAAAAGTTGCACTTTGTAAATACGCCAATCATTTACGAAATTTATGAGAAAGTACTTCATTAACAAAATAAATAATTCAATTAGATATGGGAAAATTTAAAAAAACATTTAGTTCAGCATAGTATACATGAAGAAGTTTTCAAAATGCCTATACATAATTTAAAGCTACTCATCGTAATCCAAAGCGCTCATCTTCCTGTGATGAATAAGTTCAAAATCACTTTCGTCACCTGAAAATATAATTTAAATTGATTGATTTTTTTTGGCACTATAAAGTAAGAGATAAGTTTTTGTGACGAAAAGACGATTAGTCTGTTGCTTGCAAATGTCGTGGTAACCATGTATGCGTGATCAAAGCTCTTTTTGTGAAATTTCATACTCCTTTCGGAATTGGTATCTTTTTAAGAAAATGTTTTTCCAATTTGTTGGAAAGCTGTATCCCTGCA
>BMAO01005229.1:0-17592 GCA_019973975.1 Trichonephila clavata
GTCAGAATTATATCAGAAAGGTTATGATTTCGTGTTGCTAAAAAATACCGACATACTCTAATGCCAAGGCTACTTTATGTAGGGAGAGGAGAAAGGCGTTAGGAGCTACTCAAAATCCCCAAAATGCCAACGACATTCAGTTTGCAAATGATACACTTATGCTTTTTAATGGAGAAAACTTTCTTCGTTTAGACTTTCAAAATGACCAAGATAACAGGATTTTAGTATTTGGAGAAGAAGAATCTCGGAACCCCTTTTAGAAAATGGAAAGACCTATTTCTTAGATGGAACATTCCGAAACAATTTGCTCAAATATATACAATACACGTCGACTTAAGGAGTACAGAAACTGAGACCAACGTTTATCCAGCGCTTTTTGCTTTTCTGCCTGATAAGAGACAAGCAACTTACATTGCAATGTTTCAGGAAGTGAAACGTTGGTGCCCTAAGTGGAAGCCGGACAATATAAAATTGGATTTTGAAGCCGCAGCCATCAACAGTTGTATGTTAGAATTTCCCAGTTCGACTATTTCCGGTTGTAACTTTCATTTTAATTAATGTTTATGGCGTAAGATACAAGATATGGGTCTAGTAAAGAAATATAAAGAGAACGAAGAAATAAGAAATGTCTGTAGAATGATTCCTGCATTAGCTTACTTGCCAATGGAACACATAGATGATGCTTGGAGCATTGTATAGGAAAAAGCTTTTAGCATTGACAAACTGACCACATTCCTTGATTATTTCGTCGAGCAGTGGATGGACAATCCAAATATGCCCATTAAAATATGGAATGCATATGGACAGCGTCATAGGACAAATAATTCTGTTGAAGGGTGGAATTCCAAATTAAATGCAATCACTGGCAGAAACCAGCCTAATATCCACTTATTAGTTAAAATACTAAAAGAAGAAACACAAAAAGTGTTTTTTAATTTTAAATCCAGAGAAATAGGCGATCCTGGAATAAAATGGAAAACAACATATGTAAAATTGGATGTAAGAATTGAAAACATCTTAAAAGAATTCGAAACATCAAACAATTTAGGAAAATGCCTAAAATCTTTAAGTTTTGTAACTAGGTTGGACTAAATCCAATGGTAAAGGATATTTATGCCTTTATAATAAAGGTTAGTTAGTATTTGGTTACTTGTATTTATTTTTCTTTTATTTACTTTTGTATCTGTTTTGTACATTTTACTTCTAGTTTTTATATATTTACTTACTTTAATGAAACTAATTAATTTAATGGTAATTGCACCTGTTCTAATATTTATTTGACTCTAAAATACAGTTTTCCATAATTTTTAAATATTTCTCTGAAAGTTTTTATTTTTATTACATTGAGCTATGTTTTTAAAGTGTATTCGCACTTAATATCTTAAAAATTTAATTCAAATTAAATTTCATTGGCAAAAATGTATTTATCCTTGTAATTCAATAATCGAATCTGTTCTAAGATGGGGGGAAAATGTGTCCGTTCAAACCACGATGAATTTTAAAGTGTCCGCTCAAACCACGAAATGTTAAGTGTCCGCTCCTGCCACGCCACCTGACTAACGACAGACGTACATTTAGGCCTTTGCCACAACGAATTTCGTGGGTCTCGATGTGGCATCGTCAGACAGGTGTGCCATTAATAACAACAACTCTTCTGAATACTTCATAAATATCAACTATGCTTTTCACATAAGAACTGTTTTTTCAATAGATTGGGATAAGAAGTGTGTACATTTTAACAATGGAAAAATTAAAATTGCTTGAAACTTCAAAAAGATATTTGAAATGGTTCAAAATTAATTTCTACTAAAACATATTTGATCATCGAAATTCTCATAAATGTGTACTATTTTAAATTAACATTAGTAATATTTCGGTATGATTGATTTTTTTTCCCTTGCCTTCTAAAAAATTTAATTTTATATTTCAAGTTTCAAAACATGTAATAAATTTTTTAAAAATTTTACATTCATATTATTTTATATATTTTCAAAATACTTTACATACAAGTACTAATAACCTGTGCCCCCATCTTAAAAAAGCGGAAGTCATATGTTTGATAAATGAAACATAATTGTGCCTTAGAATCACACAATAATTACAATTACTGCTTTTAATAAATCTACAAAAATTTAAACCAACAAATGTTAAAATTAGACTTTTAACGAATGTGTGTGTGCTTAAGTATAATTTTATTGCAAATGCCGCCAGAATAATCACTTTCATTGGACTATAAAAACTAGGCATTATTTTCTCTTTTTTTACTTGCAATAATTTTTTGAGTACTTCCATTTAACTGATAGGTAGTTAACTATTTGTAAAATATATTGAATATAAAAGAGTCACAGTTATATATACGTATAATATATTAAATATTTATATATATATATATTTTTAACTGACGTTTAGAAATGTTCCAGATGATATTTGGACATTTTGCTTCAAATTTTAATTTCACCGTCAAATTTGTTAACTGAAATTAGCCCTCTACATAAATTTAGATCATTATTCAATATGATCTCTTTTATATGATTCCTCTTTTATTTTTGATAACCGTCTGAATTAAATCCCCCGGAAAACATTAGAACAATCTATTAAAGACAGTTTTGCTAAATTTTTTTTATTATATTTACACTATCACACTAAAAACCATGTTGAGAAAAAAATCTTAAGATTAAAAGTATAAATACCTCATTTTTTGTTTTCAATCTGTATTAAAAATGTTTACAAAAAAATGTTTCCTTGAAAAATATTTTTTTTTAAATCTGAATAATACATTGAAAAACACAGATTTAAGATGATTTTTAAATCAAAATGAAAATTTTGTATTATAAAAAGTTTCTGGATTTTACGTGAGAAAAAACACCAAACAATGCATGCTAAAAAATTTAATGATATAAAAATGTGTACTCTATTGGAATCGCTGAGAATCAAACTTGTACATAATATTTATAATTAAATCTATAGAAAAATATTCATTTTATTCATTAATATAATAATATAATCAGCTACAACACACACAAAAGGATGGAACTTATTTAAGTTTATCTGTTTTTTACACACCGATGCTTCAATTTTTACTTAGGCTTCTTAAAAAAAGCTTACATCTTCCATAATCTAGATCTACAAGGAATGTAAAGGAACTAATAACCATATCAAATAAATGAAAGCTATCTCTTATCAGATATCTTTCTTTAAGTTATCAATGATTCCTATTGGAAATATCCAAGCCATTACAAATACTATTATAGCCTTTCGCGGATTTTTAAGAACATAATTTTGAACCTTTTTCTCTGTTTTCTTGTCTAATTTTAGAATCTTGTTGAGAGCTTATTTTTTATTACAAGCATCACCTATTTTTGTAAAGGATGAGTTGTAACTACAGAAGTTACATCTGATCACATATCATTTAATCTCTCGTATAGAAAATCAAATATTTATTGAACGGATTAAAATATCCCGAAGAAAAATACGATCGCTTATTTGAAGATAGAGATTGTGGTAAAATTTTTGATGTTTTAAGCAGACGATTTTTTTTTTTTTTAAAGAATGATGAATAACACCACGGACGAACAGTTGATTAAATTTTTCCCTCAATGCTGCATAATTATAGTTCATTTCCACAACATTCAATTTTTAATTTTTTATGAATCTAGATTTAGGCTGTAATAATTTAATGGTTAACACGGGAGCGGTTGCGCGGGGCGCTGAGTCACCCCAAGCTCACGAATTATAAAATTCTGGGAAAACTGTTTATTTGTTACCAATCACTTTGTCAGTATCTTCCTAATATAACCGTCTTAATGGTAACTAAAATTTATTTTTCACATCTCTCACTTTTTTTTTGGAATGGCAAATGTTTTTTACAATTTTAAGGTACTTGGATGTGGCTGAGTTTCCCGCGCGAACACTTTTGTTCCAAAATATTTCCTATGAACCGGCTACATTTCCCCCTGGAACGACTTAAAATTTTAACAGCTGTGTTGCATGACTCATTGTGGTTTATTAATATAAATGAACAGATTATTAAAAAAAGAAAAGGGCATCAAAATCTAATGGATGAAGTTGGAACTGATCAAGCAAGGGAAGAATTTGATGAAATCATGGTAAATTTCAGAAAAATGGGGAACATGAAACGTTTGAGTTGAAAGGAAATTTTCAAATGCTACCTAAAAAACTCCATCAAGAAAGATATGAAGCTAAAAGTGAACCACATGACACACTGCACCCTGTCAAAAAGTATAAGCAAGAAAAAGTCCCAAATGCTATTTGTCAATCACCAAGAACAATAAAACTACAATAACTTGAACAAAATATGAGAATTTTGCCTGCAAATATCATTCCTGTAAATGTTAATGAAAGTGTCTGTTATTTGTGTTCTTTATTAAAGTAACGCACATTTGAAACATTTTAGTTCAGTTTGATTGGATTTTTTCTCAAATTATCAAAGAAAAATTGAAAAGTCCTTATAAGTAGGAAAGTATACTTTCTCTGAGTTAAACTATTCACTCTGGAATTACGATTTTTACGTGTGCAAAAAAAAATAAAAAAAGAGGATTGGGGTGACTATCACCCCGCGCGACCACTAACGTTAGTATCGAATGCGCACCTTCTCATGGGTTAAGGTTACAAACTTCATGAAGGATGATAATGAGTTATGCCATAGTTTCAGAATTCTAAATTCATCAAAAGTCATTGTACGTAATAATAGGACTTATGTATGACAAAGAAAACCAAGATTCGAAATCCTCACGCATGATATGACATGGAAATACAAAAGCCTGTTTTTCACTCAGTTTTTATTACTTGACAGAAGTTATAATTATAATGACTGTCCAGAGTTAATAACAATCTTTCTTAGTAACCAACACACACACAGCCTATTTTCTAACTAAAAGAATCTTATATTTATATAATCATAAGAGCTTTCCGAAAAAAAATGACCAGCAACGATTTTATAAAAATGGCGATACACATACTACAAATAAACCAAAAAGAAAACGTCATACAAATTCTTCATGGGCGACTTTCTTTCAATTTTAAATTTAATTCATTACTTATTTTTAATGACCATTTCATAACAAATACGTTTTCGCAGTACTTCTTTCAAAGAAACATAATCTAAGAAAACGAAATTTTTCTTTTGTTTTAAATCCAGAATAGCTAGACATTTTTTTATCATTTTTTTTTTGTTGCTAGCCTGCTGCTACTTTTTTTTTTTGCTCTATTCTTTTATTGATTCAATTTTTTATTTATGTTTATATACTATTCTTTAGTTAATATGAATGAAATACTCTTCGGTAAATTATAAACAGTTAAATCAGCTGGCAGAAATTTTTAATAACTAATATTTTTTAATTTTTGTTTTGCAGACATAATGTTTAAAGAGAATTAATTCACTGTATATAGGGATTGCAATACCGGTATCTCGGGATACCGAATACCGGTATTTTGAGCCATTTGTACAATTTTGTAATACCGGTATTCAGAAGTTTAAATACAGTTTTCTCGGTATTTGCTAAAAATTTTAAAATTGTCTTCACTATATATTCAGGTATCGCCAACATAACAAAAGAGTTTATTTTTTTTCTGCCTCCCTAACGGGCGAAATTAATTAGACTGTGGATATAAAGTTGCATCGTACAATCAAGAGAAATGATAAAATATGTGAATCTTTCAAGGAGGCAGGCCAAAACTATTCCATTACAGCTCAGAGCGATTTTGCACACGCGCAATATTTGTAGTCTGATATTCGTATCTGTGAAAAAAAGGTTGTAGTTGTGAAGAAAGTGCGTAATATTTCGATATTTTTTTTAATTGGGGAGTTTGTTATTCACATTCTATTTGCATATCATACTTAAGGGTTCAAAATATTTTTCAGATTCATTATACATATACTCATAAATAATAACCCACAATAATGAATAAGAAAAACTTTACAGAACATAAAAATCATAAATTTGTAATAGTACCACAGACTGAATAGTAATATTTATACTTTTTTGTGATTTACATAAATAAGATGTTCCTTTACTTTTTCGTGATTCTTTATATACTGTTATAATTTATGTTACAAATCATTTTTTGTGATATTAATACTCTCTAATAAAACTGGCAACTAAAACAAAGGAACATCTGTGTTTTCTTTCTTTTTTTAAAATTTCTACTACCGCGGGGTATTAAATCCGGAACCCCCACATTAAGATCTAAAAAATACCAAATACCGGTATTGAGCTTTTCTTTCGATATTGCAATCAATCCCTGATTGTATATAAAATTTTAATCTTCTGCTATGCTGACTTTTGAGTTCAGTAAATAGCTTACGCACTGCCTTTAATTAAACTTGTTGGACGAAAAGTTTAAATGTAGCATTTTTTAAAAATCCTGTATTATCTAATGAATAACAGGCTTGTTTAGCAAAGATTTAGGTAGTTACGATAATACATATAAAATTCAATTTAATACAATGTAAATAATGGATATTTGCAATTTCATTATTACGCATTTCACAACTTTTTAGATAAAAAAAAAACATTTATATTTGTGAGATGTTATACTTCTATATTGTGTCTAACTTAATAAAGTGCTAAAATTTAATTTTTTGTATAATTTTTACAAATATTTTTTTTAAAAAAACACGTTATAATACCTTAAAAATCAAATTATATTTAGAGATTATTTTTTTAAAATTATAAATAATATAAAAGCAGAAATATAGGTGTTGAAAAATCAGAAATGAAATCAAAAACTTTCACAGAAAGTAAATAAAAATGAAATTCTATTTTAGGTACCTTAAGTTTTTGTAAAAAAAAAATATTTTATAAAATATTTATTTTTTAATAATAATTACAAAACATAGTTATCTTTAGGCAATTTATAATTTTTTGTTAGAAAAAAAATCCGGCATGAAAATTTAATAATTTAAAAACGCTTGAAATTAAATAATTTAAAAACAAATTTTCAATTTAAATATAGTTTTTGAAATGGACCGGATCTTTAATATATCATACAAATTAAGGAATTTCAGTTTTCTAAATTTTTTGTAATAAACCATAGGTAAAACATAATCAAGATCAATAAAAATGAGTAAATATATATATAAATTTTGCAAATAATATAAATTCCGAATATATTTTATTCACCAATAACTTCCCTTTATTTAGAGTGTCCATAGTTAATAAATATGACTAAAATAATATAATAAAACTGAATTTTGAATAACTCTAGGTATTTATAAAAAAAAATTATTGGATTATTAATATAACAAATTATTTAAATTAAGATAGATTTCCATAAAAGCTTCGTTAAAATTACATATTGTTAAATAATTTAAGTAATTACACACACAATTTATACTCAAAAAATAAATTAAAAGACTATTACAGCAATTTATTAAAAGATGTGATTGTTTAAAATAATGATTTTTTTTCTCAATATTCTTATTTAATCTAAATCAGTTACACGTTGAATAGGATCGATTCGATTGAAAACTTTACCTGATTATATCCGATGCGGTTTATATATATCTGGAGGTTAATCGAATGTAACAAACGTGTGAGGAGAAGTCACCTATCAAAATGCTGTTTCAAAGACAAATACAAACCTTCGGCTAAACAAATGCTCATGGGAACAAAAAGAAGTGATTTCGTGTATCTGTGTTGATTCAGCTTCATATAAGACTATTTACTGCTCACTTTTCAAACTATTCAACCCGAAGAAGGAACAGGAAGAAAGACACAAGCAGACAGTTTTAACGATTCCATCGACCAAATAACACGAATTTCGCATAGAGAAAGGAGTTACTGTAATTTGAAAATTGCAATTGTTATTGTTATAAAAAATAATAATCTGAATATGCTTTTTCAGTTGACAATATTATTAAGTCCCCAATGAAATTTTTTTAAATCAATAGAAAAAGTACAACAACAAAAAGGGAGAGAAAGTTATATATAACGCGAAAAACAAGTTTCAATTCGGCTCAAATTAGTTTAATAGTAAATTTTTCAAAATTTTTTTTTTTTGAAAAAACCTTAAAATTATTTTTAATTAAGACATTTATGAAATTATAGATTACTTTATAGACTAAATAGGTTAATAATAAAAATTAATAAAATTAACTTCAAATCAAAGTTATCGAGTTCACAATTTCGACTTAGCATTTAAAAATATTAAAACAAATTGGTTACATTAAAAATAATAATTAAATTAAAACTTTTATGCTATAGTAATGAATTTTTAAATCTCAACTTTTTAACGTAAGATAAAATGTAATAGAAAATAATATATATTAAATTTTATATAAAAAAATAATGCATAAATTTATACAAGTAAAAATATTGTTATTTTATGAAATAATTCGTAAGTTTAATTAATTTAATTTTAGTAAATTAAAATGAACGAAACACTTATTTATTTATCATGTGGCGGTAAATAAAATAATGATGAAACACCGACGAATAAGATACATTTCTTTCGTTCAAAATTAATTAAAATTAATTTTTTTACATTCAGCCGTTTTTTTCTCCGTATAATGGAATATAGTATTGATTACTACCACCACAATAAATAATTTATTTAGAAAAATGAGAAACAACTTTTTATGAAGGAAATTAGTAAATCCAAGATTTTTATTCAAACACTTATGTATCATATAAGGGTAAAGATTAACAATCGCTAAATTAATAATTGTTTCATAAAAATGCAAAAATTGTTAAATAAAAAAATGAAAGAAATTAAGTATATATAAACATACAAAGTGAAAATAAAGGAAATACTAAGTAATATTTTTGAATAACGCAAAGTATTTTAGAAATTAATCTGTTAGAATTTTGGAATTAGTAGAATTTTTCTCTCTCTTTCTTTAAAAAAATAAACTGGAGCAAGCTGTAAATTTAAGGGAAATTTTTTTTTTAATCTCTGTATTTTTCTTATTCTATTGGTATGTTTTTCTTAGTTTTATAACAGGAATAAAATATGTTGAGTCATGAAAGAACAACATTAAAAATAATAGTAATAATAATCTATACTTTTCCGCAAAGAAATGTAATATTTGTAATATTATTTCAATAAAACTTTCTAAAGAAACTTTCAAGAAAAAAAAATAAGAATAAATTCAATTTAAAATAATTCACTTAAAATATTTTTAGATTAACTGTTATTGGACGTACAAAGTTTTAGTTATTCTTTACTAAATTTATTTTCTATTCTTACTAAAAGTTAAGAAGTAAGAAATTAAACATTTGAATATAAAAAATATTGGAATAAATAAAAATAATTATATGCATGAAAAATGTTCTCTAAAGGAATATTTCTTCACTAACGAAATAAGTTCTTATTTTACGAATTTTATTGTATTTAATTCACTATTCCAACCAGTCCTTAAGAAATTGTATTTTTATAGATTTATACATAAAAGAAATACATTTTTTAATTTTTTAAAATTTTATTTTTAATATGACGCTTCATTTTCTTTAAACAAAAAAATTCACCTTTCCAGGCACATTTTGGAATTGATATATTTTTCAATAAATCAATTCTTCATTAATTTCATGTAAGAATTACTGTAATCACAAAATGTAAAATATCTTGGAAAATAATAAAAATTAATTAATTCTAGAGATTTTATAATTATATTTTCTCCCAATCGCTTAACAATTATCTGATAAATTAAATCAGTTTCTTAAGAAAAATGCTTTTTAGAAACCGAACCCAATAAAAGAATGTAATAACATTTTAATTACTGTAGTAACATTTGGAATTTAGTATAAAAATGTGTCATAAACTATTAACAAGTTAAAATATGATTTATAACGAAAATCAAATATTTTTATCCTTTTAACCCTTTATCTACCGACGGTACTTATAAATACCACTCATTTTAAAATTACATAGATTAACCCTTTTTACGAATACTCTGATGATACTTAGCAGGAATATATTCCTTTAAATCTCCTCTTCCAAGATATACGGCACCATGGGTTCTATGTTGAGTATTTTATCGAGGAAGGCGAATAGTTTTATTGCAGAAGTTGCGTTTTCAGCTGACATTTTGATCGGATTCGAGATTTGTCATTTTTGTTCCGAAAAAGTAGTTAATGTCAAAGGTGTCTGATTTTTTTTGTATGTTAATATGAATCCCTTAGAAAACGATTTGACTATTTATTTTAAGTGAACAGTATATGTATTGATTTTACAGTTGAATATCTTTGATTAATTAATGAGCTCTAATGGATTAAATTTCCCAAAGTTGAATATTTTGTTTATGTATATTCCTTAATTTTCAATGTATGGATTAAAGAAAAATATTGCATGAAAAAGCTGCAGTAAATCATAATGCGGTGTAAAGGGTTAGATTTTAAATATTTTATGTTAATTTATAAGTAAACGGAAATAGAGAAAGTTAATTGAAAGTAGTATAAAATCGAGATTTTGGAACCAATAGCGAGGCTGTTATTTTTAGTTATTTAAAATTTATTGAGAGTTTTTATTATTCTTAGTTTCTATTCTAAAAAGAAAAATGAACCAAACTGCTTATATATTAATGAATCAACAACAAAAAGAAAGAATTTTGTACTGGACACTGTATTTGAATACGGCTGCTCATTCGAGAAGCCATATTTTCGATGTCAGAAGAGGTTTTCTTATCCAATTATTTTTAATATACCCAATTTACTATGTTACTTGTTATGTTATGTTTATAAACAGATAATATTACATTTCCTAATTTTACAATCGGTGCTTTCTAAGTCTTTTTTTATGTTTTCCTTATTTAAAAAATGGAATTCCGTATCTAGGAAGAAGATTTGGTTACATTCTACATCGTCAGAACGAATATTCTTGAATGTAAACTTATCTAATTGCTTGCGAAGTGTTTGGCATCTGTCTGTCATAGGAATGCGGAAACGTGTTTCTAATAAAGAAAAATTAGCGCTTGGTTCATTAACTACTGTTTTGCACGTCGTTTTAAGTAAACAGCAACAAATTTCAATTAAGGATATGACATAATTGCTTCCATCAGCCCATATACTTTTGTGAAATTTTATCATTGCTCATATGAAAACATTAAAAATCTTAAAAATTCCTTAATATATTGAATTTACTTTTATATTGAGATGATACGTTATATCTCTCATATCATTCTGATGGTGATAAAAATCTGAAGCAGTAATAATTTTTTAAAAAATGTAATGCCTGGAACTTTTGACAGAAAAAATTAAAATTTTAAGTCGTAAAATTGTAATGAGAAATCACAAAAATATTTTTAAAAAGAAAAAATGCATGAAAAACAACAAAACAATTGTAATTTTTGACAGAGTATACAATTGTATCAGAAAGTATTTACATTAGATATTGGAATTTAAAACTTGTATAATGTCTATAAATTTTTTAGCATTTAAATTAGGATTTCGAGTGATACATCTCTTTTAAAAACTTAAAAACTCTTCTGCCCAGTTTTACTTTATTCAAAATAATTTGAGTAAAAAAAAAAAAAAAAAAAAGAAATCATCGTTAAGATTTTCTTAAGACTTAACACACGTATTATCACTTAAATAAGTAATATAAAAAAAACTTTAAGTCAATTCCTACTAAGGTCAACAAATAAAAGTTTTATTTTGATTACTTTTTATTAAATAACTACAATTAATGTAAACATGTATATACATATGATAGAATCACAATATTAAGTGACAAAATAGAAAGCGATTTTCCTTGCAATTTTCCATTTTCCTTTCTATATATTGTGTTAGACTTTTATTTTTGATTGTTACTATTTATTCGTTAGTTATATTTAATTATTCCAATATAGTATATAGTAAAAAAAGAAATTACATTCTCAGAAATTAGGCCATCCCATATGAACTTCGAACTCACAAACTTTGGATTAGAAGTCCAAAGTGCTATTCACTGCCGTTACAGGTTAGAACGAACGATTTTCTTTTCTATATATGCTGTTGGACTATTATTTTTGTTTGTTACTATTTATTCCTTTTTTAATTTAATTAATGAATTAATATTTGAAAAAACTGTATTAACATTAAGAGTCATCCACCACAAGTTAAAAAAATGTATTTGAACTTGGTGGATGAATAAAAAGTATTTTATTATCATTAAATTATAAGGATAGAATATTATAAATATACACTTGCCTCCGAAAGTCTGCGTACAGGCATCTGCGTACAGGCATAAACATCTTACGTGTTTATGCTATAATTACTATTAAAATCTCGCTATAGAAAATCAACATTGCTGTCAGGGATTCTTCAAATTTTCCTTATTCAAACAGAAACAACAAATTTCATCTTAAAAACAAAAAACAAGGATGACCACTAAATAATCACCAACCATCCGCGCCAAAAGTCTGCGTACACTTACAAAATAGAGCTTTTAAAGACCTTTCAGAGTAAACTAATTGCACTAAACCATGTTTTTAAGTAATTATAAGCTTATTTTAAGATTTATTTAGGATTTGAGATTTGAAAAATTTGTGGTTCCATGGCAAGCGACAGAATAGAGACCGACATATTATTGAAAGAAAAATCGTCAAAAATCTTCAGAAAAGGGGGAAATTTTTAAAGAAATTGCTGAAACTGTTAATAGAAGAAATTCATTGATTCAAAAAGTACTCATAAACTACAAATTAACTAAAATTTTAACGTCCACGCCAAGATCCGGCCGCCTGTCTACAGTGTCACCTCGAGAATCTTGCTTTGTAATACGCTCTATAAAAATAAATACAAGGCTATAAACTTCACAAATAGCTAAAAGTGTGGCATTAAATAGCAAAAATATGTGACTTTAACCACAATTCGAAGGGAACTGAAAAAGGATGACTATCATGGTTGTGTTGCACTCAAGAAATCATTCATCTCTTGAGTGAAAAGAGCTAAGAGAATGGACCTTTGCCAAAAAACGTCTAAATAGGACACATAATTATTCGAAAAATGTAATATATTCAATTGAAAGTATTTTTTTGTAATTTGACATAAAAAAGAACAAAAATATGCCTGCAAAAATTCCTGGACAGATCTTAAGAAAGAGAATCCTTTATCGACTGTCAAACATGGAGAAGGAGGCATAATGTTTGGGGGTGCATTGGAAGCCTTTCGGCTAGTAATCCGGTATTTATTGAATCAACAATGTACAAAATTGATTACTTTAACTTATTGAAGTAAAATACCAAGGAAAGTGCCGAGAAATTTGCGGTGAGTGATGACTTTTACTTTCGGCGGCATAAAGGTACCGAGCAAATGGCTCCCATTGTGAAGCCGTGGCTGTTCTGACATGTCCCTAACCAATCCCGCAGGCCATCCTAGTCCCCAGACCTAAGCCCAATACAGCATTTATGGGATTTACTCGAGTGAATAATCATGGAAAGCGTAATAACATCCATGGAAATGCTCAAATCTGTCATAGTAGAAGAATGGAACAAAATATCCACGGATGAGGCAACTAAGCTAGTTAAATCACTGTCAAATATGATGAGAGGGTTAAAGAAAAAACGGAACAGCTTAAAAAGTATTAACTTTTAGTTACAATACATTATTGTAAAGGTTTTTTTCCAGTATTCGCAGACTTTTGGCGCACACGATTTGTGTCGTTCTGAAGTTAAAAATATTTGTATTATTTTATATAATATTCAGGTGATTGTTGCTTATACTATTTGAATTAACGACGTTAGATGTATCAATAATAAATAGTATTGATTCTGAAAGGCTTCATTTAATTAGCCATTTTTGCATGAATATGAAAGATGATCGCCTGTACGCAGACTTTCGGAGGCAAGTGTATAGATATAGGTACCCACAAAACACGGGGAATTATAATTATCTGGTAATGTTGTACATTTAAAAATTCATCTCCAGTCTTCATCTTCTTTCTTAACCTTATACAATTAAACCTTGATCACTACAGTAATGGAAGCAGACTGCTTTGTTCAAATATCAATGAATCACATAAAATTGGTTTCCAGTCATATTGAAGCATTTCTATATTTACACTTATAAACATATAAAATAAATATTGATGAACCTGATTCTCTCATAACATTTATTTCAGCTTCGTAGCAAACGACTGTGTTACATTGAGTGCACATATTTCGCTTCACTTTGAAATGAGAAAAAAAAAACATATTCCTCTTCTCTGAAACAAAATATTACTACTAATTCGGGAAAAATAATAGATTTCAATCGTTCTAGTGACATTTTCAAAACTTAATGGGTTTCCCCCCTAAGGCTCTTTGGATTTTTCTTTAATAAAATATTGAAGTTAATTCTGAAGATGATTCCTAAAGAAAACAACAAAAAAACCTTGCACGAATAATGTAGACTACGTCTACGTTTTTGAACGAATTATTTTCTAAAACTTAAATTAAAATTTCCTTAGCTTTATGAATTATAAAACACCCGTACATTATTGAGTTCAATTTTTGAAACACCCCCCCCCAAACATGCACTCACTTCAGTTCTAATGTAATCTTATAACTTAACGAACTGTGGTTTTAGCAAAATCATGGAACATTACCAAATTTCTAAAACACAGCAAATTACACGTTCAAAAAAAAGAGTGAAATTTCACGAAAAAATGGATGGGTTTTTTTGTTACACTTTGGTGCCATTTTACAGTCAAAGCATTTATTTTTGATGGTTTTGGCTAAGTCTTTTGAAAGATGTCAACAATAAGGAACCATCTCCGGCGCATGCGTTTTTAACTTCCAAGGTTGGAAGAAACAGATGATCGCAACTTGAGCGCAAATGCCAACTTAGCAGTTTTCCACTCTTTTCCTCACTATTCAGTTTACTAATGATGTAAACTTCAAATGAGGCCAAGTGCAAGAAATGAAATAATACGTTAGAACTAGACGAAACAAAAACATTTAAGAAATGTTAAAAACTTGGAGAAGTTTTAAATACCGATGTTTCTAAAAGATATAGAGATAGCTCTCTCTGTAGAGAATATTTGTGAATTTTTGAATATTTTAAATTTCTTAGCTAAATAATGCTAACTTTACGCAACTAAAACTGCAAAAGTCCTTAGTTGGTATCAGTAACAGTATAAAGATAAAAAATCTCAAATCACAGCAAACTTTTGGGCAACAATTTCCTTACTCGTACAAATGTACTAGCCATATTTTGGGCATGAATCGCCCAGAGAATTTCACAAAATCGAAAAGAATTTATAATGTAATTCTATTTAAATGTATTGTTATGAATTTTGTTTAAAATAGTGCAAATAATTTTTAATTAGGTGTGTAACGCATTTAAATTACTGTATGCTATATTTAATTTATGTTAAAATTGTAATATTCGCACGCGCCGTCCCTTATGTTATAATGGCGATTAAATGGGAACTTGGCGATGGAGCGAAGTTGGCATCATTTTTGGCGACATTTTGGGGGAGTTTGGGACTTTATGGATTCTTCTAGAAATTAGTGGAGAAATCAACTAATTTCAAGACCTATGGCGCAAGCGGATCTTTCTCGAATTATCCGCGAGGCCAGTAAATAGAGAGATGCTCGCCAAAAGTCAGTCAGTCTGGTTTTGACTAGCGCTGAGTAGACTTGCCTTGGCCGTGATTACTGATTAGCTCGGCTGTTGAATAGAACGAGCAGTTCTTATGAATAATATTTTACATACTTGTATTTTAGACACTGATAATTGTGTCTGAGTGCTGTTGAAGGCGTGAAGACCTTTTGAGATTTATTCTGTGAATATTGCTGCTGAATCCTGAATTTCAAGAATTGTTTTTGCTACAATAAATTCTCATCTCTTTTAAACAACTGTCTTGTTCTTTGTAACTGATTTGTAAAATATCCTCGAACCCCGATCAACGTAACAGTATTTCTCTAAATGCAATTTTAAGCATAAATCCTACGAATTTGCATTTAATGTCAAATTTGATAAGTCTCGATCAATCGGTGCTTGTGGATTTGGATGCACAGAATCGAGAGACATATGTATAAAATCAACAAAAATTATTTTACGTTTCAATTTTCTCTCAAAACTTAGCTTAAGAAAAGGAAGCGGTCAACTTAATGACTAACTTAGATATTTGTAACAATAAATTTACTCATTTATCTGTGTTGGCTAGTTCCGCAGCTCTGATGATCTTTTTCTGTTCCAATCTCTTTTTCCTTTTTGAAACTCCTATTGCTTCAAATATTATAACTAACATTCCAACTTCAGTATCAGTCTGACGACGATCCCTTTCCTTTCTTCATCTCACTCTAATAGCAACTAACTTTTGTATAAATCACGGTTTCTCCACAGAAAGCGATTATTAATACAACAATTAAAACGATTTTCCCTGAAGGATTATTCAAAAACACGAATAGAACCCGTAACAAATTACCAGATCAGTAATAAACGATAAATATTTCCAGATATAACTTTAAAATAGTTTATAAATATTTACAAATAGCAATTCATAAATGTTTCTTTTTACGTTTCCATGATACAAAACTGCTTTTTTTTAAATCTGAAATCAATGTTCTAAATTTCCGTATTTGCAATAAACAATTTTACATAAAGCTTAATTGAATGGGTCTTCAAAATATGATCGATGTATTTAGTTTATTAAATAACATACACAAATGCCTAAAATAAATTGTAGATATTTAAAATAAACATTTTTAGTAAGAAGCATGATTTATTATTGAAAATATTTTATTTCAATAATTTTTCGACAAAGAAAAGTTATAACTACATTTTAGTAATTCCTCAAATCAAATTTTTGATTTGATAAATTTTATAATTAGATAGTAAAAGTTACCAAATTTTTTAGTTCTTGATTTGTAGGGAGGCTTGATATCGAAAACTAATTTATTTTTAAAAGCATTGGACTAAAATGTACTCCTTCAATATTTTTATCCTGACCAATCGCATTTTTTCCTTTTTTCAAGTCTTTTTTTATTTTAATATCAATTTTTAAAGATTTGTATATTTGTAACGATTTTGAAAGAAAATATTTTATTTTTGAACATTATCTAAAATTTAAAATCCGTCATTGATTTCATATCATTGTTTTGAATTTTTGACGTAGCTTTATCAATATTTATGAGACACGTCTTTAGCACACTGTAACATTTCCCACTACAAGGCTGTAAATCAGCTTCTTTTTGTGGATATGATCATCACGTGCAATGAACACCCACTACCTTAAAATATTGCGCGGTCTTGGATATCACCCCGGCAACCTTTAACACCTCGAGGAACCCCCTACACCTCCCACGAACCGGATGTAACTCGAAGATAAAGGTGCCGCCAACCGCTACTATTTAAAAAGACCCTAGAGAGGTCAGAGAGAAGAGACGGTTGAAACCTTTTGCAGAGACTAGAAGTGACCTCCTCCCTCACAAACAACCGAATTTCGATTGTGAGAGCTTAAACAATATTTTTGATAACTTCGATGCATATACTGTAATTAATAGCTATAAATAAACTACATATTTAAATTAATAAAAAACACGCTACCTTTATTTATCTCAAACGTCACACACATTTAATTTCTTTTCCCGACTCAAACACACTTTTATAAATTATATACGCTGGTGTCCAAAAGTTAAGCATAAATCGTAAAATGCGAAAAACATGGAGT
>BMAO01005230.1:0-56641 GCA_019973975.1 Trichonephila clavata
AAGCACAACTACCAGCCTTAAAGATCTCAGAAACGTAACGTGTTCAGTTTACCAACGATGCAAACAAGAAGCGTTCGTGTCACAATATCCAAAGGCTTCCCATACCAACAGATCAAGTATTGGCCCGTATGAGGATATCGAATGCAAAGAAATCACGTAAATTCTAGCCGACTCCTGTTATGGATTAGTCTGTCATGATGCGCACACAAAACCGGAATTCTTGAAGAAAGAAGACGTGGAACCACTGTAAACAGTTTTACCATTGGACACAATGCTATAATTTCAGCGTCTCTATGCTGAGGTGTCAACCCTTTAATTGGTTTGCCATAAATCGTACGGGCTACCGAAAGCTAGCTACAACCGGTTGGCCTGTACGTGTAATACTGAGATTTTCTTCTTCTGTCGTTAATTTGCCCGTATTTTTTATAATTCATATAGTTAGAATATTAGTGTCAGTGTTTAAGAGATGCAAATTGTCTGTAGTACAAAATGCTTCTCATTCGGGATTTTCTTTGCGGTGAAAGCAAGAATTTTTCTTTGATGGCAGGAATTTAGATCCTTGAAAATTTTAAATGATGTGCAGTTTGTTGCTTGAGAAAAAATGAAAATGGAAAGATAATCCAAAAAGGCTGGTATATTTCTGTCTTCTTTGCACTGTAAGACTTTATATATAATCCGTGCTTCATATATGTGTGTATATTTATATGCACACATACACGCAAAGCCCTCAATCGTTGAAACGAATACAAACAAGAAATTTTTTAAACATGATTGAAATCCTTTTAAGATATTCATGAATGCTTGCAAGATTATGTAATGTGGGACTTCAATTCAAGTATGGATATAAATGCCCATATCAATTTTCATACTACCTCTTTTTTTCCAACTTAATATCATGCCCTATATGTTGTTGTTGCAAATGCCACTGTCTGACGTAGTTAGATCGAGGCCATGAAATTCATCATGGCATTGGGCTCGCAGCCGTAGCTTTGAGCACCATGCAGGTGACAGTACGATTTGACTCGGTTCCACCCCAATTTTGAGAGAGAACACCCTGGGAGGAATCAGGGGCCTCCCACCTCTCTTCCCCTCCACCAACCTCACGAGAGGACTTGCGGCTCGACGGCTATTTAGAGTACCCTCATGCCGCGAAGGCACTATACATTACAAACATCCATGCCTTTTCCGGGATTCGAACCCAGGCCCTATGGCACAGCAGTCAACGTCGCTAACCACTATACTGGATGGGTGACTCATGCCCTATATTTTACTCTATTTTAAATTTCTATTCTGATTTTCTCTAGAAGCGATGGAATATAAGTTTTATAATAACTATATACTCGTCATTTTATATGCTTTATTTGCTTAGACTCCATAGAATCACTGCAGAAACAATTTAGAACATTTATTTGGTTTATCCAAAATCTACAAATGAAAGAAAATTTCAAAATTTTTAAAGATTCTTATATGGATTTTCCCTTTTTCTTTCTTTGAAGATGAATAGAGATGACGTTATTCAGTTCAAGTTGATAATGATGATTTGCAGTGCCAATTTAAGCTAATTTCGGGCACTGGGCGCAGAAGATCTATAGGCCCCCTTAGCACTAGAGGATCGAAATTTATAACCAGAAAATCTGGTTAAGTCCTGCTCATCCGGACCCCTAGATGCCCACTCCAAGCGCCCAATGGATAACCCAGCACTGATGATTTGAAAGCACTGGTAGAGTCTGAACCCTTGCAACAAGTGTAGAAACTAACTAGTGGACTCCACTGAGTGCAAGCAACTATAAGGAAACATCTAAAATTAAATGAAAAGTTCCTTGAGGTGTTGTTTGTACTTTACATGAACTTACATCTCAAGACAATCAGAAAAGAGTACATTTTTACACATCCCTAATCATAATAATTTAAATCGATCCATTATTTTCAATGTATTCAATGGAGATGAAATGTGATTATACTTTATCAAACATTACTCGAAAGGGGAAAAATTTGTTCTTGTCATAGAAGATCCACAGAAGATTTTGTTTTGCATTTGGTGGAATGTGGAATGGTTATTTTTATTTGAACTCTGACAATGATAAAATTTCCTCCTCAGACATCTACTGTCAAAATTTAAAAGTTTTAAGGTGAACTTTATTCACGAAGTGACTTGTATTATTATATAGACGAAGTGTGATTCTTTATTTAGGTATCATCCAATCTTACACTGCATGAATGATTCAAAAGAAGATAAATGAATTTGAACGGAAAATTCGGCTTCACATCCAGGTGTAGTCCCATCAGATTTATTGTGTCTATAGCATTTTTTGATGGCAATGTTTCGATAATAAACAAATTCTTTGCATGAGCCTTCTGCTGCAAATCCAATTAAATCTGTTGATATCTCAAACGTCCTCTCATTGGTGTGGTGTGGTAGTTAGGAGAGGTGGTGCCAGCTCAGGTGTCGTTCTCGTCACTTGACAATGGTTCAAATTTACGAGGTCCATCGCCAAAAGCCCTCGTGTAGCTGAACAGTGTGACGTTAATATTCACTCACTCTCGCAACGAATCCAAAAATGTTTTTCCAAAATGGAAACAAAAAAAATCCCCTAAAGATGGTTTGACGCCATAGAAAATGGTAGAGAATACGCTAAGATATTTGAGTTACAAAATTATCCCATGATATGAAATTCGGATACTATTCTCCTCTCCTAATAGCGCATCAAAATTACGATTTACTATTACTAGTTTGAATTTAAATTAATGATACAAGTCTTTAAAAAAATTAAGATTTGAAATTGGTGTGCTTAAAGAACGAAAAAAAAATTTCATCCCCAGAAGACTTCTGAAAATTCATAATGGTTTCTTATAAAACTTATAAAACCTGACAGAACAAGAAAAGGGAAAAGGGATTTTTAATTTTTTGAATGAAAATAGGGAATTATTGAATTCTTTCAAACTCCGAAAAGTGTTTTCCTACAACTATTAATTTTTATATTAAAAATTTTTTGATCCATATATGAAACATGATGATGATAAATTATGATGCAATGTCTCAGTAAACTTTTGAATAAATGTGATTTACTTAGATCTTTCGACTAAAATTATAATTATTAGAAACCAAATTTCGCCTTCCATTGTGATGATTGCAAAAAATAAAAATAAAAAATGCCCCCCCCCCTTCTAGCTTTTTTTGATGGTCGTGCGATGTATGTTGCCATTTCGTAATTTTATACGAGTTCCGTTCCCGCCTTTCTGGTTGCTAATCGCGTGTTTGGTGCGGTTGAACTATCTTTTATTCATCTACAACGAAATTTTCAAAATTTTGTGACACAACCGCATTATATCAAAAAGCAAAGTTGTTAAATTTGAAAAGGTTGTCAGTCCCACAAATATTCAGTAAGTGTATATTTGTTTATCTTATTATCCTTGTTTAAAATGAATTCAATTTCTTATTATGCACATGGAAAATCTGATGTCTAACTTAAACTTTTTGTGTTACTAGAAGTTATTGGTTCAGAAATTAGATTTTGTCTAGTTACTGTATTTCAGTCAGCATTTTTTTTAAAACTGGAATATTACATTGCAATTATGCTTTGCTAATTGCTTCTGTCATTTTTTTTTTTAAATTTCTTTCACTGCATTGTTTCATCTCGTTGTTCGGAAAGGGAGGGAAAAGATTCATTAAAGTAATACTTAATGTCATAATAAGTTTCTGCTTTCATTGTTCATTTTAAAGTTATTGCACAATTTTTACGTTTTTTCAATGCTATTCAGTTAACTGATAAATTGCTGCAAAAAATTTTTTGATTGCATTTCTTGTGGCATTACTATGTTTTTCCAAGAAATTAATAAAATTTGCAACAGTTTCTATGGAATATCCCATTCAAATAATTAAATTATTTTTTAGTGTTAATTTTCCTACATTCAAGTTTTATTTACTGAAATTTATGTTGATTGGAAAGAAGATTTATTTTCTTAATTCTTATTAAAATTCAGAATGTGTTGGTGTAAATTATAAATGAAATGTGTAAGGAATTGTAAATTTTTTCTATCCATGTAAAATGTTAAAATGATTTGAGAGGTGATATCACTTTCGAGAGAAAATTAATAATTATAGAGCTGTCACATGTTTTAAGGACATTTGAGTTTTCTGAAAATATAAAAATGTTGTATATCATAGTTGTTTTATAAAAAAAATGTGGAATAATGTTGGTATTCATTCATTTTCTCTACATATTAAATTTTGGTAATTGATGGTGTATGACAATTAAAGTGAATTGGTGTCAGTTTGCAGTAAAACAAAAATGGATAGTAAATGCTATAAATCATTAATTGTCTTATAGGTAATTGTAATTACATTTACTGTGTTGATCCAAGTCTTTGAACTGCTTATTAAATTGAGTTAGAATATTAAAATCTTTTATGTTAAGACCTAGAAAAAAAGTTAAATGCAAAGTAAATTTTCTTGAAAAAAACACAGAGAACTTGGACTAGATATAGTCACAAAAAAAATGATATCAAATGAAAAGCTTCAAACATGCATGATTTGAAGTTAAGAATGTCTTTGCAGGAATGTTATGCCAGATCTATGTGTGTTTTAGCGACAAAATTATTATATGTTTAATAATGTTTTTTATCATTTAAACTGTTGGTAAAAATATGAGCTGATCAATTAAAAATTCTTTGAAATCGAAAACATTCACATTTTACCAAAATTTATTTAATCAAAAGTGTGTTGCTCACTTTATCAAATAGCAAAAATTTGTACGCGTTAAGACCAGGTATCTTCTGGAACAAAAAGTCATGTGATGGTGTTTTTTAAACAGGTTATTTTTTTGACGACCAGTAAAATGATAAAACTTTTTTTTATCATTTATTCATTTGTATTTTAAGAGCATGTACGTAAATGTTTAGCCAAAAATGTCATAAAATGCAAGTTATAGCGCTCTGAACACACCCACTTCGAAAAATGTACGCTCACTTCCTCCGTGATTCTGGTTGATTGGGTTATCTGAAATATAAAAAAAATTAAAGGTGTTTTAATCTATAGGTTTAAATGCACAGAATGGACTATACTCAAATAAAAATATCAAAAATTGAACTTTTGATACACCTTCAAAGAAAAAGTTTCAAATTGTAAAATGATCATAGTTCATTTGGTGCGTATATTTGTGCTGAGTCTATGCTATAAATTTGAAGTCATTCTGTCAAACCGTTCTTAAGATATGATGGAGGAAAGTTTGAGAAAAACATGTTTAAAGTTTCAAGTTCGATTAAAACAATGAAAATCTTCACTTAGCGCTACGAACAGCTGCTTATCTAACACCTGCTTCTTTATAACAACTTTGAATTTTAAAAATCACTTAACCACCATATTTCGAAACAATTTATAAAATAAAAATTTTTTTTTAACCCATCACATGGGTGAAACCCCTTAAATGTAAAAAAATGTATTACTTTTGTTAAATCTATAAATGCCATAAAACTGAAGAGAGCTGATAATTTAAAGAATGTTTGTAACAACTATAACTTCTGCTTGCTTATTAAATATATGCTAACTTTTTTGTCAACGGAAAAGTTTTCTCGAGCTTTTGTGTGTTTGTTTGTGTATTTGCTTGATTTTTTAAAAATGAATATAGTAATAACACTTACAAAAAAATAATAAAAAGGTTCAAAAAGGAGGGAATTAATATGTCCAGTACTAAAGCTAAGACAAAGAAATAAGCCAAATGTGTTGACTTTTCCGTAAAATGTGTGATGTAACTTTAACAAATACACCAAAATTTTTTTGTTGCCTACACTATTAAAATGTTTTTATAAAGTTAAGTTTTAAATTTGTGTATTTTTTCCCCCAGAATATGCAGGATCAAGGTGATGGAGTTCCCACGTTTAAGGTATTTGAAGTTAACTTTTTATCTTATTTATTACCAAATTAAAGAATATAATTTTCTTATGATCTAAATATATACATTTCAAAACTTAGAAATCAACATATTGATTGCATTGAAGGATATATATTTATTTGAAATAAGATTTTTTTAATATTGAATATCATTTGTAAAATTTGTGACACGTGTACATTGAAATGGAATTCATAAATTATATCTTTGTTGAAATGTATTTCATTTCAGATTACAGTTAGATTTATTAGAAATAAATAATTTTAGTATTTATGTATTACATCATTGATCAATTTCACCAAACAAAAAGACATCACCAATTCAAAAAATGACTCCAAATGCTTTCATTATTGTTACTGTGTTTAAACATGCAAGGAAACGATTTCCACTATTGGCTATATATTGTGACATTTGCCTACATCATTTGATTTAATGAAATTGTTCTACAGTGGCAATATGCAAATGCCATAATTTGTTTTTATAAACATATGGTAGTTATAAAATATTGTATTTTAGAAAGTTGGCTTATAAAAATATCTTAATTTATGTATAAAAATACAATTGCATTACAAACCTTAAAAATTACAGAAAGTTCTTGTCAAATAATCAATGAATTTTATGATATATTTTAAATTTAATTTATTAAAGAATTGATATGATTGGCTGTGCAAAAATACTTTATAAATAATTGAGACATTTACTTATATATCATACTAATTATAATTCAATTAATAAAATGTAAAATTTTGATATTGAGATTTTTATTTGAAGAATGCCTCATTCCCATTAAAAAAACATTATTTCACTGTGTTGTACACTTGAGAAATATCATTTTTAAATGCTCATTTTTTTTATGAAATGTTTTAAGTGTGTTCTTGTTGGAGATGGTGGTACAGGAAAAACTACATTTGTGAAACGTCATCTTACTGGAGAATTCGAAAAAAAATATGTTGGTAAGAATTTTTTTGTTGTATAAGTTATTTTGTTAGGTTTTTAAAATATACTTAAAAGTAATGAAATAAACAAAACATGAATTTAATGTAATGGATTCTAAGGATTAATTAAAATATTTCTGAATAAACTGTTGATTTTTGAAAAATAATTTTCTCACAATCACCATTCCTTCCCTTTTTTCAAACGGATTCCCCTTCTTAAAATTATTGTAGATTTCAAATTTGTAAAATTTCATGTGTAAGTTTGAGTTATGGGAGTTTCTTCTTTGAGTTCCCTGATGTTAAATAAAGTGCCTAAAACTTTAATTTTGTAAACCTTTTACCAAAATTTTCCATGTCTAAAAAGGGGGAGAGGTAACAAGAAAAGTACCATATTTATTTGAATCTAAGCTGCGTCCTAAATTTCTGTACACATTTTTGGTGAAAAAATATAAAAAAAGTTTATCAATATTTTCAAAATTAAGAAACATTTAAAGCAAAAACTAATAATAATAAGTGAATAGTTTATTTGACTAGTATTAAAAACTTTTAAATACATACATGATTCTCTAATGGCTGTAAGCATCAGAGTATCATGTTCAATTTCCCTCATCCGACGAATTTTTCTGCTTCGATTCCAGTTGCATCCAATTTTCTGTAGCATTAACATTAGCAAAAAAAAGTGTGACTTTAATTTGAATAAAAGTAACATGATTTATTATGGAGCAAGCTTTTTACATTTCTGGATTTCTCGTGTAATTAAATCTGGAAATAGATAATTTTGTGCAAGTTTTTCAAATAATTCAGGATATATTCAGTCAAATTTTACGATTGGAAATTACAATTTAAAGAGCTGTATACAAGTTTATAAATTGTAATTATCAGTCCAGTTGTCATATGGTGTTGACAATAGAAGGGAAGCAGCATAAATTGTTCACTTGGGAAAATTATAAAATAGGGCACCTATAGTTTTCACCAAATACTTCAAGAACTTATGAACAGATTTGAATGAAATGTGTAAATGATACCATATTCTGTATCTGATCCTAAAAAAGGAAAAAATCAAATTCATTATGTAAAAAAAAAAATTGTTTTGAAAGTTAATCATCTTTTAACTATAATGATTTAATTCCCTTGAGCCATTAACATTAATTTTAAATTTGTTCAGATCTATTGAAAATTGCAAACTATTGAGTTGGACCAATTTTTTCCCCTTGTAGATTGAAAAAGATAAATATATAATGAAGAAAGTTTAGTAGAATCGGATTTTCAATTGATTCTAAAATGAAATGAAATTTCAAAGTTTAAATTGAAATGCACTGTTGGAGAATAGAATATAGGCTCAGTTCATAATTATGAAGACCTTCTCAAAATGACATTACTTCTAGTGCAGTGTTAGTAAAAAAATCTTTCTATACCTTTTAATAGACTAATGAAATTGTTGTAAAATATGTCTTAATGATTAAAATATTGTGTGCAGACATTTTGCAAAAGAAGAAAAAGCCATCTCCATTTTAAACTGTCTGAAAATGGACTTTCAGATATATATAAAATCTTGCATTGATGAAAAGAACGAGTTGTCCGAGTAAATTAAATGTTAATAACCATAATATGAAAGCAAAGTCATATTATACAATATTCTTAATTTTTATTTTCATTCATATTAAATTTAGCTACTCTTGGAGTAGAAGTGCATCCCTTGGTGTTTCACACAAATCGTGGAGCCATTCGATTTAATGTCTGGGATACTGCCGGTCAAGAAAAATTTGGTGGATTGAGAGATGGCTATTATATTCAAGGTTAGTTACATCAATGTTTTTTGAAACTTTAAAAAAAAAATTTTTTTTATTCATTTTATTTTGCATGTAATTTTTTTATGTATTGTGAATGTTTTGCTTGTAGGTGATGTTTAAATAATTTTATGTTCTGCTTTTTGTGATTGTTATAAAAATCACAAAGTCATTTAATATAAACAATTTTTTTTTAAGCATGCAGACTGGTTTCTTTTATTTTTGCGTATTTTTTAATTTATATTTTATACCTCTGGAAAGAAAAATACTCAGTGATAATTTTGTTGTAAATTTTGAAAGGAGGAGTGAGTAGAGAGACATATTATAAAAATTTAATTTGTTTGCTTCTGTTGAAACTTTCTACCAATGTATTTATCTTCACTTGTTATTGTTTATTTTTATTATAAATGAAATTATTGTAAATATTTTGTTTATATTTTGCAAAATTTTGAGCTTTTTAATTTAAAAAAAATAGACTAATTTAGAGCTTTAATTGTTATGACAAAAAGTCTCATACAGAAAAGTTTTTGGTAATTGTGTGTGTTTTTTTGTGAATTGGTTAATATACTATAAAATCATTTTTTTTTTCAAGTGCCTTAAATGTGCAAGAACTGGTGTGTTTTTTTTTTGCACAGGTCACATTTTTAAAAATAAACAATCCAATTACCAAGCATATTTTTTTTATTGAATCCCCAATTTCTGTATAATTTTTAGCGAATTGCGTCTTGACCTCCAACAAAATGATTTCATGAAAATGTAAAATTTAAATTGTTACATAAAAATAACTGCACTTGCAAGCTTCAGCATTGCTGACTCTGGAGAAAGTTAAAAAGCCTGAACACAAAAATCATTAGCATTTCATAGAATTGCATCATAAATAATAGCTGTATTATACAGCTTGTAATTAGAAAAATAATTACATTAATTAAATCAATTAAAATAAGCAAAATGTGATTGATTTTATAACTGATACATTTCCATTTTTGTTTTTAAAAAATTTTACAATTTTGTAATGTTTTACGATTTATGTATTTATCAATCTAGGTCAATGTGCCATCATTATGTTTGATGTTACTTCTCGAGTGACATATAAAAATGTCCCTAACTGGCACAGAGATTTAGTTAGAGTGTGTGAAAATATTCCCATTGTATTATGTGGAAATAAAGTTGATGTGAAAGATAGGAAAGTAAAGGCCAAATCAATAGTTTTTCACAGGAAAAAGAATTTGCAAGTAAGTTAATTTTTATCTTTAGAACATTAATAAGATAAGTAAATTTGTAGAATAAAAGGTTCTTTAAACATTGCAGATTATTTTTGTGACTGAAATGTAATTTGTCCTTTATATATACACAGTAAAATCTAAAAGATTAAAGCATAAAATGATTAAAATAAGCATATATATGTAATCAGTGTTCTTTTTAGACATCTTTGGTTTTGTACTTTGAGAAACTTCTAAAATTTCATTCTTGGTGCCTCTTAAAAGGAAAGTATGATACTAGTCAATTGAAATTACCTTTTTAATTGATTTTTTTCCTCCTAATTGACATTTTCTAAAATTATTTTCCCATTTGCAAATTAGATTTTTTTTATTATTAAAAAGATGCTTTCTTGTTTTGCCATAATTTGGTTGTACTAATTTTAATGTATTCTTTTTCAAAGGAGTTTTGTCTTATTACTAAGTTAATTTAATGCTGTCATTATATGTGTGTGATATGATTCTTTTTAAACTTTAATGAATAATAGAAATACATGTATATTTGTGTGCATACAAGACTGTAGGTTATGATGTAAACCTGCAGCTCTTAAAACTGTTGTCCACAGAGTCTCTCTTATAACGTTAATATTGCCCTCTTATAGACTCTGAAAAACCTTCTTTGATAAAATAAAAAAATATAACATCCTAGACTAGACCACTAAATTGCCATAGCTCTATTAGAACGTGTATTTTCGATCAAAAATATTAAGTCAGGGTAGGGTGTTAAAAATCTTGGAAGTCCATGATGCGAGGCTGATACATAAGGGGAAGGGACGATCAGAAGTTGAAAACCCACTGATGTTTTGTGTTTATTATTATTATTATTATTTTGACACATTTGCCAACATTTAACAAAACAACCTCAAAGCACAGGAAACAAATACTTGATTACAGCAAAAGCCAATGGCAAGGTGTGTGCTGTCACTTGAGTATCTGATAGATGATTTGCATGTTATGCAACTCTCCACAAAGTGATGGTTGTTTTTGTTGCAGTGAGCAGTTATAAAAATAAAATAGCTTCCCTAAGATCTTAAACATCTATGAATAAATCTAAATATGTATTGATTTTTTTTATATAAAAGATTGTTTAAGCTCAATGATTTTTTAAACCAAATATTCTTTTAAAAACAACTTCATGTTTCCAAAAATGTTTTGTTATATTTAACTGGTATGTGGAACAAGTTTAAATTATATTTAAGTTTGATCTATAATACTTGCATTGTATTTCATTTGTTTAAATATAACTTTTTTTTAGTATTATGACATCAGTGCTAAAAGCAACTATAATTTTGAGAAACCTTTCTTGTGGTTAGCAAGGAAGTTGATTGGAGATCCCAACTTAGAATTTGTAGCCATGCCAGCTTTAGCACCTCCTGAGGTCCAGATGGATCCAGAATGGCAAGCTAAATTAGAAAATGATATGAAGGTTAGTACTGTGTATAATATCAAGTGAAAGGTTATGAGGAATGAGAACTATTAATAAATTATTAAAATTAACCAATATTTAAATCATTTTTAGTAAATTTGGGATTGTTCCATTAAATTTCAACACACCTAAAGAATGGGTTATGATCACCAAAAGGCTAAATTAATAAACTTCATAATTATGTGTTACAAGTTTAAACTATAACTCCATCTAGGGTGAAATAACAAATGCTGTGAAAATAAAATTTGATGTTGAAAGTTAACAACCTATATATGTTATACAATTATAATTCTATGATTTGTTCTGCAGATCTGATGCCATATTAAAAGTATTTACTTGAATTTATATCTGTGCATTAAATTACTTGAAATTAGTATTTATATAGCTTCAGCAATTTTGCTAGTAAATTTATAGATTTTTTACAAACTTTTATTGAAAGTTCACGGATTAATAGAAATGGATAACTTCATGCTATATTTTGTCAAAGCTTGCAGTATATCCTACAAAATGAAAATAAAAATATGTTGTAATATTTTTTTAATTTAAAGCTAATAAAAATTATTCATTTCTTTGTTGGAAAATGTAAATCCTCAATTTATGTAAATAACCATTTTGTTTGTATCATATTTTAAATATTTTTTGTATTACTTAAGTTTAGATAAAATCTTATATATATGTTTTTTTTTTTCTTCCAATTTTCACAGGAGGCTCAAAATACTTCTCTCCCAGATGAAGATGATGATGATCTCTGAATTGCAGCTGCTTCTGTTTTGTATTTAAATAACATTCTCACTTTATCTGCACTCTCCAAAAACATTTGTTAGCTCCTCTAGGAGATTAATTTTGTACAGCATGTTAGTTGTTTTTATCCATTTTTTGAAAAGAATGCCTTGAGTCTCATGGCAAAAGTTGAATGCATGGCAAGTGGCCGCATTTTAGGTGCCTGGTAATTATTTTAATATTGTGGGGTGCCCTTGCATACATTTTGTATGAATGCCTGAATACTCGTATGTTTTTAGAGTCATTTAATCTGAAGAAAAAAAATTAAGTATAAAAGATTGCAGTAAAAAATAAACTGGCAAGAATTAAATATTTTTTTTAACATTCATCTATAGCAATTGAAATTAAGTCATGTATGTGTGAAACAAGTGTGTTAATGAAGCTATAAAACTTTCCAATGTATCTATCTGAAGCTTATCTGAATAAATGTGTCTATAAACTATTTGTAAATTCATTTTTCTACTTTTATTTGACAAAATTTTTATTTTAAAAACATATATAAAAGTGATTTTATTGAAGTTTAAAATATTTTGATAGGAGGAAATGAAAGCATATATTGCAAATTCAAAAAGGATTGGTTTTGATTATAAAATTTTACTATTTGCGCAATTTACTTGAAAAACATTAGAATGTTAAAAATTAAGAATCAAATGTTCAAACTGTTTTTCAGCCAAAAATTGTAGTACAAGATAAAATTGGTATTTTTTTTCATGTTTTTTTAGAATCGTGAGATACATTCATATAATACTTTTGAAATTAAAACAATAATTATTCTTCTACTGTTTTGTATTAATTTAAAATATGTGCAATACTAGCTAATATTTGTACAAATGCTTCAATAGTTGTTTTAAATTTTAAAAGTAAAAGCAAAACCAGTTTTCTATTTATAAAAAATGTTACACAAATTAATAATTTTAAGTATATTTAAAAGGTAAATACTCAGTAATATTCTTGGAGCTATCTTTGAGTTCATTCAAGTAGGAGGATGGTGGAGAACCAGATATAACTTTGAACTATACAGCCTTTATCTGCAACCACAAATAACATGTCAAAACCTGAGGGAACCCGAGCTAATGAAAGACCACCAACTTGATGGTTAGATGACATCAAGAAAGAAATTTAATTACTTTGAAAATTAAAAATTGGATAGGAGTTGCTAAAAATAGAGGGTGCTGAAGAGAGCTATTGAAGCAGCCAAGGCCTGTAAGGGTTTGTTCAAGAAGAAATACTTAATAAATTGAAAACATAAAATAATTTAAGTATTTTTAAAAAATGCCTGATATCTTTAAAAAAAAGGGAAGGAATCTTTTTTCCCTTATAATATGGGGTTTTGTTTAAAAAAAGTTCAACTTTTGTATACGTTACTAATACTAAATATTTATTTAAAAAAATGATGACCTAAGCTTTTGACCTTTTCATCTGTTCTGCAAAACAATGACTATTGACATATAGCTCTTGTTTATTGTTTTCTACTCCCAGCATGTGGAAAATGGATGGATGAAAACTATAGGTATTGTGTCCAGTAAATCTGAATGAAGTTTGTGCTTCTCGCATATCATTTCATTAATCATTAGTTCCTAAATTTTTTGTATAAGTGTAGTTTCCTTAAGTAAGGCATATTAATTTATTTTTTAAACTCTCTGCATCAGCTTTCAAGAACTCAACTCTTCTTGTGCTTTGCTAATATTTATCATACTGCACTTCATAATGCTGAGAATTTGTTCCTCAATTGTTCCGTGCACCAACTTGTCACCATATGCCGAATATACTTTCAAACATATAAAGAATGCTGTGAAAAGGAATTCAATTGCATTAACACATCCCAAAAGGAAGGAAATATATTTTGGGGGGCATTTGTCACAGTGGTAAGTACATTAGTTCCCATGGGAAAACTCCAAAGCACATCGCAAATGATAAATCATGTTGTAGTTGCTGAAAATTGCATCTTTTTTGCAAGGGCTATGTCCAGTCAAATACTATCAGGGCTGAAGTACTGTTGGTGCCTTTCCTTGTAAATCATGTTTCTTCTCGCAGCAACCTGTCGTGCTGGTCTTTCCAAAGTTTGGCATTGCTGAGGAGTTGGGATGTGATAGGACTAAAACATCTGCTGTGATGAGTGAATTAACTTCTAGTTGAAAAGAGTTAATGATTAAAAATATGATCCTTTTGTATCATTGTCATCAGATGCTGTTGCTAACTAGAAAATCATCCTTAAGTGGTTTCTTGCTTTGATCCTGCAAAATGTTTAATTCAGTGTAGCCTATTTTCAATTCCAAATTTGATTGGTGATTCTACAGGAGAAAATATTATCCAATTCACTATGCATGAATTTAAAAAAGTGTGGGCGAATATTCATATATTTATTTAAGGGTCTATTTTGTATATTTAAAAAGCCATCCGGGTACTAGTTTGATATGGGGCTATGCGCCAAGTTTATGGGTGATAACATTACAATATGGTTACCTTGATATTTTCATCGTCTGGTGATGTGATTGCCATGGGGATGACATATATTAGAGTTAATTTTTGTTTTTTCACCGCAGTAACCCTATTAATTTTAGACCATTTTAATTTGATTTCTTTAACCATTTTCATTCCATTTGTTCTTAGAAGTTATTTCAGTTTACTGTTGTATTTTGTGCTATTTTCGAATATGGATATTTCTCATATCATTGTTGAGTGCCAGGATATTTTTTTTATAAAAAAAAAAAAATGAGTGCTGTGCTTTTAATTACATAAATCGTACATTTTCACTTTATTTTACTTTTTAAAAATGCTTGTTTCATGAAATTCATTGGAGGAACTTGCAGTTTATGGAATATTGCAAGTTTTTGGAACTTTTAATTTATTAATTTTAAAATGTGATTATTTTATCAGTAATATAATATAAAAATAAATTATATGGGAAAAATCATATTATATTCATTTACAATAATTATTTTTTATTCCTATCAAATTATATATGATTACTAAGATAAATTAAAATTTAAGGTTATTATATTATATTGATATTCATTATTGTTTGATCTTGGTAATTCTCAATCTATTCCTATATTCTTCATTTGAAACAAATTTCACTGTTTTTCAAAACAGTTCTTTAAAATTATTTTCCTGGCGGTTTGTTACCGCTTGGCCGCCATCTTGGATTCCATTCCAACGACAACATGCGCTGCTTGGGGCGTGTAGTCCCATGATATCAAACTAGTTCCTTCTCTCGACGTAAATGAACTCCAGCGGCATGCAGTGTAGATTCTATGCCCAAACAAATCAGAGCAGTTATCCATTCAAAGGTTGGTCTATTAAAATATTGCTCATGATTTTTTTATTTAAAGTCATTTGGCCATTGTGTGTGTATATATACACGTAAAATGTGCATATTTAAATAAACGTAGATTAAAGATGCACATTAAAATACCCAAATGCAAGGGGAAAGGAACATACTTTTTCATATGACAAATGTTTCTGGAAAATGATGCTTCAAAAATTAAATTAATAAAAATTACCAAGTGAATTTACTTACCATTCATATATCACTAATATTTATACAATTAATGTATTTTTTTTAAACTGGACTTTTATAACAATTTTTCAGATGTTTATTTTGAATTAACATCAACGATTAGTAATGAACAATACTGTAAAACAATGCAGAAACTTGGATCTCTGCATCAATTATTTCGTGCCGTTCAAGACAAATAGCACAATTGTGTTTGGTAAGAGTATCTTATCGTCACTCGAACAGATATTTTATAATTGGCTCTGTTACTAATAAATAGATCATTTGCGCTCTAAATGAGTCCTTTTTCGGATTGGCCCCATGTTGAGAAACACTGTTCTAAAGAATCAATGGCCTAAAGTACACCCCTGCGCTGCGGGGTGGGGTCCAAAGCCTTACTGATGCCATTCATGTAGATTTTCTCAAAATTCGCTTTACATTTTTTAAAATCGAATTTTAGCGATTTTCCAATTGGTGGTCTAATGTCATTCAAAATCAAAACTTTCAATATGCTCATTAGATATCTTTAATCCAATAACCAAATAAAAACAATTTTTTCGCTGTAATCCTGGCAACGAGAGATACTTTTCTTTAGTTGCTTTTCTTTTTAAACCTAAATTACTAACAGATAAAACAAAAATCAGACGGAGAATCTGATAAAATTGTAGGAAGTTATAAAATTTCATCACTGTTATTATTGCAGTATACTTTACATTAGCTGTGGGGGGAAGATATTCATTTTTTAAGAAGCAGCAGAGTAAGTTAAGTTATATTGGTGCTTTTAGTTCCCCCTCCATGTATTTCATTTTCATTTAGTGAAGTAGTAAATAATGTATATCTGTTGTGATCATTTCAAGTAAAATAGTATTATGATTCTTGGAAAAGCATAGAGAGCATTTTAAATGATTATTTGATCTAGATTTTTCAGTATTCAGTCAAAGCATGAGAAGAAAACATAATGGAATGTATCGGTTTTTTATTTCTTTTTTCATGAAATCATTTTTGCATCATACTAAGAACTCTCCTTATTAAAAGTTGCACTATTTATGCTAGAATATAACCGAATTTTAGGTCAAGCTCTCTTCCTGGGATTCAGAAATGAAGAATAAGATAAGTGATACTTTTTTCTTTTGTAAGAATTTGAAATCGAATTATTTTACAGTGTTTGTTTTTATTTAAGATGCCAGGTTATCTGTTGTTAGATTTCCCATTTTAATAAATATTATAAGTACTCTGTTATACATTATTTACTTCGTTTACTCAGACTTCGGTTGATTTTGTATTCAGTTATAAGTTTAATATTAAATATTTTTACGTGATGTTTAAAGGTGCATTATGTTAAGGTTTGGCAATCTTTCGTATATATTTACATATATACACACTTGCTAGAAAAAGTTGCTAAATAAAAGTGATTTAAATAAAATATAATTTTAAAAATATTTTTTTTTCAAATTCCGGTTTTAAATTTTATGTACGCAGACTTTTTCTAGCAAGTATATATATATGTATAAGATCCGGCTCAAGTACTGACCTTGCAGGGGGCCCAATTATTTTCCGTTATTCCACTATAGAGAATTTAATTATATTGAGAGGGAAACACACAATATTTTAGATACTGAATATAGGCTGCAGAAACCATCAGTGTTTGTTTAAACAAACATACAAATACATAAATTTAGCATACGAAAGCAATTAGCATTGTGAAAATTTCCCGATCCGTTAACTGTAAATTGGGGGGCATTCCTTCCATCCTCAGTGGCTCGACATCCCAGGGTTGGCATTCTCAAGAAGTTCTTTCCAAGCTAGACTTCTTCCTGCTAGTATTCTCCAGTTCTTATAACGAGTAAATCTTTTTCTAGGCCATCAATCCATCGAAGATTTTGCCTGCCCTTTCTTCGTGTGCCAATTGGTTTGGCATTGAAGACTTTTTAGTGGTGCGGTTTTTGTCCATTCTGACAACATGACCTGCCCATTTAATTTGTTGTATTTTAATGAAGTTAACGATGTCAAATTCTTTATATGATTGATAGAGCTCTAAATGTGATCTTTGTCATGTTCCATTTTCCTGAATTCCTCCAAAAATAAATCTTAAAATCTTCCTTTCGTAGATACTTATATTCTCATCTGTTCGACACTTGGAACAAGTTTCACACTTATAAGTTAATACTGAAATTGGGGACATTTTTGAATAATAATTAGAATAAAATTCATTACTTTGGGAAATTTTTAAAACTTTTATGTGATTTTTTTAAATATAATTTTAAGTAGTTTTTTTTTTTAATTGAATAAAATCAAACGCATATATTGAAAATTTTACTTTTCACTTTGAAAAAATTCTGCTTCATAATCGATTTCTACATTTAAATGAAATTAGAACTTTTTTTATTTGTGCCCATTTTTTTCAGTCTAGTTTTGTGTTGCTATTTCTATAAATAGAAACCAATTCTAAAATGCTCTCATTCTAATATTCTGTGTTTGCCGTAGCACTTTAGTATTTTGAAAAGATGCATTTATTATTCTCTCAGATAATATTCTTATAGACTGTATATATTTTTAGGGTTAGTATTGTAAAACTAATTGTTCGACAATGTTTATTACTATTGAATGATGAACGCTGGTAGGCAAAATGAATTACGAAGCATATCGTGGGACGACCAGGCTGGACGGACCGAAAGACGAACTAAGGCCAGGTAGAGTAAAGCATGTGTATAAATGTAGCATGACATTTTCGAAGAGTGCTGGAGTGATAGAAAGCACCCTGGCTGTGTACACTCAACATTTCTATGACAGCTATTGCCTCTGGTGCATCAGTTTAAACACCAAATTGCAGTTTCAAGTGATATGACCAACACATGTGTGGTTATCCTTACACTGGATCACATAGACATTTCTATCATTTGTCCAGTTGTTTTCAAAGTTAATTTTTCAATAAAATTCCTTTTTATCCTTTGGATATCTTTTTTGAATAGTTTTGTTTATTCTTTCCAAATTCTTTTGTCTTGGGGATCTTACACTAATTATGTTGATTTGGAATACTATAGCACAACACATAAGAAAAACCCACCTCGCTTTTAATTTTTATCTATCAATATGTTAATGAAGTATTTGATATTGCAACAAATTTTAATCTAATTAAACCTAAAAATTATTTTCAATTAATTTTCTTGAAAATTCTATCTTTAATTTTATTCTTTTTATTGTGTATTTGGAAAGTGAGATATGAAAAAAATATTTTTTCCCAAAAATGTTTATTTTTCTGATATTTTAAACACTGGTGCCTAAGTGAGCTTTGCATAAAATTTTCAAGAACGCTCTTTTTTGAGGTCCCTTAACATGTTACGATTTGTTTGTGTATATATGTTGGTGGCCCCTAATCATTGATACGGCGGTAGTTATACCCCTGATTTCAAAATTCATGCATACAAGGACTGCAAATGTCATACTAGCAAATTCGCATTTTGTACTACTGTTATTTTTAAATTTTCAGACGAGACGCGAATTCATAAATGCCTCTTGGTTTGCATGGTAATTTTGCGTAATAAAACTTTCTATAATTTTAATTATTGTAATGGTTTTTTTTGTTGTTAATTTTCAATTTAAATCTGTAATACAGATATTTAATATATTTACAAGCCTTGGTGTGGGCCTAACAGCTACTGTTTCTTCCCATCGGGATCGTTACCCATAGGGTCAGGCGGATTAAGCGGCTGGCGGCCGCCAGGGGCCCCAAATTTGTATTTTAATACATCGTTCGTTTTTAGTTCACAGCCACGCTTAGATAGTCTCGGATGCATTCAATGGCGGTTTGGGCATGAAAATTGGCTCTGGCACGTAAAGTATGCCGGCATTAAGGGCCCTTATGAAATGTATCTTTACGTATAAAATATTCATTGTCCTCATCATAAAAAATAATTTTATGTCTGTCTCACTGAATCGTATGTCAGTTCGATCTTTCAAGTTTCTAGATCAGCCCGAAACCGTTCCGGGCCCATCCAACACTGGATACACCTTACACTATATATATGTATAAAGTGGGAAAAAATCCCAACACCAAGAAAAAATAATAAAATTGCAGCAATGCATTTGTCTAGGTAACAAATTTAATTGATTAAAGTTTCAAGATCACAGGTTAATGAAAACGCGAGAAGAACCATTTCTAATGTGAAATGATGCATTAAAAACCGGTGTTACCACCAGAATTTTAAATGCAAGCATGTAAACTTGCATACAAGGTGTTGCACAAGATCCGGATATCAGTTTGTGAAATGGAATTGAATGCCTGCTGCTCTTGGTCCATCAATAGAAGGCTGGTTGTTGATTACGCTGTCATTGCCATCTAATGAGGGCCCAATCGTGCTCGATTGGAGAAAGATCAGGTGATCTTTAGAGTGCGAAGGTAACACATTGGAACTCTATAGAGCACGTTGGGTTTCAAATGGATATGAGGGTGCACGTTATCCTGTTAACAATCATAGAATGATGTTTATGAATGGCAGTACAACAGTTTGAATCACCAGATTGACGTATAAATTTGCAGTTAGGGTGTGTGAATTAACCTCGAGAGTGCTCCGGTAGTCAAAAAACATTTCTCGCACTAGACCATAACTCTAGATGCAGGCCTCAGAAAAGGTCAAAGAAAGGTTTGCAGCGCTGGCCTGGCCTTCTACTCAATATACAGCAATCATTGCAATGGCGTAACGTATACCCCCGCATCTCAGGGGGGGGGGGTCATAGCCTGAATGACGCTTGGAGTACGAAACCTGATTTTTCAAGGGGGCCATAATATTCACCTTTACACCACTGGAACCAAGACGAAACTGCTTTGATCGGAGAACACAACACATGAACTCTCAGCTCTTCAATGATCTCTAGCATGACAGTACTGAAGTCGCAGATGCCAGTGATTTGGAGTTAACACTACAGAGCTTACTCTTCGGTATGAACACTACTGGGTGTCTGTATGGGAGTTATTTTTCAAACGACTAATTTGTTACCACTCACTCTAGTGCTGAAAATTAACTAACTTCTACTGTAGAAGCACTACGATGGTGAATACAGCAGTCTTCTCTGTCAGTGGTGACCCGTGTGTGGCTGGACCTTAGTTTTCTTGAGGTAGTGCCTTCCCGGGACCACTGCTTCCAAATATGCACAGTGGATACATTCCTCTCGTGTAAATAAAATCCACATTTTAGATATATTATACAACCTCGTTCAAACTCAGCCAGCTGTTGATAATGGCTTCTTCTTTAAGTCATTTTCTGGCTCAACATCAACTCATTGCATCAAATCTCAACGATAAATAACCCTCCTGAACTTTATAGCGCGTATTTAAAGTACCCTTGATTCGCATACTCAAAGTGACGCTACTAGCACTACACTTTTCTCCGTATCATGAAATTTGAATGTAACTCATCTTTCAGATGTATAAATAGGCCTACCAAATTTCTTTGATGTAGCACAACTTCTTGTTATAAAGGGTTTTTTATTTCCATCGGTGAATTTTACTAGAGAAGACAAATGAAATGTGATAAAAGATATGTCTAGTTCAAAGCAAACTATAAAACTAGATGGATTTGAGCCTTAATAGCAAGATTAAGATTAATAAAAGCGTCCCCGGCTGAGATTCGAATGAGGGAAAAAAGACCACGTAATACTGAAGGTCAGGGACACTTTGAGGCCCTGGGCCCTTATGCAAAAGTAGGCCCTACCTCATATTTTTAAAAGTGGACAGTATATAGCATGCATTGTTAAATACTCGTTCAAATGGTAATTTTATATAAAAAATGTGCATGATCAACAATCTCAAAACATAGGTACAAACTGGTTTGACCGATGGCCGCATTTCGACTAAATGAATTGAATGATTATTTATGGTATTAGGCCTAGGCATGGACAACGGTCATCTCATAATAATGCAGTATTACCACTTTTGCCAATTTATATGCAGTTTGAAATTCCCTGTTTTTCGGAGAATATGTACGGAAATAATATTTGACCTTTAAAATTATCCGAATTATGATCTTATTAACACAAAATCGTGAACGAAACGAGGCCCCCACTTAAGGCGAGCCCTGGGCCCAGTTGGCGCATGCCTTAAGACGTCCCTGCTGAAGGCACACAACTTCCTTTTGAAACAGATGACAGGGCCGGCTTTAGCAGTTTGCCGCCCCGGATAAAAATGGAAATGCCGCCCTCTCTCCAAAGCAAAAAATTATAGTTAAAAAAATAATAATAAATTTCTTGCACAGACGTTCACATATAAAACTTGAATAATTCTTGAGAACAGAAAGACAGCATAACAATATTTGTGTGTTATTTTAAGCCTTGAAAAATACAAAATAATTCGAAATAAGGACATAATTATCTGCTGTTATTATTTCAAACGAGTAAAATGTAAGAGAAAAAAATCGTCCATTTCAATAGGCCAATTTCTTCAAAAAAAGTCTACTGATGGAGGAGATCACAAGCGTTTATTTTAACTTTTTGTAACTACACTCAAGACTAAAATAAAATAGCCGTCACCGAATATCGTATGGGTGCGAGGAATGTCCACTGGGGACCCATTCCGAGATGGGGAGAAAGTTACTTATGAAAGATGATGTGTTAACATGAAATTTCATTACTTATTATACACTCCCGTCTCGAACCCTTCAAGTTTCAACATAAAAGAAAACTGACATACATATAGAGTACAAAATAAGGTAATAAGATACGTTGAATGAAATACCAAATTCGCACCCAATGATATTTCAGAAAATATATATAGAATTCGATCCAAATGCCTCCCTTGCAAATGAACAAATGAAACTTCCCTATTTATTTTTTTAGCATTACATTTTATTTTTAGAATTTTAGTTCAGAGAATATTTTTAGTTTTTGACTCTTGTGAGCCCATGGGCCTCAAACTTTTTACCGCCAGGGGCCTCCAACTACCTTAATCCGCCTCTGCATAGGATGGATTAGTCGTTGAGAGGACTGGACGGAGCACATAATTCTTCCCGTCTCTAATCTTCAATAAGTGAAAAGTTTGAAAGACTAGAAAATTCTACCATAGCCTGGTATTAATATATAGTATTTAATGGGCGAAATAGAAATATTGTTATATGAGAAAAATATACTTTTATGTAGGAAATATCAAAAAATAGCATGTTAAAAAAGTTTTTCTAAAACTATATATATATATCAAAAGCAGCAGCTTAGAGATCGGTTGTGTGGGCGGGGCAATTCGATACAAACCGGCGTATCCACTGGGAGCTTGGAGCGGGCGTCCAGGGGCTCGGATAAGCTGAACTTAACCAGATTTTCTGATTATGAATTTCTCCAGTGCCAAGGGGACCTGTAGATCTTTTGCACCCATGACACAAAATGAGCTTAAATCAGCACTGAACCGATAGCAGTAAAGAAACTCGAAGGAGAAAAATTTTCGAGAGAATGTAGTTCAATGGTTTGTGTGAAAACAATTTGATTAGTTGACAGAAGCGGTCGGTTATCCTACGGATGAATCAGTGTGGCATACGTCACCAACTGCCAGCAAGGATTTGACACTACATGTGGTAACTATGTCTCAAAAGCTCGCTGATAGTCTTGTACTCAGCATGGATGACTTGTAAATGCATCAAAGTTGTCAATTACTAGTTGTCTAGAGACGAAAGCGTTGGGTTTTACTCGTCGCTGTGATAAATATTTACTGTTATTCATGAACCATAGGATAGCATTTACTGTCATTGCACATGGGTGGGCAATTTTTACAACTTTAATATTTGAACTTTACTAAAAATCTAATAAAAGAGAGAGAGTGACAAAATAAATAAACGCATTCCATGTTTTATGACAATTTCAGAAGCAGTGACAAGGAGGGCGAAATTAACCTTTAAAGGTTTTTTTTTTGTAGATAGAGACTTGTTTGTTGCCATTTTTAATCTAGCATTTGGTTTTAGCGTTAACTCTCATCTATTTTGATCAAGACAGATTGTAAAACTTTCATTATTTGAACATGTGCTAGTAAGTTATACAAATTCTTGCCGAACTTCAGATTCCATTTGTTGCTAAACAATACTTTTCGGTCATTTTATTTCCAGTTAAAGAAGGACATTACATTTAAGCATTGTTCTGTATAGCTATGTTTCGAAAAACAAAGTCCTTTGTCAATAGATCTTGCGTTGCTTTAAAGTGTGAAGTTAATAAAAATCAAAACCGAAAAACGAAAGCTCTTTATTACTGCACCTGTCATTATAAAAATTTTGAGTTATTGGTGCGTCTGTGATTAGTATAAAATTTTTAAATGACAGTTTTGTGATGAATTGCAAGAGTAGTGAAGCTAATAATAACATTAAGGATTCAAAAAAATCCAATCATATATATAGTACAATATTAGAGGAATTCATGAAAAAATCAATGCAGTAAGTACGCGTGAGATTATAGATAACATTTTATCGATAAGAAGGTCGCCATTTGTCGATAATTTCAGCAATGTACCATTGTCTTTTTTCTATAGTTGAGATTCAGAATTATTTAATTACAGATTTTACTTCAATTAATTTTAAATACATAAAAATATTCATTTTGAGATATTATTGAAAATTACTTTTTGTTTTTCCTGCCAGCTGATAAAATTAGAAAACGTTGTTCTGCTAAATATTAATTTATTACAAAATAATCTGTAATGCTTATAAAAAAATTCAAACGATTAGATTGCAGCAACTTGTGATTACCGCCTATCTATGAGCTCGTTTTCAAGTAGGATGTGGTTTGTTTGTGTATTCCTTCTGTGAAGAAGACAATCTTTGCACCAAGTTGATAGTTCTGCTTTTTTGAAGAGCCTGATCAACTAAATAATTCTTTAAAATCTAAACGACAATTTTAAACAACTATCCAAAGTATTAGTTTTGCTCATTTTGATGTGAATATTTAAAAATGTATATTTTTGTTTTAGTACTGATTTTTTTTTGTATAAATTTAGTAACATACACTTAAACCTAAATGCAAATTTAACTCTTGTTAATCAGAAGATTCTAAAGATAAACTTTGAAATGTCCCAATAGAGCATTTAAATAATTTAAAAAATATATATATTCCTTTGTTTTTCTAAAAAATTGAGTCAAATTTATTTTAACACATCTTTATATATATATATTAAATTTAAGTCAACATTCTACATATTTTACAATTGAATAAATTTGCGATCTCCTAGAAGAATCTGTATTTTTTTAATCTGAAACATTGCAAAATTTTAAAATGAAATACATATTTTTTTAATATTATTCATAGTACAAACTAAATTATAGAAAAGTTTTGTAACAATTTATTTTATCTTGAGCTAAAGTCTTCATTTTGCTAGATTAGAGTTACTAAATTTTAACCAACCATGTGTAAATTCGACTATTTTATCCATGAAGAGGGGAATTCTAGGAGCTTACTGTGTATTTCCTTTCTTCTATCTGAAAAACTTTTGAAATATCTAAAAGTCATTAACCTTTTCAAATATAAAAACTTTATTTCATTTTTTTTATTTGAAAAAATTGAAAGATTTACTTAAATGAGCTTGCGTACTTTTTCGACTTTTCTCAGCAATATTCATAAATGTATCTGAAATGATCACTCGAATCAAATGAGAACAAATTCATTTTAATTGAAATGTAAAGATAATTGGTGTGAATATTAGTTACACTCTGCCATAAATTTCCCTTTTATTTAAATAAATATTGATGTGATAAGATCTAATTCATGCAATGATTCAAATGTTAACAGACTGTCAAATGAAAATACGGACTTCAATATATCTCTACTGCAGTACCTCATAAACGAAAAATTTCAATAAAAAATCTGCACATCTTATCATAGAAATATATACTGCTAGAGCTCTTTCATAATTCATTTTGTTAGACCATTCAGAAGGGTACTGAGAGCTGTTCATTAGAATGGTTTTCACAGTACCCTTCAGCCGTAACCTTCAAGGAATTGAAATTCGAAACAAAATCTTTTCTTCGAAATACGTGTACTAATTTGATTTAATTGCAATTTTTAATATTTAACAATGCTTTTTAATTTTTAACATGTGACACCTCTTGGGTAAAATTTTAAGCATAATCATAACTAATAAAAATCATTTAATTTAAAAATTAAATGCATCATAATTTTAATGATTTATTTAAAATTCACCTCAAATTAGAAAAATATTTTGAAATTCTATTTAATTAAAATATTACAGTTATTAATGAGAAAAATTAACTTATTATCTTAAAACTAAAATACATTATAATCTTTTTTTAAAACTATTTTTATGTTCCAAAAACGTTATTTTCTTCTGTCTGTGTGTGTGTGTTGAGAGTTTAAAAATCGTTTCCCGCAAAAAAATGATTTTGTTACGTCACTGTATTAAGAGCCAATGATATTTAAATGTCAGGTGCTGACGTATTCAGCTAGAATGACGCCTGAAGTCAAGTAGTGTATGTCCACTAATATTTTCGTTTGTGCGATGTCACCTAGTATTGGTCTTAATTTGCGTGTGACTGGTCATTGTAATCAAGGTGGACGAAAGTATATGGAAGATGCTTTTGTTGTTGCATATCAGCAAAGTGAAGATCAAAAGGATTTAGAGTATGCTTATTTTGGCATTTTCGACGGTCACGGTGGTAGAGAGGCCGCCCTATATGCTAAAGAACACTTAATGAATAATATTGTTTGCCAAAAATCTTTTTGGAGTGATGATGATAATCAAGTGTTAAAAGCAATTAGAGATGGTTTCTTAGCTACGCATCATGCTATGTGGAGAGAAGTTGGTGAGTGTTTTGAAATATCCATTTTTCAAAAGAATTCCAAATAACTGTAAAAGTGTCACGATACCTAATTGCATAAAAAAAGTGTCTAACATCTTCAGCATTCTGTATTAAGTGTTATAATCTTTTTGAAATTTTGTGTTACAGTTTGATTTTTGCTTGAACTTTGTTTTGTATCAGTTTTAATTGTAGTTCAGAAACATGCACATATGATCGCCATTTTTGTTTTCAGCTGTTATTATGCGCAGTGGCTTTACAGACATTACGTCACTGTTTGTCAATGTTGTAATGTTTACATACACAAATCTAACTACTTAGTTTTTCATAAGTGAATTCATTGTTTTTAAATAAATTGTTGGATTTGCTTATTCAAAGTTCATTTTTTAATACTGTTTGATGAATTGTTTTATTTACACCAATAATTGTATTGATGTCACATTTTAAATGAACTATTTTTCAATTTAATTCTTTCAATGTATTGTTCGTGGATATACATTTGAATTTTATATTTGCTATGTTTTTAAAATTTTATTTTGAAAATGGAATGAAGACGGTTTAAAAAAGATTTAACTATTTGATATTTGAACATGGCTCGTTCGTATGTGCCTGATGTATGCATTATAGAAATACTGAACTGTTGTTGTTTTTAATCTTAAAAATATCCATTCTGAATCATAAGCTTGAAAATGATGTCAAGTTTTGAAATCCGCTTGGAAACAAATTTATAGATTTATTTAATCTGATGCAGAAATGGAAAATTCTTTGTTAATTCTTGATATTGGTAAAACCCTAGGGTACTTGCGTATTATCGCAACCCTTTGGCGACATTGCCAATTCAGCACATACGACTCAAAGGTAACCGGGGTTGCCAACTTGGCGATCTATTAATAGAATTATCGATTGTTTGTGTAATACTTAATTTCCAATCCTAGTTTAGATCACACCAATGGTGACAGTGAAAAATAAAATATGCTTATGTATTAACGTCACTGTAGCGAAATTTGTGCCACATGAATTGTTCCATTTTCCACCAAAACCTGACTGATAATATTTTTTTTCCAAATAAGCATGCAAAATGTTTTTCGTTTTGATGTCATGGTGCAAATTTTGCTGCAGTTACTGTAACCCCTTTCTTCTCGCTCCCGTCAAATTCACTGGGTGAAATTTCCCTCTCTATTCCTCGTGCCCATGATATTTCCCGGCTGGAGTGTTGAAAAGTAACTTGCCGAAAAAAAGCTTGTAACAATCTATTTCTTAAGCCTGGAATAATTATTTCTTAATCTATACACCAGATGGCAGTACCAAATTATTTGTAACATGTTTAGGGATAATGATTTAATTTTTTTTAACTAGATACCTGCACAATCAAACATATATTAGTAATACATTTTTCTAATTTTAGATCAAGTACTTAGTTATGCTCTTCGTGAAAACACGTGGTTCATGTTCTCTGATAAGAAATATATATTTTTTAATATTGTATACATTATGGAGTTAGAGTCAGAAAGTAAATCAGATTCTACTTTTAGTACTTTTTGGTCACTGACTACAATAAAAAATATGGAACCAGTAGACATTGTTGACAAATATATTGGAGATTACTCTATTGCTCAAAGACGAAGTAAGAAGTACTATAAGAAAATATTTTTTCATTTGTTAGACCAAATTATTTGGAACTCGTACCGTATTTTCAAAAAACAAGAAGGCAAAAAATCACATTTGATGTTCCATTTATCTTTAGTAGATGAACTTATTGAAAAGTATTCTATATTAGAAACAACTGCAAAAAGAGATTGGCCAAGCTTGGAGAATAACCCTAACCATTTAATTGAAAGACATTTTATTAGACAGATTCCTCAAACTGATAAGAAGAACCAACCATCAAGAGAATGCAAAGTTTGTTGTTCCAAAAGAGATGAAAAAATAAGAGATGCAGAAAAGAAACTCTGTATTATTGTCCAGATTGTGATGTTGGACTTTGCATCTCATGCTTTGAAATTTATCACACAAGAAAAATTACTAATGTTTATTTATAATATACATAAGTGTAATAAAATTTTCATTTAATGTTTAAAACGCATGTTTTTAAAATTTTTTCTCTTTGTTGGAAAACCAACATTCAGTGATTTTAACCCTAAATGTTTGCTTTACTTAAATTAAATTTCGTATTTCAAGATAAAAATTAATCCAAAGATTAAAAATGAATACATATATTAAACATGTACTTAGTTTTATATAATTTTCATGAATAAAAAAAAATAGGCACTTTTAGGGCCGTTTTCTTCAAAATTATCCGGCAGTTAAGGGGTTAATACCCAAGTCCCAAAAATGGTACCAAATTGTACCAATATCTCATTTTTATATTAAATTGTTATTCGACATGATAGCTACAATTTACAAGAGTTGGTTATAAATGAATGCTTAAACTAAAATAAGAGCACTTGACATTGTGCAAGAAACATGGTTTTGTAGTAGTACATCAAGTTGTCATGAATTGAATTTTTAAAATCCTGTATATATTTATTTAAAAAGTAATAAAAATAGTTTAACTCTTAAAAATAAAATATTTTCTTATATTAAATAGTTAGGTGTATGCAACTAATTTGTGACTAATATGCGACTAATTTTCATGGAGACTCTTTTCTGATACAATACAGGTTTGAAATTTTAATTCCATGTTTTAAGAATAGTTGATGCTTTAATTGCCCTAAGGTATATATTTCATGCATGTCCAGAAATAAGACCTCATAAAAAAAATTAAGCCCACAGTAAGATTTTTTGGTACTTGTGTGTAAGGCTCACTGCAACAAAATTGGTGGCACACGAATTGAACCATTTTCCACCCTAATATCCGACTCATTTTTTTAAAAATAAAACACATAAGATCTTTTTGTTGATTTGAAATGTCATGATTCACGTGGTGCAAATTTTACTCTTATGCTAATACATAAGTACTGGTTTTTATAGGAGGCGTACTGGGGATTGCAATATCAGTATACCGAATACCGGTATTTTGAGCCATTTTTACAGTTTCAAAATACCGGTACTCACAAGTTTGAATACAGGTTTTTCAGTATTTGCTAGAAACTTTTAAAATTGTTTCTTTTAAGTTCAGGGATCGCCAACACAGCAAAATGTTATGTCTTTGTGTTTATGATATAATGTTAATGATTGCACCATGATTTAAATTTTTTTAAATGAAATAATTTTACATCCATTTCAGAAGATGAAGATATTAAACGTCTTTATTCTGCTCATTCCGTTGCTCTCATTTTTATTTTTCCTAGCTAGTTCTACAGTTCTAACGCAACTCATTAAATCCATCATCTGGATTTTTCATTGTCAGATACAACGGGATAAAAGACTATTAATCTGAACTTAAAAATATAGAAATAAATTATTTCTCTGACAAAAAGAACTAAATACACTACTCTTAACTAAGTTCTCATTGAAAGAAGAATAACATATCCAAGCTCATCTGTCTCCCTTCATCCATTAACACGTGTTACTAAAATGTTTCTCTAGCGGGCTAAATTAGACTGTGAATACAAAGTTACATTGTACAATCAAGAGAAGGTATAAAATATCTGAATCATCCAAGGCCAAAACTGTCATATTAAAGCTCAGAGCGATACAGCACTTGGCACAGGATTCGTAGTCTGATATTTGTATCTGAGAAACCAAGGTTGTACTTGTGAAGAAAATGCGTAATATTTCGAATCTAAACTGGCGAGTTTGTTATTCACATTGTATTATACTTTAGTGTTAGAAGTTTTTTCAGATTCATTATGTATATATATTCATAAATAATAACCCATGATAATGAATAAGAATAACGTAAGAGAACATAAAAAAAAATCAGTTGATGATACTTCGATTTGGTTTCGTTATTTATTTGATGGCAAAGAATATGATGGCAGAATGTAAAAAATGTTCTAAAGTTAAGAAGAAAAGAGACTAACTGAATCAATTTGATCAAGTTTATAGTAAATTTTAATAAAATTTTTTACGCACAAACCAATACACATTCAGAAGAAATCGGTACAATTATCAAAGATGATGACACTAATGTCAATAGTGAAAAGGAACTGTCTCTTGAACAAAAATTTGAATTAGTGATAACTAAAAAAATTTTCAACAAACCAAAATACAGTACAGAAATCAGCTATGTCAAAAATCATCCTAGAATAAATTGATTTATTTGAAGTTGAGGTATTTAAAGGTAAATACTTGGAAAAAGTATATTGCGCATTGCTAACAGTACCACCAACTAGCGTAGATGCCAAAAGAGCGTTTTCGACAGCAAATAGTTTTTGCGCAAAATTATGTTCCAGGCTTAATGACAGTACAATTGATGCATTGTTTTTCAAGAACACTTTTCAAGCATTTAACTTTTAAGACATGAAGAACCATTTCAAAAATTTGCAATAGTATCACAGACTGAATAGTGATATTTGCTTTTTTTTGTGTTTTAAATAAATAATATGTTCCTTTTATATATTTTGTAATTCTTTATATACTGTTACAATTTATAAGTTGCAAATTATTTCTTGTGATATTTACACTCTGTAATAAAACTGACAAGTAAAATAAAGAAACACACATCTGTTTTCTTTCTTTTTCTAAAATTACTAATACCGGTATCACGTTCTAAGAAATACTGAATACCGGTATTGAACTTTGGGTCCGATATTGCAATCCCTAAGGCTTACAGTATAAGCTTTATTTCAATTGTGTGTATCTGCCAGCTGAGTACCTAAATATCTTAATGCCAAATCATTCTAATACACATTCAATAAATGTCACACTTTTTTGGCTATGATTGATTGGAACTTTGATGTGGAATATGTTGTGTGTTGCAACCAGATAATTAGCACATAATCGAATAACATATTTCAGAGGAATAAATAATATATGAATCTTCTGAAAGGCAAGTGAAAAAAGAAAGCTATTATTTTGCTTACAAGTAAAGAACTAATAACCACATTCTGCTAGTTGTGATAGTATCTTCCATAAAATATTACTATTCTATAAAAAGAGCAGGAATTATATAAATTTTTGGTTGTTGCTCTGTTTGCTTTTGTAGTGAGCCTTACATTCCATTCTATATGTTGCATGCAAGATACTATTTGATTCTTTTTTTTCACAATGTTCCTTTCCTTTGCTTTGACGAAAAATATAATTTCTATCATGTTTCAATTTGCATACACACTGTTCAAGCTTACTGCTACTTACCTAGATTTGTTACTTGATTCAAGATCCTTTCTGACATCTGGACTACCTCCTCTTTTCCTTTGAATTATTTGCAGTTCTGTAAAGTTGAACATAGTTATTTTTAATATTTTGGCTAAATTGCCAATTCTTTAGAATAATACTTTCCTTTCCTCATTAGAGCTGTGATTATACAGATTTTTTCGGTTGATAAATTGTATAGTTGATCTTTGATCACTGTCTGCTTGAAACACCCGAGAAAAATGTATTTTTGTGCACTCGTAAAGGTTTTTCTCTCCCTTGATCTAGCTATTTGCTCTCCAGTATTGAATTTTGAGGTTAAAATTGATTTATGTAAATAGTTGGTTTTCCTGTGCTAATGGCGATAGGATACAATTTTGTTAGTTTGCTTCCAATTTTCATTAGGCATTTTGGGATGCACAACTAGTAATTATAACTTGCACAATGTTTCAAAACAGGTTTAATAGATGTTATTCTTAATATCAATGAATTATGAATACCGTCAATGCAGCTACACCCAAGAAATTGTTCATTGGAAGCTTTGTAAATTATGGTGGAATTCTGCTTCTTAAAAAACCTTTTAGGTACAAAGAAATCTTTGGTATTTTTTGACATTTTCATAACTAAGAACCTTGTAGCTTTCAAACAAAAAAACTTCAGTTCATAGAATATGGCAGAGTAGCCAGAAAATCTTGGCTGTAGTGTATCTTTTCCATCACATCATCGACTACCAGATGAGAAAAATTAAAGTACCTGTATGCGAACTTTACCATTTACATTTCTGAAAGCTTTGGCTGCTGTATATTTTTCATACATTCATGTTTAAAATTATCTGTGCATGAATAAACTGCTGGGTTTCTCAGAAAACGTGATCCGTAATTTTATGAATTTATGTGTATGTACTTAGTTTACATAGCTCACATGTGGTATGTTACAAGGAATGTTAAGGAAAGAAAATTAACTTGAGGGGGGGGGGAGTACGACTTATGAATTTAATGCTATGATTGACCCTGGCTTGTACTTACATATCTTAATATGATTTTAAATTGACAATTATGTTGTTAACCTCAGTTAGGGGAGTTAGGGTGAATTCCAACAGCAATGTAGTCTGTAGGATATTTATTTTTGGGTGGAACATGACTTTGTGCAACTGCTTTTTCAAAGTCCATATGTTCTCCCTCAAATTCATCCAGACTTTGCTGTCCATTGTGCTTGCTCAATGGCTTCATTTTTAAAGAATTTTTCAATGAAGTTTGTTTTTGGATGATAATGCATATCTCCATCAATTTTTATTAAATCACTTTCAATTGCATTTTTAAAAAGTTACGTGAGGTGGTTTTAAGAGTTTTTGACACAAATACTCTGTTGATAAATACATGGGAGGATGCATTCATTGATTGTTTTCCTATCCATACCATCACACTTGCTCAAATTATTACCTTAATGTTTTTGTTTTGTCTAATTTAGAAACATAAAAAAGAATTAGTAATTAACATTATTAAGAAATTAATAAACTATTACTCTTTTGAAAAATCTGTAATTATTCAAAAATGAATAAATTTATATGCTTGTATTTTTTTATTGAGAAAATTTATAAACCTCATGCACCACACAATGTATCAAACAGGGGCTTACAACACAAAGGAAAGAAGGAAGGATTACAACACAAACATCCATGCCTTTTCCGGGATTCAAACCCAGACCCTATGGCACCGCAGTCAGCGTCACTAACCACTATACTGGATGGGTGGCTATATGCTTGTAATGTGTAAAAAAAACCTTCATTAGTCGGAATATATTCATTCATGAAACTAAATTCTGAATTTCTTTGTAGGTAAGTGGCCTAAGACTGTGAGTGGATTGCCAAGTACTTCTGGCACAACCTCTAGCATTGCATTTATTCGTAGACGTAAGCTGTATATTGGTCATGTTGGAGATTCAAAAATTGTTTTGGGGTTTCAGTTGCCTGGTAAGGATATACTTATGCATTAGTATTTTCAAATAATATTTTTTAATATTGTAACAAAAGTGTTTTTTAATCAAATTTAATTTTAAAAAGAAATTGTTGATATTTTTCTTTACATTATGTATTTAAAATAGTTTACAGTGTCTGAAATTTTTAAGTAAAAAATGTATTTGTAAATTGTACATGTGATATAAAACAAATATTTAAGATGTCTTTCATAAAATAACTTAAATTTCTTTCAAAATTATATTCAGCTGGCAGAGAAGAGGAGGGAACATTGTTCTCCATGAATAACTTTTTATAATTATCTTTTCACAGCTGAATAAAATTATATCATTATTAATGAATTAGAAAATTTCTTTGGAAAAAAAAAATGGATTAATTTTTTAAGGAATGAAAACTTAGGACTTTGATGTGTAATGGAATTACAAGGTTAATAAATATTAGTGTTACTTCATTTGCTGACTTTCAAACTTGTGAAGATAAATTATATCTCGTATTATACATTAAATTAAAATGTAACACATCTAAATATTATAAAATATATTACTGACTTGTGTATAATAATCAATGTCTCTTAATTACTGGATTCTAACTAGTTTAAACCGTAAAACAAGAAAAATTATAAGTATGTCAGAGTTTGGATATAATTTTTTTTGAAATTAAGAATTACCTGCTTATATTTATACTATCTTCGAAAAGTTATTCTAACTGCTTTAACTCATAACACAAAATTAATTGAAAATTAAACAAAATATGAAATGAAAATCACATAACTCTTTCATGCTTGGTGGTACATATATTGTACCACTAATTCTTATTCGTTTATTGTGTAGTGGTACATAAAACATACCATTTGTTTGAATGCCTCAGAAATTGATGCTAGATGATACATTCTCTGAACCAGCTAAGAGGTCAACTCCTAGCAGTTACTGAAGTTTCCAACAGATGTCAGAAGCTAATTGCATGCAGTGGGCTTAAGCAGTAGTTCATTCTTTCATCAGCTGCGAGTCTGTTGAATGGTACTTTTTTGAAGTGACTGTGTTGTGTATTTTTATGTGTAAATGAAAATGATTCTTGTGATATTTGATACAAATCAGGCAAGTACAAATATTATATAATTAAGTCAATATTACATTAATTACACTGCTGGCCACCATAAATGCAACACCAAGAAAGACAAGAGATAGCACAACAAAATTTATTTTGTAGATAATATGTTGACCAAGTATCAAATGATTAAACTTATAGACTTCTGTGAAGTGTGGTTCCTGCCAAAATCAGTAGCCAGAGTAGCCGCCACTGTTGGAGATCACCGCAGCCACACGCCTCGGCATTGATTCAAGGAGACTTTGGATGTGTTCTTGGGGTACAGCAGACCAAGCAGCTTCCACACGTTGCCAAAGTTTTCTGGTGTGGCAGCTGGGGGCATAATCTGGGTCAATCGTTGAGCAACCATGGACTACATGTTTTCTATAGGCAAAAGATCCGGAGAGCAAGCCGGCCAAGGAAGCAATTAAATCTGGTGATTGACGAAGAACCTTTGGACAATGCGTGCCACGTGTGGTCGCGCATTATCCTGTTGAAATATGGCTGTGGCAAAGCCCTGAAGGTAAGGAAGGACAACTGGCTCCAACACCTCGGAGATGTAGCGCTGGCTGTTTAAAGTACCGGCAATGTATACTAGAGGAGTGCGAGAGTGATATCAAATACCGCCCCATACCATAATACCCGGTGCAGGACCAGTGTGGTATTGCATAACGCAGCTGTTCAGCATTCTCTCTCCACGGTGTCTCCACACTCGAATCTGACCATCGTGGTGTTGCAGACAGATGTGTGACTCGTCAGTAAAGACAACTTCATTCCATTCTGCCGCCCACATCCTTATTTCATCGCGTCAATGGCGGCGGAGACGTCTGTTGTTCTGCGTCAAGGGTAGACCAAACAATGGACGTCTTGCAGACAGACCACTCTGCTGTAAACAGCGTTGAATGGTACGCGCAGACACTGAATGATGCGTTACAGACTCAATGTGCTGTGCTACGGTTCGTGATGTGACTGAGCGATCCGTCACTACCATGCGCACAATTTGCCTCTCCTCACTTGAAGTGGTGCACTGAGGTGGATGAGATTGACCACGTCGGTGTGTCGTAGCCTCCTGCATCCAACAGTCACATATCCGCATTACAGTTGTTTGGTTTCGTCCAACACGACTACCGATTTCCCTGAAAGATAATCCACATTCTCCTTAGGCCACTATCCTTCCTCTGTCAAACTCGGATACTTGATCAAAAGCTGATCGCTGCTTTCTATGAGACATAACTGATCGTTTTTTGAAAAACAACAAGAAAAACACAATTGCCGAACTTGAAATCGTCAAAATCTCCAAGCCTTAAATAGCGCTTTGAGGTGGCACCACAGGTGTGCATGATGTGTGTCTGCGCTGAAATTCTAATCATTTGCATATCTCACCTCGCTAATGCATGTTGTAAATTTCATGTTATTTGCGTGCTTCTTTCAGGGTGTTGCATTTATGGTGGCCAGCAGTGTACTACCTTGCATGTGCATTGCTAGTATGAAAATAAGAGTCCAAAAAATGTACCACTACACTATTGAAGGCCATCTTCTGCACAAATACAAAATGCATTCTGCTTATTTTTTTTTTGCAATAATGGACATATTTATAGTGACAGATTTGTTGCATTTTTTAAAAAATTTTAATATTCATTAAATAATAGTATATTTACAAAAATGTCCTGAATGAGCTATAGTTTGTGCTCAGGAAAAAATAAATACCACTAATACACTTTTAAAATATGTTGACTAAATAAAAATTAGGTAAAATAAAATATTGTATAGAATAGAATATTTTAGATTAAGCTTACAATATTAGATTAGGAAAAACTGAATGTTTTAATATATTAGAGGAATAACAGTATAAGGTGAAGTGAATTTATTTATTTTCCAACTATAAAATAACAATGAATGAGTTCTGTCTGCAATGTTCCATTGTTTCTAGGTAAGAAAAAAATCATGTTTTCAGAACTTCATGCTGCTTTGTAGTACAAAATATGTACCTCCTATTTTTTAAAACTTTGGACCCCCTTTATTTGAAAATGTTTTGAATATTATTAATATGTACCAGCTTTTGTTTAATAGTTATAGTTTTGAGAGGTTTATCTAAAATATTTGTAATTATTTCCCCTCTAGTGCATTATTTTTGTCAAAAATTCAGCACATGAAAGAGTTAAATGAAACTTATGTTTCAGGGCTGTAAAAAAAAGTGAAAGAATTTTTTTTGTATAAGTATAATATTTATGTGTTATTTCTGTCATTTTGGAACATTTGTTATAAGATAACATTTAAAGTTGGTCACATTATCTGTAGTTTCATTCAAATGTCTGGTTATAATTTACTGTGATTGTTTGGATAAATTCTTGGATTTTTGGCATTGATTCATTATTTGCTTTTAAAAAATGTTGTTTGAATTTAATATTCGTTCATTGTTTTAGGGTCTAATGAATGGTGTGCTTGTGCACTGACTAAAGATCATAAACCTGAAACTCCTGAAGAAAAAAGACGAATCCATAGTAGTGGTGGACTTGTAATGAATAAAGCTGGAGTTGATAGAGTTGTTTGGAATCGTCCTCGAGCTGGTCATAAAGGGCCTATTCGCAGAAGCACTCCTTTTGATCAGATTCCTTTTTTAGCTGTTGCAAGATCACTAGGTGAGTTTCTTTTATTTTTATAATAATTTTAATATTGCATCCATATGATTTAATTTTAACATTTAATGTTTGTATATTGTTGTTTTCACAGTGCATAAGAAGAAATTCAATTCATGTAGAAATTTATACTTCTGAACAATCTGATTATAAAAAGAATTGCAATAGCACTATGGTCACATGATTGCTACTTTATGAATGATAATCTTCAAATTGAGCTGAGTTCTTATTCTATCAAAGACTTACGGTATGAAATATTGTAGCATATTATGTGGATTTGTGTGTTATATGGTGTGAAAAAGAGTGAGATGAAAGTATAGCTGTTGGCTTTATTGCTTAACTATGGCTCAGAATTACAAAATCTATCACCAGTAACCCTTGTGTAAAATATTTGATGACTGCTTCCACTTAAATTTTTTAGCTAAATGTATTTCCATAGTTTGTAGGGGAAGTATAATCTACTTATTTTTAAAGATTTTTAGTCATAATTGAAATATATTAAATACAAGCAGTGGTAATAAAATGTAGGGTGTTAGAGATAATTGATAAATCATTTGTTTTGTATGTTTGACTTTAAAGCATATTTACTTGGTATGACTCTAGAAATTTACATTAAATTATATATATACCGTATTTATTCAAATATAAGCTGCATCCCAAATTCTCAAGTTTTTGTGAAAAATTAAGAATAGTGTAAAATGGCTTATTGATATCCAATTTTATCAAATTTAAATAAATTTTAAAAAACTAATTAGTGAATAATTAGTTTTTTACCAGTTTTATAAACTTTTAAATCCGTACATAAACCTGTGATTGTTCTAATTGCCCCATCCAAAGGTTAGGAGAGGGGGGTGCCAGCTTAGGTGTCGTCTGCGTCACTTGACCATGGTTCAAAATTACGCGGACCGTCCCCAAAACCTCGTGTAGCTGAACAGTGGGACGTTAATATTCACTCACTCACTGCCTTATCCAAAGAATTTTTCCCCCCTTGATTCTAAAATGCACCTCATTTTCAGTACCTGTCAAATTAGGAAAAAAGTGCAGCTTAGATTCGAGTAAATACTATATATATATAATGTATAATAAATTCATATGCAAATAATAGCAAAGCCCCTTAGTTTTATAATATATTTAAAGATTCTTATTTAATGCTGAAAGTATAATGCCAATAATTGGCATGGGTTTCTTATACAGGGGATCCTAATTTGACTGTTATTTGTATTAAATGTTTGGTAACAGTCTCGAGGTTCATTAGTCATTGAATTTCAAGTCTAACAAACTACAATGAAAATTTCTTTGTTATTATAAAACCTAAAGAATGGATTTAAATCTTGAAGTCAAATGGATTAAAATTTTTAATTAATGCAAATTTTAAAAGACCATACATGTTAAACTGTCTATAAAATTTTGCTATTATAATTAATTTTATGTTTAAATTTTTACTATAGTAGCTTCCTGTTGAAGTATTTTCTAATTTCGTTTCAAAGTTTTAAGTTGTTCACAAAAAAAGTTATATTGCCTATATTTATTTCTAATTTCAAACTTTTTCTGTTTTTAAAATTTCAGTTACCTTTATTTATAAGATAATTTTTAAAGATTTAAGAACTTAGTGTAAAAATATTGCCAAGTTGATGGCTTACTATTAGTTACTTGTGTTCATATTTTGATTGCTCTACATATTAGAAGAATAACAAAATGAATTAAAACTTTATATTTTATGCAAAAACAGACATAGACTCCAGCATCATAGGAGGGGGGGGGGCACGATTCCAGGGGACCTTAAGCCTGACTGATGCCAAGTACATATGGCTTTGCAATCCTTTGTAAGCTCCGACTTGGGGCCCAAAACCTGACTTTGCAGGGGGGCTCTAATCTCCGTTACGCCACTGCGCAAAACTAACCTTCAAAAAAGTAAGATTAGTAAGTAAGATATAGTAAGTTAAATAGTTGTAAAATAAAAATCTATGAAAATGAAAAAATACATATAAGAAAATCGTGTTATATATAGGATTTTCTTTTTGTATTTTTTTTATATTATATACGTATATAATGAGCAAATTTAAAATCTTATTAAATACCAGTTTGGGGTATGAATGCTGTCGAAGCTTTGCTTTAGTGAATTCTGAGATATAGAGTGAACTTTTTATCTTGGTCCTAACAAAATTCCTATACAACTGTCATTTTAAACACTTATAGTGAATTCCTGAGAAAAGGAATATCTGCTTGTAATGAACTGAAATTTCCTGTTTACAGATTTTTTCATTGAATTTTCAAATGTAATTTTACTCACGTGTATAAAAATCCCAAAAGACAGCATCCTAAATTTCTGTTTTCCCTGTACTAGTGAACTTTTCTCTATTAAGTTTTCAAAGTTAAATAGCTACTATTACCTTAAGTAGAGGTTCAATATGATGTTTCTTGCATGCCTATGACTAAAACCTGCTGGCTAAGAAAATATTTTAACATGACTAGCAAAATTTTTGATAAGTCTAGAGACAGCTGCATCCATTGTAACAATTAGTGTAAAAGCGTTAAATAACAATTTGTTGTGGTTTGGTAACTGTGGGTGATATGTAAGTGTAGTTTTGCAAGAAACGTAAAATGCAAGCAAGAATTGGAGCTCTCTCGGCAGAATTTATGAATGAGGCTTCAGTGTATGAAACTGGCAATTTATTGAGACCATTTGAAACAAGCAAGGGATCAACTGGAAGCTGAGGTTTAAGCAGATTGCTGGTGACAAATATGCATATATTGGATGTGAAAAATATGCCCATGCAGTATAGTAGGTGCAATAATGTACTTGCTAGATGACAGAATTCAAGTTTTAATGCAGCCAGGTAGACTTTTAGCTGAATTTGATTTATATAAATTCTAGAATATAAATGAAGTGCCTCAAGTTATCTTTTTTTAAAGGAAGTTGTGAAAAGATCGGGACACTTGCAATTGACTGTTAAATTGTAGAAAAAGGGAATTAGTTGTGAGAAAATTTGACCATTTTACAGTGTTTTTAAAGAAAGATGTCTATCATGAAAGCAATTTCATTAAAGCTTTGAATCTCATCTCAAATGCTTGTACCCCTCAGGGGGCTCACCTTCTTTAGGTGAGTACGGGTGTCACAATCCCGAGGTGCCCTAGTGATCTTTTCCTTTTCCCACAGGGTTTACTGTCTTTGGTAAACATGGGCTTCACAAACCCGGGGTACCCTAGTGACCCTTCTCTATTTTCGACCCTCTTTCTTGTAATTCAATTCATTCTTTCTTTCTCTTCCCGTCTAGACCACAGATATTAAAACAAATGTTTGGCGCAGTATAGCCGAAATCGGCTCTTGCGCCAATAAACCCCAAAATCACTCACTCAAATGCTTGTAGGAAGTGATCAGTGTTTATAAAGCATTTAAAAATTAAATATCCTAAGCATGACCACAAGAAATTGAAACTTTTTGAACATTTAAAACCATTCAGTACTCAAGTTAGTTAAAAGAAATTACTACTCTCAGTAATAAATGTTTAGCAGCCTACTTTTTTTGAGATTTCTGTATTAATAGCAAAAGACAAAAGCCACACAACATTAGAGAAATACTTGCTGTTTATGTTGCAAATAATTCTTGGCGAAAGATCTTGGTAGAAGCCAATAGTATATTGAAAGATCTTGGTATATTGAAATTGTTAAAACAAATTCATCAATGTATGAAATTTGCTATCTAGTTAGATGAAAATGTCACCAATTGTGCTCAAATAATGGTGTTTATTACATACTTTTTGAAGAGTTATTTAAAAATGATGCATGAAAAAAATATTTTTAACTTTAAATGATTTTTTTTTTTTTTGCCTATACCTTACATGAAAACAATGTAAATGCTGCTAGTGACAAAGCTTATGTAACTGGGCAGAGAAAAAGGATTCAAAGCAATTCTAATTGAAGTAGCACCTACATGAAATTTGTATTCGGTTTTATCCATTGACAAGCTATTGCAGTTAGAAATGCTTTGTGTGCTGCAGGTTTTCTTAAGCATTATAAAATCAAGACCATTGTATTATACAATATTTTCAATAATATGAATCAAAATGGTAAGTAATTTTGAAAATATGTATCACAGAGAAGTTAATTTATAACAGCTTGTGAGGAAATGCTAGAGTTGTCGAACTGAAAGATATGTTATACGTTTTTTTCCTTTTAAATACAAAAATAAAAGTTCAGAGTTTCTCCTGTTTTTTCAATAGTGATTGATTTATTGATAGTATGTTATTTAACTGATATTTTTACTAAAATAAATATGTCCAATTTGTGTCTAAAGCAACTTTTAACAATGACAAAGGGTAACTGCACTGTACTAAAGAAAATCATAATGTAAAAAGTAAGTTTAGAAAAGGGATCTTAGAAATGTTTCCATCATTATGTGATTTTGCTTTTGAAAATGAAATAAATGTGGATCAAGTTAAAGGTTATCTGATTTAAGAAAATTGAAGATAAAATTTTGTAGCCTGTTTTCCTAGTGTTTAAAGCAAAGTTTCATTGGATGATCAATTAATTTGCTCCAAAAGTAAAAATAGATAATTTGTAATTATTTCTCAAGAATAATTAATTGACATTTGAAAAGAACAGAGCTTACAATGTCTGAATTTTAAGAAAATATCTTCATAATTGGTTGTTGTAATTGTAGACTGAATATCAAGATTTAGTAAGCACAACGGAAACTATTACTATTTGGTTCTGCATACTTGTATTAAGGGTAGTGTTTTCTGCTAAGGCAGCAGTTAAAACTAATGTTGTAATAAATTAAAACTTAATTGGACTTACATTAATGGGATTTTTCTGTTATTACCTGAATCAATGTTAAATTTTTTTCAAAGAGTTTGTAATTGCAGTTATAATTTTTGATTGGGATTTAAAATTGTGAAACCTGAATCATATGAATGTAAATCATTTAAAATTATTGTGTTTTTAAAAATATTTGATAAACAAATGAATTCATTTATTTTTAAAGTATACACAGTATAAAGATATTTTATTCAAGTTTCTTGCATTTTTGTACTGGAAAGTCGGTGTATTATATATTTTGGTGTATTTAAACAAATTGTTAATTTAGGATTTGTAAACTTAAAATGTTCATACCTCTAATTTCATACCTTATAAACAAAATTGAACATTAGTTAGTTAAAATTTTTTACTGTATTTTTTTTAAGTGTTATTTAAAGTATGGATTTACTGTAATATAGTGTTCTATAGCAGTGGAATTTAAAAGTTCATTTACACTTTTAGAATGTTTTAATAGTTAAATTTAAAATGTTAAAAATCTTACGTGAAAGTAAGATTATTATGATTTTATATTAGTATAAGTCAAAAATGAAGTTTTGAATCTTCGAATAGCATGTTAAAAAATGAACATCTGTTTACAGGAGATTTGTGGAGTTATAATTACATGCATGACGAATTTGTTGTGAGTCCAGATCCAGATGTAAAAGTTTTTAACATTAATCCTCACATGCATCGATGTGTTATATTTGCTTCTGATGGCTTATGGAATATGTTATCAACACAGTGTGCAGTAAAAATAGTCCAGTCAGCTGAAGAAGAAAATGAACGAATAATTTTAGATGGTGGTAAAGCAAATGGAACTGTACGTATATTTTTATTATTTTGTTTAAATGTTATTGATTTGTTTAAAAAAATTATTTCAGGGGGGGGGGGCTTTATTAAGTTTCAAATCATGAAATTAAAGTTTTGTAAAATAAGTATAAGTTTTTTTTTTAAAAAAAAAAATAAGCATCTCTCTGTAACAAAAGGTAAAAATTGAAATTTCAAGAACAATTCAGAGTTACTTAATGTATATAATATTTTTTCTTTTACAGACATTCTTTGGTGGCACTTGTATATTGTTATGATCATTTCAGTGGAAATTTGCCTAAGTTAAAATTACATAATTGTGATATGTCACTGCTTCATGGCAACTACATGTGTCACTTCCAGCTTTATTTTGTCAAATGACATTTTAACCAGCTTTTGGAATATATTTCCATGTTTTTTCCATCTTAATTATCTGAATCTCTAAAACTGAGGTAGTTAAGTTTTCTTACAATTGAAGAAAAAGTAGAAGTAATTAAAATTACTTCAGAAGTATAATATTTTATGCAATATACACAAAAAGTACAATGTATCTCAGAAATATAAATATTCAAATTCTTAGACCATAAAGTGTGCCTCATAAAAGATGCCTTTTGGAAATGCAATATTAAAAACTGTGATAAATATGTTATAATTATAGATATGAAAGCAATTGCTTGACTTTTAAAAACCATTTATACTTCTGGTTTAGGAATTAGGATGAATTCTGTTAGAAAAGATGGAAATGCTAAGCAAGTTTATATTCTTGTTAAAAAGGAAACAGGGATGTATTGGTAGGAGTAGACAAATTAAATTATGAAACCCTCATTTTATAATAAGAAAACTGGTGGTGCAGAGAGATTAAGGAAGTGTTCATAGTTTTGGGTCCAGTTGGAAAAGTAGAAACATGATTTAAGAAGCTGTAGAAGACTTAGTTTAAACCTATTCTTAAATCTATTGCATTCAAATTTTTACCCGAAAAAGGAATGCTAAATGCTTAAAACATAAAAAACAAACTTTTAATTAAAGTTGTAAAAGTGCATGCACCTAATTATAAGTTTTTATTTTTTAAATAATTTTTCTTACTAAAAAACAGTCAAACTTCACTACATAGCTGCAATAACATACATGCTCCAATTCTTATTTATAAATGTGTTTTTTTACATGCTTACAAGGTTTCTGATAAAGAAACATATGGCAACTAGATATTTTTTAAATAAATTTTTGTAGTACAACAATGTATTTCTAAATTTTCTTGTAGATTAATAGGCAGTAAACATATTTATATATTGTATCCTAAGGCAAAAATGTTTAGAACATTTGATTGTTACTTGCATCAAGAGTATTATTTGCAATTGTGCGTACATAATGTATAAAATAGAAATCATTCATCAGGAATGTGTGAGGAACTTTTTGTGTATTTTTTTCTCCCATTTGTCTACACGTGAATGTATTACATTTTATTAATAGTGTTTAATCATTAAGATGTTATTTAAAGATTTTAAGAAAAAAAATTATATTGTTTCAGGGCAAACAACCCAATAATCCTTCTAAACTCTTAGTTGATGCAGCATTAAGACATTGGTTTGATCTAGGAATGAGGGCTGATAATACAAGTGTTGTGACTGTTATGTTGGATCCTCCTGGACCTCCTAAAAGTGAAGTTCTTCTGCGACAAAGAGTAATGAAAAGATTAAGGCCAAGAGATGATCAACCTGAAGAAGGTAAAGGTTTTTTTTTTTTAAATATTACATTTATTTATGTTACTTATTGTTAGTAGTGGTGTTTTTAAATTGGTTCTAATAAATGAACTTAATAAATATATTTTATTAGGTATAAATGTTTTTGAAAAAATCATTTATATTTAAAAAAATTTAGCATAAATTAAATATATGCATTAGAATTGCAAAAGAATATTAGATGGTTTAATCCTCTCACTGTCCAATTTTTATCAAAGTAGGTTAAAAAATTGCTGTAATTTTATTACGTATTTCAAATATTATATTTTAGAGTTAAAAAATACAAAACTTTTTGTAAAAGAGGTTTTTTTAAAAAAAAATGTATAATTAGATTGTAAAAAAGGTGATCTAGAAATTGAAAAATAGCCATGTAAAAGCAAAATTTTAAAAATTAACTTTGGTTACATTGTGATTTATTGTATATTAAATACACATATACTAATGAAATTTAGTATGATAAACTTCGAAACAAGGCTTGAGGCAAAATCCTACTTCAGTCTTTGCACCAAATTTGCATTTCTTTGCAAATTTTGTTCTCCAGTTTCTTTTGTTTTTAAGCATCAAACAGCACATCTTGTAGGTTCTCTTTCTTGATGGGATTGAGGGATATATGGTTACAAAATGTAAAACAATTAGTCTGTTTGAGAGTTGAACTACATCTGCCAGGGTAAACACTAGAATTTTTATTTGAATGCTCAGCTGAAGAATTTCTAAATGTAACTCTAGAAGCGTTAAGTTTTGCAATTGGTTGCTCTTTTTATAAAGGATATAAGCATTCCATAGTGATTGATCCATGAATAATCGAAAAATTATTTTTTATTATTTTCCTTTTTTCTGAGTGTGGGATAATATGACATTTTTTGTTTGCATAAATCAACCTCTCCCATTGTGTTATTGTAATCACAAGCAGCTACTGGTTTCATTCCAGTTTTGTTTGACTTGCTTTTCACCAAACAGGAACTTGCATCATCAGAGAAACACTCTTTTTGTCCTGCCATTTCAGGGTCATAATTTTCCACTTCTGTGAGCTAAGACTTCACCTTTAGGGATTTTCTCCTTTGCAAAATTTGGGAGAAGGTTCTTCTTGGTCTTATTTACTGTGTCATGTGTATCTATTTTTTTCTGAATTTAAAATGTCTGCTATATTATTGTAGAGACATATAGTAGCTGTCCATAGTTACACAGTAACCTTTGCCAAGGAATTTGTCCATCAAGTGCAAAAAAATTTTACTGGAAATTGCATAATTAATAAATTTAGGATTATACACAATTCCATTACCTGTGTACTTCAGAAAGTCTTAAATGTGTCCAGTTTCTGCTTTTCAAGGCACAAAAAAAAAAGGTAAAATCTCTTGCTTTTTTTTTGGCAATAAACATTTTCCAATTGAGTCTGTCTTTGAAGCACACCAAACTCTCATCAATGCTCAGATTTTTATCGGGTACATAGATTTCGAAGATGCCCCACAATTTCATAAATTTTATTTAGTTTTGGCCATGGAATGATTGTCTTTATTAAACTCCATCATTTGTAAATTGAAGAAACTTCTGCAAAATAAATCATCTTTCTGAATTACTTGTTGAAAAATTGATGTTTGCAATATGTGATTCTTAAAGCAATAATAAACTTGTTTTGGCTTTTTTTACAGTTCTTGGGAAAAAAACAAAGCAGAAACGAATGATCTTAAGTTCTTATTTATTTTCAATTTTTTCCACTTATATCTTTTTTTAGGAACTGCCTTATTGATTGATATACTCTTCAGCGTATCTGTTGGTCTCTTGTACTATTATGTGTAACATATCATCAAAAAGAAAGTTCAAAATAATTAAAAAACAGTTGCTATTTTCCATTGTGAAAATAGTTTTTGGATTGCCTAGAAAGGAAGTAAAGCAGGAGCTGTTGAAATATTTTGCATATCAATGTTGCACCACTGCAGAACATTTTGAATAGAAAATGAATCATCAGATTCATCACTACCTGCAAAGAAATCCGAGAAATTTTTCATCGGTTTTGCTGCAACTATCTTCAGTATACTCGAAATCAGAGTTGGACTGTTATCAGTGTCGTACATATTGTCAGGAATGTAAGTTACATCTCTTGCGAAACTTTTTCTATCGTACGTCTTTGAGCTTCGAAAAGAGCTTGCAAAATATTACAAAAACATGCTTGTATATTTCACAGAACCATAGATAACTAGTGCCATCTGTTGATCCAGATCTGAATGAAACCATAAAAGTCAATATGAAAGTATGAATGTTAAAAGGTTGTGCAAATTTACTCATCGAAATTCTCAGGATACGCAGTGAGAGGGTTAAACATTTTTGTAAGTTCTTTAGGGATGATGTAACAACTCATTTTATTTCACATAATTTGATTAGCAACTTTTTAATTTATGAAAAATCTATTCTTGTGTATATTCTTAATATAGCTTTGTTTTCCTACTTCAAAGTAGGAAATTATATTTCTATATAAATTGAGGCACAAATTGCCATTAAAATGTTCTGAATTCAAAGGATAAAGTTGGAAAAATATTTTTTAATATTTTTTTTTAGTACCAGAATTTAAGTTTTTGATCTAATTTTTAAAAGGAATACATGTAGGTTTCTGCCATTTTTAAATCAAAGTATTGTTCATCACTAGCCACTACTTTTCCCCATCTTTCTGACAGTGTACAGTATTGTGTTGAAGAACACTACTTCTTTTGCGGTTATCCATGAATCAACCCAATTTTTGATATCTTCATTGATGTGAAGTGCTGCTCAAAAACAGGCTATATGCCATCCAGTCGAAACAAATGATTGGATAATGTGTAGTGAAATACAGTGGGTGGACTTCCCAATTCAATGTTTCCAAGTTGATTTTGATTGGCACAGCAACATGTGAACAAGCATTATCATGCAAGAGAATTTGTTGTGTCTGGAATAGTAGCAAACATGTTTTTCCTTGAGTGCTCAATTCAATCTGATCAGATGTGTTTGTTTGATTTAAGCGAATTGAAATTTATGACATCACTAAGCTGATTCCATCAAATATACTACAGGAGTTTTTTCACGAATGTGTGTGTGTGTGCTCCACATAGCTGTCAGTGTTAAAGCATGGCCACATGGTCCCCAAAATTTCCTCTTTGGGTTATTGTTGCGGATCAAGCTTCCATTTCCAGTGATTATACAATGCAAAAAACCTTTTGTTTGTTTGGAAGGAAACATTTAACATATGCAAAATGGGCATTCAACATTTATTGGTTTTGGTTAATGCAGAACCCGATTTTTTTATTTTTATTTTGAATTGTTCCCAGTGATTTTAAATGATGGAAAATAGTATGTTGAGTCACTAATGTAAGTGCAAGTTCTTGCATTTGGCTTGAATCTCTTGTAATACTTCTGATTTCCTGTCTTTGTACACTTTTGGCAACTTCACTCATTTAAAGTCATGTTTCTACGAGCAAAATAAATAAAAAGTTCTTGCTAATGACGCTTGTTGGGCTCAGAACTCAATTTTCACACAAAAGAATTATTTAATGCTGTTACAAAATTGCTAATACTCAAAGTTATGGTGTTGCCAGATGTGCATCCTTATATGACATTTTATACTGAAAATTTTTACCATAACTAACTAGTGAGGTCATCTTTTGTCAAATGGCAGAAACTTATTTATTTATTATTATTTTTTTTTGTACAAGCCTGCCTGTTCCTTAAACTTTGGGTATGCAAGATTGTGGGAGGGAACATGTTGAGAGACTCCTATCAAAATTGTTTTTACTAAGTGTAGTATATTATTCTTAAAATCATCTGACAATTTATATTAGTCTTTACTCTGAAAGTAGGTTTGTTTTGATTGTTTGATGACTGTTAAAAAATATTCAAAGCTAATTCAAAAGATGATACTTTTTAATTTCTCTTCAGTTGGAGATTCAAAAGTGGCAGATAACTTGGAAACATCTGGTACTCTTCCTGGAAAGGAGAAAAGGAAATCTAATGAATGCAACGAAACCCAGCTAATCAAAGAACGTAAAAGATCTTCAGATTCTGCTATTGAAATGGTAAAAAAGGAAAGAAAATTATCTTTAGATCATGAAGAAGTTGTCCCAAGAAATCTCCCTAAGCCAGTCATTTTGTCTCCGCAACGTGTAGTCAAACATTCTACACCAGTCAAACCTGTCCACATGAATGAAGCATCAAAATCATCGGAGGATGTAAATACTCCACCAGTTCCTATTCTGCATATGAAAGCCAAGAAAAAAACTAATGATCCTCCAAAAGGTGGTGGGAGTAATACTTTGACTACTAAAGAGATCGAAACTGAAAATAGGGAAGATGCATCAAATTTATCAGTGTCATCTACAGATAAGTCATTAAGGGATGAAAGTGATGGTTCATTTTCAGATAAAGATATGTTAAATGATATTGGGCCTGATAAATCCCTACCTAATGTTACTATTTTGAATACTGAGTCATGTATATCAAAATCTGAAAAAGATGATGGTTCACCTCAGAGGAGTTCAAGCTACTTGAGCTGTAAAGAAAATGGTAGGGTTCACTTATGTGAAGTAGACAATATTTTTAAATTAAATGAAAGGACTACAGAATGTTTTGAAAATTCGGACAATTCAAAACAGAGTGTAGTTTCTGCTAAAAACAAAACAGTTCCTTCCACAGAAAAGAATTTTAGAAAAAGTACATTAATTCGTAGAAATTCTGTGTTTCCTGCTAAGAGACCTCGTTTACATCAGAGTAACTATCCTGCCTGTAGGGCAAGTGCTGCTCGTAGGAATTATGCTCATAATACAAGAGCTCAAAGTGGTATTCGAAAATTAAAAGTGTAAAGGAGATTTATATCTTGCATCTGTTCAGTAACATATTTTCCTGCTGTTATCATAATCATGTACATGTGCTCTATTTAAGATCAGGTATTGACTTTTTCAAATGTAATTGCTATACTTATATCAGTCTAATTCGAATATAAGTCTCATTTTTACTTGATATGAAGTGTTAATGCATGTAATGCAGTAGAAACTTTACAATCCGGCATCATAAGGAAAGTTTTTGTTTTATTTAAATGTTCAGTTGTCAATTCTTTAAGCATAGATAGGATTGTGTATATTGTAATAAAGTACATTAGGTATGGTAAAAGTCACATTTTAGGTATAATAAATTATTATGTAAAGGTTAGGTGCTTACTAAACAAGTTTTTTTTGTAAAAATTATGTATACATAAGTATATACATAATTTTATTTTTGTTAAATATATGGTACACACACATTATGTATTTTTTCATGAAATTAATACTCTTTCAACATTTTACATCAAAAAAAATTTATTAATTGCTTCAGATTTGTATCAAATGTATGGAACAAATTATTTTAATTTTCATGTAGTTTGTTTTTGAAATCTTTGTAAAAATTCTTTTAGAGAGCCATCTAATACGTATCACTTTTGTAGCATTGTTACTTTTATATATTTATTTTTCAAAATATTACATTTGATGTGTTATTTTCTATTAATATTATATTAATGTTGAATGAATATGTAAATATTTATATGTTTGGAATGTATGAAAATTGAATGTTCAATCTCTTTTCTCACATGTCGGATTGGTAAAGATTCTAATGTAATACTATTCCTAATAATATGACCTCATATAAAAATATTATATGTTTTGTACCACATGTGAAAGCTGTTTGTATCTAGTTCAAATCTGATGCCCAACATAAAAACTAAGAAATATTTTTATCACGCATTTTGGTGAATTTATGGTGTAGTACTCACAGTCAGTATTAAACTGTGTTTTTTTTTCATAAGAAAGCCATCTTACTTTGAATTTTATTTATGTAAAGACTGATCCGATGTTTGAGGAAGGTAAAAAGTTTTCAGCTAAAAGTTAGCAGTATTGTAAAGGGTTTTTTCTTTACATCTAGCCTATTGTAAATAGATATAATATATATATTGTATGTAAAATTTGGATATAGATAAATATTTTATCTTTATACGAGTGCATAATTAAAGAAATAATATATATATATATGAAAACCTTGTATATTTATTTAAATTATTGCCGATTAATGCAATTATGATGAAATTTTTTAGAATAAAAAATGTGAATCTATATTTCAAGATGTGATTTGAGAAGTCAATATTACAGTGTATTTTTAATTGTTTTATTATTCATTTACAATATTATTGAAAAAATACTTAATTTTTAAAATGTTTCATTTTAAAATAAAAAATAACTTGTTTTAAATTGTTTTCAAAATGCTGAGAACTTACAAATTAAAAGGAGTATGTGAAACTGATTGTAAAAAAGTATAGAATGCACTAATATATGGAATATAGTAAGGTCAGATATTTTGTACAATAAGAGTTTCAAATAAACCTGTTAAGATGATTATTAAATTTATACCTCTTAAGTAGAAATTTCTACTTTTGATTTATGTTTAGAAGAAAGAAAGAAAGGCTTTATTATTTGATGAAAAGCTTTAATTATTTTTCTTGACTTTAATACTCATTACAGGGTTCCGGATTCAACCCCGGCTGTAGTCGATAGATTTTCTGAATGCGAAAATTGTGGGTACACATATCAAGTGATTATGTGGCATGTAAAAGATACCTTGAGTGTCAATTTGGCTATGGTACTTTTGTCAAAATTAAACCACGGAAATATTTAGCATCCGACGAGAGTTTGAATTGAATAAAATTCAAATGCCACAATTTGGTAGCGGAAGCCGTCACTAGATGGTGCTCCCAATGAAATGGCTTCCACTCTTGGGGGACTTGTTGAGTCTGCAAAGGCTTAGTTGTTAATATGCAGCCCATTGGAGAGGAAAAAATATTTATTGCAGGAGTGTTATTGTGTCAGTAAATTACTTCTGCAACTCTTTGGTTGGTAACTTGTTATTTCTAATGTTTTAGGTCAAAAATTATTTTTAAAAAGTCATTTTAATCCGACTTTGCAGGTAAAGTGATGAACTGAGACAATTTAAATCATCGTGTATTATCAAATGATTGCTTAAAACTATAGAGATTATATCTTTGAACCTTTATTGTACATGACATGAAACAGATAGTCATTTCTGAAAGAACAATATCAAACAAATGAAATATCTTTAATTGAAATATTGGATGATAATATTAAGTGAAATCTATTGAAAAATCTCCCTGAGTGATGTATAGCTTGAACTTTGTTAGAGGCAGAATATGTCTAGATTTTGTAAAAATATTGGAACCTTTATTTAATTTTTGATGCTTACCATACACATAATTGATGCATTCTTTATCTGGGTTTTGATCATCGTAAATGTAAGGTATTTCGCAAGTGAATTAGTTAAATGTTTAGACTCCAAAGATTAGAAATCAAGCTGATTTAACTTTTTTTTTTTGCAAATCAGTTGCATTTAGTTTTATTAACTTAAGCTGTCTTCGACCGCTTTTCCCCCCTTCTGATGATGATAAGCACATTTCCATGGAAATGTGCTTATCCATGTTGCCTTTCACATATCCTCCCTGGTACTCTCCAGTGGGATATGTGAAAGGCAATTTCTTTCAAGTTTTTTTTCGACAGTTTTCCCCTTATGATTGGAAGCAGTGGGATTTTTGAAGTTACAAGGATAGAGAAACATCAGATAAGAGCTCTTCCAAATATAGGGAAATAGAAAAATCTTCTGTAAAAAAAACTTTTTGTGTGGCTTTGAATCTCTTGATAACCATTCTTGCATTGGCAACATAGATGTGTACTTCAGTAGTTAAAAATCCCTAATGCGAAATAGCTGGTCAAAAAGTGTTGACTCTAATGTTATATTTTAGAATTCGATTCTAAAGAATGAACTGTTTGAGTCTCAGGGGTATCGTAAAACACTTGAAGAATCCCAAACAACGCAACCGTGCTTTCTTGGAATGAGTATGAAAAGACCTAAGCTGCCCGATTATGCTTATTTTATTTTATGTCGAGAAGTATCAAGCTGTGCGATAGTGTTTTGTTTATTTTACACTGTTGAATTTCACTAGTGTTTGTATTTGTTAGGTGATGTGATTATCTTCTTTTTCTCAACGCTTTGTCACATTTATTGCAGTTTGCAAAGCGATTTTTTATAAAAAATAAACTTTATTTCCAACACAACAATCAAAATAAAAATGTTCGGATATATATATTCTCTTCGTCAGAGCGGAATTCTGGGAGGACAGAAGAAATTTCTTCCGACCAATGAGATGCAAGGATCAAGAATCTACACCATTAGTAAGAATCCGATATGATGATTAATGGTGATTTATGATGATCCGATATTATGATTAATGGTGATTTATGATGATCCGATATTATGATTAACAAATACATCGTTCCTTCGCCTATCCACCGACTCACTGGTGGGGTGTATGTAGCGGTACCATCTATATAAGCCAGTAACTACCTCCGCACCACGGTGATCATTTTGGTGTAGTGGATAAGTTTCTCGGCTTCGGATCCAAAGGTACCTGGTTCTATCCTACAGGATAAGCGCGCCACTTCAGATTAACCTATCCTTGCATAATATTTCAAGTTTAGTTTGATAAAAATTGAGAAGATAACAATGAAATAAAATTTTTATTTTGCAATGTATTATTGCTTTACCTGTTGTAAAATGTACTGTTTGCATTAAAAGGAGCCATGTAATGTACTTGCTTCAGAAAATCTCAACATGCAACTTCAACAATTGGTAATGCTTCATCAGTTGTCCATAATGTTCGAAATATACTGGGTTTTCTCAGCAGCGTGATTATGCTGCTTCGGACCCAAATGGTGAAGATATGATGTCAAAACTTAAACATTTATTAAAACACACAAGGACAAGTTTATATGTAGCTGCACCAAAGCATAGAATTGTCTTTTTTCCCTGCTACCTAACCAATATAATGCGTTGGTTTTTTGCAGGTGGTGCTCTTGGCCTAAGAGATGGAGCACATTTGATACATTTCTTCGAACTCTGCATATTAGTTTTGTTTTAATACTACAAGTTAAATAAAACTAAATTGAAATTATCTAAATGGCAGTCAAGTTAAATAATATATATACGAATCATTTTGGAAAGGGTTTGTCATCTTACCATGTATCCTATTCATTATGTTATTGATATTTCATTTTTTTGAAAAAAATCTCAAGGAAACTAACTTATCAGAAAAAATATAAATGATGTATTATTTAACACATTTGGTTAACTTTTTACAAATATTGTTATAAATCAAATGCTTAGGTCATGAACAGTACCCTTTTCCAAACTGCTATCAAATATTCGTCAAAACCATTCAAAAACTTGTTTTCATGTACTTTTTGAATTACACAAATGATAAGATGGAACTTTTTGTTGTGACATAACTTGTTGCGCTTGCAGTTCCTCATGGTGCAGGATCAAAGTTGTCATTTAACATACTTTTTGTAGAAAACCCAGTTTAGCACCTTGCCCAGCTTTCCTCTACTCACTTTGTGTTAAAAATTACTTCATCCGTATGATTTTTTTTATGAATGTTAAATTCATTACAAAGCATCTTAGTGTATAATATTTTATGATTATATATCTCTGAATATAAATAAGAATTCCCCCCTTTACTGATAAAAATGAAGGAAAAGATTGAATGTTACTGATATTTTTATGCATTGCATTATTAAGAAAAGCTTAATTTATTAATGCTAGAAATAATTATCAGAATTATGAATGAAAAAAAGAAGTTTTAAACATGAAATATATAATACTAGAATACATTTTTAGGTGTGGAATTTGTTTTTAATATTTTGTAGAATTATGTATTTTATGTAAAGCAAATTCTCATGTGTGTCAAAGACAATTACTAGTTATCTACATAAATAATTTACTTTTCATTTTTTAAAAGAATCACAGATTACTGTGTTTAAAGGGTGATTCTGTAAAGCATTATGCAGGAATTCAATTGATATAACTTATAATTAAAGAATTGAATGAACACTATTGCATTGCTTGTTTTTTTTTGTATATATATGTATATTCTAAAATTCATAATTTTTTTTTGATTTCGTATTGTATATTAAATTAGGGAAAGTATGGGCTAAAGCTATTTAAAAAAATAATTCAAATTTATTGATGGAATTTTTTCAGATTATGCTTTTTTGGCAACAAGGTATAGTAGCAGTGGTGAGAATATTAGGCCCCCCCCCCCTGCAGAGTCTAAGTTTTGGGCTTCAAGCTTTTGTTTGGGATCAAACAAAGGGTGTCAGTCGGGCTTTGGGCCTCCTAAGAATCTTAGGTCCCTCCATGATATGAGGGATGTATGTTATGCCACTGTATAGTAGCCTCATTTGAAGAGGAACAAACTAGTAATTGTTGAATTTTATTGAATTAATTAATTTTGGGGCTTACATTTCAAATTCAGTTGACTTACAAAGAAAGTAATGCGAGTATGAGCACATTAGGCTCGGGGACAAGACCATGTCTAAAAATTAACCGAAATCATCATTAGGATATTATACAATTATAGAGTAATGTTAGTAATTTTAAGCAACAATAATAAGAAGGAACTGAAATCATGCAATAGCTATTATGTCATAAGGGGAAAGTAAAAAATAGATGACTCCTAATCAAAGTGTTGCATATCAAGTTCCGTTTGAAACTCTGGAAAAAAATGGCATCCGAAACTTAGCGAGTGGAAAGGTTCTGTTGTTTTATATCTTGTAATGAGTATCTGGTGACATAAGATAGTTGAGGATATTAAATGCTTTACAAATAGAGAATCTATAAAGTATTTTGAGTAAGATGAGGACAATGTAGTTAATTTTCAAGACAAAAATATTTTAATATATAAACTATTTAAAAAAATTGATGTCTATGAAATTTGTGTGGATGATGCATGTACTAACATAATTTTACTCAGTAACTTCCAGAAAATTATGAACCCAGAATATTGTAATGTTTTGCTGCCAATGATGGATCTATGAAAGTTTTTTTTTTAAATAGATACTTGTCTTATCAAATGTGGGGGAGGGGGTTCCAGACTGTTTTCACACAGTATTTTAAAAAATATTCTTAATCGAGGATCTCCTTAATCTAAAAATTGGAATCAGTGTTAGAGTTGCTATGTTCTGTTAATAATCTATCAAAAAAAAAGTGAAAATTTTACTGCATGCAACTTTCTTAAAGGAATGTTAAAATATTTTATATTATATTCTTGTGTGGTAATTTTTTTTAAAATTTTAAGACTTTTAATTGGGTTATAAAATACTATTAAACAAAGGAAGCATATCTTAGTGTTTTAAATCTATTGCTACTATAAGTTTCTATAACTAGTAATGCCCGAGTAAATATTTTGAGTTGGTGTACTTATTACTGTTATAGCTTATTTTAATTTATATTCGAACCCAAAACAAAAAAAAAATATTCAATTCATTTTGAAATCTGTTTGATAGTGTGTAGAAGTCAATTCTAAGGATGTTTATGCTATGGAAAAAATGGGCTTCAGACATTTTACTGAAAATGCAGTTATTTCAATCAGCAAATTTATTTCTTTACTTCTGAAAGCTTTAATTTCAGGGGGGGGGGGGAAGTTAATACTTGTACCTGTAACAACTCGCGTATATTTATACTTATGATACAATTATCTACATAATTTTTTTTTGTAGGATATAGCTAAGTGTTTCACCTTTCCTTGATTATGGTTCTTAAAAGAACTCGAATACCTCATATATGTCAGAATTTTCAGCTACTTGATTTATACCATTGAATTTTATTTTTAGCGCGTTTTTCACGTTGTGTAAAAAAAGCGCTATTAGGACGCAAATTTCGTCTTCGTTCCATATTTTGTCGTACCTTTTTCTCAGCCAATAATTAACCGATTGACCTCGGGTTTTTGGTCGCATTTGTGCCCTAGATGAGCCGAATCATATTTAAATTTAATAATTAAAATTTTTTTTTTAAAATATAGTACTACTTTCTGTTAGTAAAAAGTTTATTATTTGCATTATTGTAAAATACAACACGTGAAAAACGCACTAATATTACTTGGCCATGCCAATGATTGATATCTTGTTATATTAATTACCTAATATGTT
>BMAO01005231.1:0-21375 GCA_019973975.1 Trichonephila clavata
AATTCTGTATTGTCAACCAAAATAATCATGTATATAAAATTTTAGCTCAATCGAGCGCTTTAAAATGTATTTTACTAACGATTGAAAATTTAAACAACACATAAATAAATATTGAGAAAGTGTGAACTAATAGTAGGAATTGAAAAAAAAACGTAGGTAATCAACTACATACTTAACAAATACAGAGCATTCAGAATAGATCACAGAAGTGGTACCCTGATCTGTGTATGTTTGCAAAATTAAAATTCTGAATTCGAAATGCTCAGAAAATATTTCACTGTTTTTAAAACTTTAAAATCGTCAGAGTATTTGATAAAAACAAAAATATTGAAAATGAAATAATTAAAAAGCACACACATTTAAGTCGAATTTCTTTTGGAACAACTTTCATTTGTTTTTTATAGTAGATGTAAATACGAAATTCCGCCAAAATACTCAGTCGAATCAAACACGTGGCTATTTGTTTTGTACATCATCACGTGATTATGACGTCAGGTGTATCGAGTCCATTGCAATGGAAATGGTTAAATTGAAAAAGAAATCGAATTAAAATCGTCTGAAATTAATAGGATTACCGCGGGCAGGGCCGATCCTAGCAGGTGTGCAGCTCGTGCACCGCACGCGGGCGGCCAAAACAAGGGGCGGCCACAGGCCGTATTTGATTCTATCAATCAAGCAAAAAATTTTACGAATTTTTCAAACATAAATATTTTGAATCGTTATTAGAAAATCAAATCCCGATTTCCCGATAGCACAGCATAGTTTAAGAAAAAGTAGAATGTTAGTGCACAATGTGTTGGTCGATTGTCAATAAATGTCTATTCTTTACAAACATCCTTCATCTGATAGCAATTTTCGTGGTGCATCTGACAATACCGTACTAAAAAACGGTTTTTTATGCTTAATAGCGGCACTAGCAGCGCAATGTGGATCGATGCTTAACAAAGGTGTCTAAAAAGGATTTTTGCGAAAAGTGTCTGTACGAAAATATCTAATACGGTTAATCTAATAATGTTTAAATTGCAATATGCATTTGAGGAAATTTCAAGTTTTCAATTTAATAATAACCTTACAATTTAGAAAACAAATTAGAGGACAGAAGTGATTTTTGCTTATGGTTTTACAACTCTTACGTACTATGCCCACAGGGGCGGTTCTATGGCCTGACAAACCGGAACCATGTCCGGGGCGGCATTTAGACCGAATTTTGAAAAAATATACATATATATATTCTTGTTACGAAAGAATTTGGATGAAATCATTTTCTAAACCATTATCATTTACACTTTGGAAACGTGGAAAATTATTATTTTGTTTTAGACTGAATTGGAAAGTCGACCATTGCTAGTAAAATTTGTAAGGATTTTATCTCTTAAAAAACAAAAGCTGTATTACGTAGCAATTTTTACTTTGCAAGTTTATGGGCACTCAATCTCGGGATGCAGGTAGATATGCTTATCATGACAAGAATTTCACTGCACTGACATGAAGAGGATCCCGGGAAATCGTCAGATTTCCGTAATTGTTGTATTCCCTGGAGTGGCACGGGCTTAAATAATCTATGGAGTAGATATTTTTTACTGGACTGTGGATAATGGCGTAACTTAGAACATTTGAGCCCCGTGCAAAGTCAAGTTTTTGGCTCCCGAGTTGGATTTTACAAAGGGTAGGTACTTGGCGGCTGTCAGGCTTTGGACCCCCTAGAGCACTGCCCCCCCCGTGATGCGGGGATGTACGTTACGCCACTGACTGTAGATTTCAACCTGGTCCAAAAATTTTAGCTGACCCTACTGTGGCATTTTGCGATCGTTCACCCTGAACTTCCTGAACGGTGGCATTTTCGTTACCCCAGCAGTGGGGTAAGAGTGTATGTAATAAGAGAAAATACACATACAAGACTTTTTTTCAGCTTGTCGTGGTAAAGAGTAAATCCTTGAAACTTTTTGGCCAAATCAGTTTCTGTCTATCGAACATCGCTTCGTCAACTAAAAGTATTTAGTTTTTACAGGAATCGCATTTCGTAACTTACCACACTGATCAGAGTTCCGAAATCTTGATTAATGGGGATAAAACACGTAAGTACTAATACTTAAAACTATATTTTTAATTAAAAATTTTTTTTGGATATTTGTTTTTATTATGAGTTATTTAATTGAATTAGTAACTTCGAGAAGAAAATGAACCACCAAACTATTTTAGGGAGATTATTTTTAAGCAATCTCGCAACTTTTTTTTAATTCATTATTTTTCTTAACTTTCTCTCAAGTGAGATACTTATATTAATATTTATTTATATTAATGTAACATTTATACAGCTATTCCACACACAAGCAAGAAATCGGTTATACAAATAAAATCTCTTAAATACAATAATTAATATTTTTAACGTACGTAATCGTTACTTCAGCAGCATATAAATTTTCAAGTATTTATATATATTAATATTTATCTCTTAGTATAGTGCTTCTGAAATTGTGTGGACGTGAGGGGGGCGCGAGCATATCGAAAAGTCAAAAGCAAAAAATTTTAAAAATTACAAATTTACTGAAAGGAAGCGAAACAAAATATACATTCGGACATAAAAAAAGAATAAAATACACATTTTACACTGATATAATATACTTCTAAATGTATCAGTACTGCACAATGTATTTGATAATTAGGGTATCCGACGACTTGTGACAACTTTTTTTTTTTTAAAAAAAGGGAGGTATGGAGATTTTTTTGTTGTTTTTAGATTTGTTTATTACATTTGATAAAAAATATTCTAAAATTAAGTAGGGAAACAGAAATTATTTTTACTAAAATGGGAAAAAATGGGTAAAAATTGACAAAAAATATAAACGCGGCCCATTCTGTACCAAAAGTTTATAAACAAATTTTCAATTTTTCAATTCTGATGCGTTGCTATCTTATTCATTTTTGAAGTAATCTTCAAGATATAAGAGATATTTTAATTTTTTCAAAAACTGGAGCCCTTTATCTTATTTGTTATATAAAATTTGCTTAAAAAAACATTGATTATATTCACATAAGGGGCTGTAAGTTTTGAAATAAAACAGTGATTAATAAATCTTAAGGTTAAAACAAGTCTACTATTATACAGAACATACACAAAAAATTCAGTTAATTATTTTCAAAACTTTTCGAGCAATCGCTGGTCCCGTTTAAGCATTTTCAAAAAAAAAGAAGAAAAAAACATTTCGAGTAAAACGCTTGTTAAAGTATGACATATATCTTGCTCAAAGTAATTGGCATCTTCTCTTACTAAATCACTTATAGTTTTTGTTCTAGTGAACAGAAAACAATAAACTTGATATTTTTAAAAAGCTAATAAGATGGCCTAAAAATAAAATCATAAAAAAATTTTGTCAATTTTTAGCATAATTTACAATTTTAAGGTAGTCGGAAACCATTCACAATTCTAAATTAAGAACAAGTTTAAAAATTACTAGTAATCCAATAGGCTTGTCATATACAGAATTTAATATTTATCTTGATAATTTGTACAGTTTATAATTAAAATCATGTATTTGTAGCTTTAACGTCAAAGGGAATTATTATTGCACTCAATCATTCTTATTGTGTGAAGGGGGGCGCGATGAAAATTATGATTGAATATTGGGTCGCAAGCATTGAAATTTGGCGAAGAACTGTCTTAGCACCTACTTTAGAAAAATAATTGATTCAGCTTCCACTGATTAAAATTTAAACACATGTGAGTAGCAAAGGACCATTAATATTAAATATGATTTTTTTCGAAGTTTTTAATTGTAAGGTTTTCTCTCCTATGTCGTTAACATTTTTTGCCTTTAGTCCTAAAAGAGATAATTTTCATTAAAAAAAATTAAAACTTTTAATTTGGGTAAAGAATTTTCCTCTGTGTATATGATAAAGTTGAAAATAAAAAAACAAGATAGTAACAGCATCTGCAAAATAAAGATAGTGTCACATATTTATTTATCATAAACTAAGTAAAATCTTTTGTATTCGAATTTCTAATAATTTCTTTTTTTTAGATTAATTATTTATTCCTTCGAAACTTCTTTCTATAGGTTTCGTTAATGGCTACATTTGAAAATTATTTATCAAAATATTTCGGAGATTTCATAGGAGATCAAAGGTAGATTTTAAAATTTATGTTTGCCTCACAAAATTACACTAATTTTGCAAGGAGTATGGATTAAAATGTATTTAATACACTTTTTATTATTTTGAACCATTTTCAGGTTTATTAATAGCTACATGACATGCAATTTTAATTTTTAATTAAAGTACAAACGTTTAAAAATGTTTGAGTCGATGCTTAGTCGGAAATGGAAGGGAAAAAAACTGTATTCCCCTTATTTTATATAATAATTATTGATATTATTTAAAAACAACTTGTTTTTAAATTTTGATGTATTTCCGGGAATGGAAAAACCTAATTACTGCGTTAAGGGTGACAAATGTGCAAAAAACAGAATATTTCGCTTACAGCAGCGTTTGGCAAACTGCTGTCCTTTTAGATTCTGCTTTTATATACAATTAAAAATTATGTCTGCTGAAAAGACTTATTGTTTACCTTTCAAATTTATAAATATCTCTTGAGAAAAAAACTCGTATTTAAATGCACAGTTAAATATTTGACTGGCTTACTGACAGAATTCATAGTTAACTATGTATCTGATTGGTCTTTTTTGCGATTTCTAGTTATATATTTGTGTTTAGCATTGAGATTCTAGTATTTTTTTATTTAATGTGTTTCTGATTTTCTACTATATGTACTTTAAATGTCAATTTTCTTCTTTGTTGAACCTTGAAGGTTCAAGGCCGTAGTACGTGTTAAGTCATGAATGATATATTTATACCATCTTCTGTAACTTTCTCACTATCTCGAACTGGGGTCACAACGGACATTCCGGACACCCATAGCATGTCCGGTGTCAGCTAACCGAAGAGGGGGACAGAGGTAATAAAATTTTTTGGATGATAGCGAACCTCAGGAGATGTTTTATTTCACTCTTGAGTAGTTACCTGAAGGTTGAAACAAACTCTCTTCTGATTTCTATCATCAACAAACTCCCTTTCAAAGAAATTGGCCTGTTGAAATTGGCACAACTCAATCTTTTAAAATTAGCTCGTTTGAAATAGCAACAGGTAATTGTATTTTTAATTTCGAATTATTTATTATTTTTTAAGACTTAAAATATTATACAAATACAGAAGTACCTCCTGTAAGGTACACCTTCGAATAAGGCACAATTAATGTTGCTACCGGTCTCTTTGAATATGGACCTTATGTAATAGTTTTTTATTCTTTCTTTGTAAAAATTTTAAGATTTCGAAGACAAGTTTGTGTTTTTCTTAAATAAATTAAATATAGTGTTGTCCTAATAAACCAATGTAATTTAACAGTGGAAAGGAACAGAGAAATAAAAAATTACAACATTGTTTGTTCTACGCTTCGATTTAGAGACAAAACAGAATATGTAATAAAGTGATTGCACCTCTTAGAGGAGCGTTTTCTCTATGGGTTTACATAAAAAATAAAAATGCTGGCTTAGGCTGACACAATGCACTAGGTTTCAAAAAGATTCGTACAACGGAATATTTTAAATAAAATTCTGTTAGTACAAGAAAACCTGTGACTAAGGTATTTATTTGTATGTCATTTACTTAAAGAGTAATACGAATGTAATTTCTAATTAAACTAATTTGTTTAGCATTAAAGGACAAAATGCCCAATGTCTAGTCTGGTGGGTTTAAATTTCTGACTCTAGGACATATTGTGTCAAACGCAAGGTTCCTTATTGGAAGGTACTAATATATTTTTACCCTATTAATATAAAGTATTACGAAATATTTTATTGTATTTGCCTTCATGAAAAAGCGAACCATAAAGTAATATAGTTAGTTTTAAAAATTCTCTTTTGTTAATATACGTGTATACATTTATGCAATAAATAAATTCACATAAGAGAGAGTGAATAACGGTTTTACCTGAAAAGATTACGCGGTTAAAAGAAAACTAGCTTATTTTAATGTCAATGAAATTATTTTGTTTATACGTATCAACAGCTGTAGGTAAGAGTACTACATGGTTTGTACAGTTTCATTTTTGGATTAAATTGAATTAATATTAATTGACGCTAAATTGTTTTCCATAAGACAGCTTCCATTACTAGAACGAGACGTGCATTACTGCTCCCAGTATTAAAAAAATGGAATTTGTCTTGTTTATTGTAAATTTTTATTTTTTTTCTGAATCATCGATTATGAATAATTTTTCTGAATCATTATGTTATGTCAATATAGCATGTGTTTATAGATGGGTTATTTCTCTCTTTTTATACATCAAGATAAATTTAGGAATATTTTTTTGCAATTATAAATATATTCTTATAAGTAATTGTGTTATTGCGAATCGAAGTATTGAAAATGCATTTCTGAAAAGTTCTTTTCGGATATTTAAAGTTTGTGAGTAGGTCAGTAATATGTGAGTTGTTTCATGTTTTCTTTCTTTTTTAAGCTTAAGAGAGATAAATTTAATAAAATTATTATAAATATATTTTCAAATAAGATTTCACACATACGTGTTAATATTTAAATGTTATCGAAAACAACCCGAATTGACATTTTTTCAGGAAGTTAAAAGACAGAATTTTATTGGACTGAGAAATCTGTTTTTTTTTCTTCATTATTATTAATATAATAATGATGATGAAAATAAAATTCGAAAACTGTATAAGATCGTGGTGCGAATTAAAGACTAGGCTAAAAAAACTGTACTATTGACGAGGAACAACAAAATGTATACAATCTAGAGAAAAAGAGATGGTGCACGTCATCATTGAAAGAATGATTGCTGAAGTACAATTTTTAGCCAGTCAAAATTTGTCAGAGAAACTAGTGCGAAATTGAGATAATGGTAATTTTTAAAGGCCATTTGAATAATGGCCAAATTTGATTCGTTTATTTCAGAACACTTTAATAATGTCAGTAAATGCAATGATAACAAAACACGTATTCCAAACTACTTAAGGCAGTATTTTCAAAATGAAATAATTAATATTTTAGCCTTATCTACTCGTAATGAGATATCACGCATTGTGTTAAAAGAAAAATAATACACTATAGTTCTTGATTCTACACCATATATTAGTCACACAGAACAAATAAGGTTTGTAATTTGATGTGTGAGCACTACTGAGATGGTAAGGTATATAGTTTAGAATTTTTTCTAGGAGATTTTAAGAATCTGCCTCTAAAAAGCTTTTCAGATTTGGACTCAGTCTCTATTGAATCCAAAATCTTTGAAAAAATTGATTTCACAACAAAAATATTTTGATAAATTTGCTTCTGAGAATGCCACAAAACTTATTTGATAGTTTATTATTAAGTAGCCTTGGTAGAATAAGTGATTTATATACTTTTCGTTTCAAGAAATCTATTTTTAGTGCTTTTTTATTACATTATATCTTCTCAATAAATAACGTTTTGCTTTTATAAAATGTCTGTTTTTATTTCAAAAGTAATATTTTTGCTTGTTTATTATTTTGTTAAAAGTATTTTGTAGCTATCATGACCTATTAGTTGACCAAAAAAAATAAAGTTTTGCACTACAAATTTTATCGTTGCATTTCTATATATTAATGTTTTACTTTTTACTCTTATACAGGTAGATGAGTGTATAACCGCAATGCATAAGTATTAAATAATTATTAAATAAATAAGTATTGTAATAAGTAATTAAATATATAAGCATTTTAATAAGTACTTAAAATATAAGTGTTTTAATAAGTAATTAAATATGAAATATTATAATAGGTAATTAAATATATAAATATTAAATATAAGTTTTAGTCAAAATCTCAAAAATTCTTTAGAGGGGCGGCACATTTGATCTTCGCACGCGGGCGGCTGACACCCTAGGATCGACCCTGACCGCGGGAACAAAACCAATAGAAATTATTTCTAATATACGTTATCTCCATGGCAACCACATCTCCAGACGATAAAAATATCTAGGTAACCATATTGTAATGCTATCGCCCATCTTGACGAACATCAACTTGGCGCCTGCCCCGGGATAGTATATATATATTCATATATACACGCATATATATATATTATTCATATATACACGCGTATATATATATCGTCTCCCTCCACCACTTCTCTCTACAAAAATAAAACTTCGAAAATTATTTTTCCCCTCAAGTCTCAACTGAAAATATACTAAATTTTTCTTCAAAAAATTTTTAAAAAAATCCCTTCCCTCTTCTTAGCCCGATGGACTTTATTTTTGATATCCAAGACAACAATCACAAACATGCTTGTGAATTCACTGAAGAACTTCCTCTGTAAATCATGAGTCTTATGAAGATAGTTTCATGAAAAAATTGATAGAAACATCACATTTCAAAAGCGCACTACTGTTCTCCACACCGCTCCTCTGGGGAATTTAAGCATCGCAATCGTGTCACTGGAAAAGGAGATCAAAGCAATAAAAATTCAAAAGAAAAGAACCGATCACAAAAATGCACCGATTTTATCTCCATTTATAATCGGCGACACTAAAAATAACATTGAGAGTACAAACACAGACTATATGCAATATTCTGAAAACGTTACACGTAGGAAATAAAAAAGGAAGCTTAGTTTGGAAATTAATTCAATGAATATAATAATTTAATTGAAGGCTGTGAAATTTTGTGTTACATTTTCATGAGTATTGAAAACACTGGCAGAGCTGCTCCCGAGTGGACCCTGTATCATCCTTGAGGGCACTTCTCTAAGGCCGCCCCTGCGATTTTTTGCTAACACCTTTGGGTGACCGCTCTCAAAGCTTGGGGCCCCGTATCATTGATACGCGGTAACTATGCCCCTGATTGGAAATAGCATTAATTTGTAAAACAAGAATTGGAATGCTGTTAAAAAAGGACTGACATAAAAGTGCTCTAGTTAATATTTTCTAAGAAAAATGACATTTTCTTTTTAAAGACTCGAATCTAAACTTTATTTCCATAATAAGCATCCTTCTATGACAATTTCAAATACAATTTGTATCCAAGAGATACGAGCAGAAAGAAACTTATTAAAATTTCACATATTTCTATCAAACAAAGAGAATTAGTTTGATAAATAAAAAAGATAACAAAGATAAATAAAACAAATATCCCCTAAAACTCGAAGAAAAAAAATACTTTTTCTAAATTTCAAATAAAGATCTACCAAATTCTTCGTCGAAAAATTAAAACCCCCACCCATATTTCGTTTCCCTTCTTAATCTTATGGGCATTGTTTATGATACCCAAGACAATGTAGACGTATTTGTCAAGAGACCATTTGAACGTTTTCTTCCTAAAAATCCGGAGCCTTATAACGATGATTTTATAAAAAAGTTGAAATGAATTACATGATTTCTAAACTACAATACCAATTTTCACAAAAAGAGATAAATGTCATCCGAAACTAGGAAACAGTAAAATTCTACAATAGAATTCCCTCAAAAATGTTGTACTCATTGGCCTACCTTGAAATACAATAATTCGTGTGATAAAATATCAAGTGCATTACACTCAATTATTTTCCATATGAATGGGAAAACTCACATAATAATTATACCCAAATTAAACAAATATATCCTATGTTTTCCGACAAATCTAGACCGATTAGCTTCATTTCTGCACAGAAAAATGTATTTTTGAGTAGATTCCAGAACTATATATACTTATTGCACTTTTTGATACCTATCCACTAGCACGGCTATCAAAAAAAAATGTCTCCTCACCCACTTTTGAGCGGCAGTGACAGAACCTTATTCAAACGTTGAAACTATTTGTAGAAAACTCTTTCACATTCTTTCCTCATCCCCCCTCCCATTTGCTGACACGTTTTTCCTCTCTTCGATCTGGTTCTTCAAGGAGCGCATGCGCTCTCATACCGACTACATCTGTCAATCATTTCTAAACCACACCCCGTTGCTATAGTAACGATAGGTTTCCAGAAAACAAGCTTCATCTTTATGACGTCATCCGAGTTGCAAACAACGCCATCTGTTGGATAAAGCAGATTTGTGAAATTTCGCCAACGCTCCAGCACACTGCGCGTGCGCCAGTTAGAGCATGTCGTTAACGCGAACCCATAAGATTTTCCCCTACCAAAAAGTGCCCTACGCCACTAAAGAAGTTTTCACTTCAATATGTAACATAATTATAAATTTATAACAATTATAGGTAATTAACATGTAATATATTTTTTTAAAAAAATGTAGAGATTTTTATAAATAACGAATATTTAATATATATTTCATTCTTAATAATTGTATTTATATATTTAATTTTTTAAATAATTGCATAATATATATTAAAATTAATAGTGAGTATAAATTAAAAAGTTAATTATTTCTAATATACGCGCGTTAGTCCATGGTAACAAAATCCCCAGACGACAAAAATATCAAAGTAACCATATTGTAATGTTATCATTGGCGAACATAAGCAAAAACTTGGCGCGTTGGCGCACAAAACTTGGCAGTTTGATGCAGTGATTCGAATGGTATCAGGTACACATCAGGGATTTCAATAATCAAGGATCCGAGAATCGGAGGATCCGAAATGGTTATGCAAATCGAGCTCGCATCGCAAACCGAGCGAATCATTTAAAATCATAAACACTATATATTATTAAAAATTGTATTTATTTAAAAACATTTTTTTTCAAATTAATACATATTTTATAAGTCTTACCCATCAAAAAGAAATCAGCAGAGAAAATAAACATTTTCCAAGAATACACTGCACTTTCAACTTTAAATAATTTCATATTAAAATTAACGAATTTTTATGACATTTTCTAAGTTTAAGCCTAAGAGTAAAGTTGAACATAATTCATGTATAACCAAAATTTTAAAGCATACAATTCCATTTGTATCCTTAATTTTAAAAAATATTAAAATCTGTTCATTTTATTTGAGTTTATTTCAAAACTTTCAGCTATTTAATTGCTCTTGGGTGAGTTAGTTACCTGATAAAACCAGTTCGAGGCCATTGATCATCATAAAATGGAATTAAAAGATAAAACAATTTGAAATATTCAAAAATGTTTTTAAAATTGGGAGAAAAAAATCGAACCCCAAGAAGAAAAGTTCGTTAAACAGAAAATGCACTTCGCTATTCGGAGGTTATTTTACGAAGAAAATAATAAAATATATATGTTCTTGGTTCCAAAAAAAATTTATAAAATAGAAAAATTGGCTAAATAGAGGCTCGTAAAATAGAGATCCGATTGTATATGCATAATATATAAATATGAAATACCGCATTCGATAGTTCTATTTGAAACGAAAAATATAAATTTTAAATCATTGCCTAAAATAGAAACAAATTTTTATAATATTACTATCAAATTCAAGAAGTATACTTACAAATCAAGAAATCACGAAGAATAAATAAGAATCTTGAAGAAATTCTAATTATATTTATATTTTTTCTATAACTCAGATGTCAAACGATTGCTCTATAAGCACACAGAATCTTAAAATGATCCTAGATCAAGTAGGCACTGTGGGAACTGTTGAGAAGGGTTTCCATATTTGGCGCTTTATCGCAAATACCATGTTCTGGAAAAATTGGCAAAATGACCAATTCAAAATGAAAGTAAAATTTTTATTTCCAGTGTAAATAAAGCTTATTCGATTACAAATTATAAAACTTTCAAATTCAGATTAAATGGTGATTTGGGACAATTCTCAAGTTGTTTCCAACTCAATCAGAAAATTTAGAATGTAGACTTAATCATGGTAAATTTGCTTCATTTCTGGAAGATTTAGAACATTCTTGTCTAAAGTGCGGCCCAAAAGCTTTTAAAATGTGGCCCAAACGCAAATTATGAAAATATTTCAATTTACATATTTTTATTTTTAAAAAATAAATGTATGCACAAAATACGCAAAATGTGCCGCATTAATTTTCAATTTAACTGATGAGATTGAAAGAAGATTTCAAGATTTTCGAAAAAACGAACAGTATTTCAAATATATTTTCTACACTGATTTCTCTGGAAATAAATAAATTACCACTGCAAATGGAATGCATTGAACTGAAAAATGACATTCAACTGAAAGAAAAATTTGGGAATGTTTCTGTACTGGAGTTTTATAAAGATTATCTACACTGAGCGATAAATATTCTCATTTTCACATTCATGCTTTATTAATGTCTCTAGCTTTTGGCAGTACTTTTATTTGTGAACAGTTATTTTCCAAAAAGGAGGCATACAAAAAACAAAAATACGACTAAGATCACTGAAAAACATCTTGAAATGCATTAAGAATTGCAACTTCGTCTATTGAACCCGATATCGATTTGTTTGTGTTCAACACAAACCCAAATTCATTCTTCTCATTAACTTGAACTTTTCCCATCTTTATGAAATCCAAACTGAATTAAATGAAACTTTTACAAATTTAAAATAAATGTGTACCTATTCATGTCTAATTTGAATTTAAAAAATTATAATAAAAATAAGTTTATTTTAATAAAACTACTTAGAGTTAATTATTATTTCCATTTGTTGAAAAAAATATATGATATGTGCGGCCCAGAAAAAAAAAATTATTTTTGCAATGCGGCCCACAAGAGACCCATGATTAGTTTAGACACCCATGATTTAGAAAGTGAATACAACGATCTACCATAAAAAATGAAAATCCAATGTCTTTCAAATCATAAAGTGTTAAAACGGTTCTTTAAACTGCTGGATGAAATTATAATTTTTTTGGAAACATAATTTATGAATGTGATGAATTAAAAGCTGGGCAATGGATAAAGGACCCCAGTAAATATTACACAAGTCATCTTAATAAACTTAATTTTAAGCTTAGAGGTGAAAATCATGTTGTCACAACTCTATTGGATATTAAAATTTATTACTTTGCGGAAAATAAATAGAAAAAGGAAACTTGTCGCGTTTTGAAAGCCGGGTCAATATTTATTAATTCCCATAAATTAAAATTTACTGAATATGCTCACTAAATTAAATTGTTAGAAACAGAAATATAGATAGAAGATTTCCTCATTTTAAAAGCTTCAGTTACAATGTCGCACTTTTACTTAAGCTCTATCTATCGATTTTGAAATTGTTGATGACAAATTAAATTAATTGAAATCTAATGTGATTTTTCTGTGATATATGGAACTCTAGATTTTAATTCATATTTCTAAGTCGATCGGTTGTGGAACATTTATCGCGAACAACAGTTATGTTTAGAAGCACTTATTTACACGGGCAATTATTTTCTTTAATAACAAATTCAGAAAGGTCAATATTAACCAATCAGCATTTATCGTGTAGAAGTGTAGACGGCAATTGGAGAAAAATAGACTCTTTTCATTCTAATAAAAGTAATAAATTAGTGTAATTGCATAATGGACCAGCTAGGTGGTGTAATTAAGCGCTGACCTTAACCTATAAGTTTGCAGGTTCATCCCCGGGCCGAGTCGGTGGATTTTCATTATGCAGAAAATCGGAAGAGTCCATGTCATTTGATTAGGCAGCATATTAAGAAACCCTAGAGTGATCTAAGCAAAATTAAATTTCTAAGTACTATTTTGCATCGTTGGTAAACAGTTCTTAGAGGTGCCTTCCTGTAAGAAGGAAACTGGATGTCAGAATTTAAATGTGGCAATCGGTATCCACCTATATTGTTCCACACCAAAAATGGCCCCAGGTCCCGGGAAATGCACTAGGTATGAAATGGCAATCTCAAATCCACAGAACCATTTGAAAAGGGAAAATATTATGATGGGTTCGATCTCTGCAGTTTTAAGACTTGATGCAAAATATTTTATTTTTAGGTTAAAGTATAGATGGTGCAGAAGCGTCGGGTGATTTTACATGTATTTCATCACAGGGGATACACTTTATTCATGTCTCTGATTTTCTAGAAATGATTTTAAAATAGCGAGAAAAAAAGCAAATACAAAATAATAATTAGAATAGAATTTCGGGAGTTCATTAAAAGTACTTACAGATCAGGGATATTGGTTGAACAGTGTAGATCACAAATTCAATTATTAGATTACAAAAATTCACTTTAATTAACACTAAACGTTCTTCGCTAAGGAATAACATGAAATGATCCGAGAAATTAAACTGCTGGTCTACGAATTGTTGAAAGGGTTTCTATATTTGGCGCTTTATCGCCAATTCAATGCTTTGGAAAAATATGTAAGTTTGAAAACATGTGTTATAATTGGATTACGTATATATAAAGCTTTCAAATTCAGATCAAATGGCGATTTGGGAATGTTCTCAAGTTGCTTTGAAATCAATCAGAAAATTTATAAATAATGAAATTTCCTAACCTCTAGTAGGTTGTTACGTTAGTGAAAAACGTGGGGCAAAGGACTTGTTCTTGGAAATCGGTTGCACCTTTGTGACCAGGGCAGAGACGGATTTTACACTTTTGAAACAGGCGTTGCTTTCCTGTGGTCAAAAATAGATCGGAGTTGGAGGTCGCATTCTACGGGCCAAACCAAACTAGGGGTGAGGCACCGCCAGACTTTGTTTCTCAAGTAATTTATGCACAATTGGATTTGGGAATGACGGAAGAAGCATTGATAAATCATGTAGTGATGCGATTGCCCCAACAGATGATTCACTATGTGGAGGTTCCGGTCAGCTTTTACAATCGGAAGCGAAGTAAAAGGAAAGGGACCGGAACCTATGGTTCGAGCAGTGGTGTTACAAGGCAACAATGAGATTTGTGTTGGAGTTCAACCCGACAGATGTATAGACGGAAATTAGTGTAGTAGAGAGGGGATAAATCGGCAATTTGATGTAATGTTTCGGAGTGGTATCAGTTATAGCAGGGGTTTCGGTAATCAAGGATCCGAGAATCGGATGGTCCGAAACGACTATGGTAATCGAAGGTCTGAGAATTGGAGGATCCGAAACAATTACGGTAGTCGAGGAACCGAATATCGGCTGGCTCGAAATGATTATGCAAATCGAGGATCCAAAAAGATACTTTTGAAATAATCATGCTCTCAACTACCCTTGGCGATGTTGGCACATACTCGCAGCTTGGCTGCAAAATACATTTCTGCGCATGCGCTTTGCACCAGTATCAATTAGCGGTAGTTTGGAAACTTGACAAAATGAAATAGCACAAAGAAATTATTTTGTATCTGAAATTGCAGGAATTTTAGCCTTACTGTATTGAACACGCGGATAAATCAACACCCAAAGAGATTGTGCTCAGAATAAACCTGAAAAAAAAACGAACAAGAAGCTGAAAATTTCAAAAACCACTACTCTGCGGTTTCAAACACCAATTGGATTGCTTACAACTATAACACGTCACCCATCCGGTATAGTGGTGAGTAAAAACTGACTGCTGTGCCGTAGGGCATGGATTCGAATCCAAGTGAGTGAGTGGTTTTGGGGTTCATTGGCGCAAGAGCCGGTTTCGGCAATACTGCACCAAACGTTTGTTTTATGTATTACAAAAATTTAAAAAATACATCAAAAATATTAAATAATTTTGTACACACAAAGAATGTATACATAAAAAGTAGTTCATTAAAATTCCTTCTTATAACTCCCTGTAGTGTGTAAGGAGTACAAGTAAATAGTTTTAAGGGAATTTCCCCCACCAAGTCCAAAAATCATGATTGAAAAACGTCACTATCATTCTCCTTGAAGCGTGGTGGTACAAAATATGCCCCACCTATTTTTTAAACTTTGAACACTCTTTAATTGAAAAATTGTTTAATATTATTAATATGTACCAGCTTTTGTTCAATAGTTATAGTTTTGTGAGATTGATCTGAAATATTGGTAATTATTTCCCTCTAGTGCATTATTTTTGTCAAACATTTTGCACATGAAAGAGTTAAATCTCTAGATGAAAAGTTAACAGTATAATGTTGAGGGAAAAAATCTTTTGATAAATTTACATTGCAGTGAAATGGTAACATAGAGTTTTTAACAAAAATGATAGTGTTTCAGTTTTTATTTATTTGTTTGGAGGTTTTTTAGAAGTTTTTGAGGGTAATTAAAGTGTTTTGACTTCTATAAATAAAAAAAATTGGCTGATTCTTTCCTGTAGTTAATTGCCGATTTTTTGAAGATCCAGAAAGGCGAGAAATAGCATTTTTTTAATTTTAGTTCATTGAACCAGTGAGCTTATCCGAAATTCTTTCAATTTCCTTTATCCATTCGAAGGCATTGTCAATAATATTTCCTTTAAAAATTTGAATCGAATTTGCAGTGTAATTGGTGGATGCCATTTTGATTTATTTGTCTATCCAACAATAGTTTTTGCATTTCAATCAATGTACAGAGAACAACAGCAATACTTGGATTTATTTGAGAAGGAGGATTACCAAGAGTTCCACTTGTTTTTCGAAGAGATTGGATTTCTTTTAATAGTTCTGTTTCATCAGAAAATGACATTTAATTATTTTAATTAGCGAAATGAGCTTGGTGGGGCTGGCGAGAAGCAAGGCGTGATTGCATTCGGTATACTTGGCAATATCTTCTAGGCGATATTGGCGAAAAAGGAGGATTGATTGTTTTTACAGATTTTGGCGAGATTGTATTGGGTGTGCTTGGTGATGTTGGCGAGAAACATCGAATGATTGCGGCTGAAGATCTTGGCGAGATCGTATTTGGTGAACTCGGCGATTACTCAAATAATCCGTTACGCTTAACGTACGTGGTGGCGAATTATGCTAAGCTTCTCTTCGTGTAAATAATTCTATAGCTTGAAATATTTTACTGTTTTGAGGTTCTTTTGAATATCGGCTGCGCAATGTAAGATAAAAAGATACGAGGAGTTGATAATTTGGAAGAATGAATGAATATAATTATTTAAGAAACAAGCAACATTTAATAGTAGCGAAAAACGATGTTGCGGTACAATGCGCTCACTTCAGCATAGCGATCCTAGATCTGGTCTTGCCGGATTACATTACATAGAAATATCATAAAAACTGTTGCGACTAATATCAACAAAATGGAAACCTTACACCATAGCATACCTAAAACACAAGTTATACCTCATGATTTGCACATATATTCACATGGAAAATTACTTTCCCCTCCTTTCAGACTGACGTTAAATCTGTCGAGAGCTCAAACGTCCTCCCGTTGGTATGGTGTGGTAGTTAGGAGAGGGTATGCCAGCTCAGGTGTCGTCCGCGTCACTTGACCATGGTTCAAAATTACGCGGACCGTCGCCCAAAGCCCTCGTGTTGCTAATCAGTGCAACGTTAATACTCACTCCTTTCAGACTGAAGCAAGCTCTCGACATCACCTTTTGCGCGTTTAAGTAAAATTTTTTTTCTTCAGTAAGTATTCACACTTATAAGACAGTTATCAACATAAAATGACTATCTTAATTTCTGCACCACATAAGTAAAGTCATGAGAAGCATCAAGAAGATGTTCAATTGATGCACTTAAAATAAAAAGGGCTAGAAGTAACCCGAACACAACCCTAGAGTGCCTATAAATTTCTCCTTCTTTACTAGGACAGAAAAAATGAAGATAATCCGTATCAAGTGGAGCAATCCCAATTTGGCCTTTTCTATGTCTGCACTTAAACCTATCGGGAACATTCTGAATCACATCTGGAATTTGTATTCTAGAATATCGACACGTTTCGATTTTTCATTTCCAGATCTCCAACCATCTGGGTAATTTTCAGCCACTTCAAAATCTGTATAGTATTCGGTCGTGTTCTCTTTTAAACATAATGAGAATATTTAGTTTTGAATCTCATTCAGACAAGAAAATTTATCCTCAAGTTGTGAATTTAATGCGTAAAGTTTATCTATATCCTTGGTGTCATTTTCAAGTATCGCCAGAGTTGCGCCAAATTTTTCCTTGCGTTGGTAAATGAAGTTAACTAATTTCGTTTCATTTTAAAAGCATCCATGATTTCAAATGCAAATATTCTATGAATCACTCGTCAGATTAAAGTGTCCTGTCGTGCGGACGCCGCAAATGTTGCAACTAAGTTCGCTTCAGAAGTGTTTCGATATATCAGGCCCTCTAAACCTACCCAATTTTTTTCTTTAATTCGGTGAATTACTCAAAAGATATAGAATCCAGCAGCAAATATTCGTGTTTATTTGATTCACATTGTCAAACAAGTGCAATTAAAAATGAGCAGAAAGTTAAAACACTTGTATATAACTAAGATTTAATCAATTAGAAATAATTATTTGTTTTATTTTTAACGTTAATGCATAAGTTAACCTAAAAAATCCTGATATAGTAATCTCATCTTTAAAACTATCCATAAGACAGTTTTGTATTAAATATGAAAAAAGAATACTCGAATTTTTAGAAAATATTGATTTGCGCATAATATACAATCGGTGTTATAGTAAATTATCGATAGTGATTTATTGATAGCTGCTCACAGATTGAAAAATAGGAAAATTACAAGCAAAATAATAATAATGCGAAATACAAGTTTTAACAAATATAAAACGAGCTATTAGAATTGTGTGAAACATTTTGAACATAAAAAGTAAGAATTAAACCATTTTGAAAAAAACAAAAACACTTATTTTTTGCTACAACTCTAATTATACTGAGGAAAAAAAAGCCTTTTAAAAATCACAAAAAAGGTGCAATATCACTCATTGACTTGCTGTTTTTGTCCAGCCTTTTTCATATGAAATAGGAAAATCAGCATACAGAATTGAATGTCAAACTAAGCTATTGAGTTTTAGTTGTACTCATATATATACATAATATATATGGAACTATAATACCCAGACAATTATCTCTCTCAAAAGAAAAAAACCGCCTTTTATTTTTCGAATCCACATATTCGAGCTTATATATTAAAATTTTAATCATACATTTTTCCTAATACGATGTTTATTCACTTCTCTTTTGCTGTACTTTCAAATGAATTTCGCAGTGAAATTCTTCTAATTCAAATACTTTTCATTTTTAGCAAGCTGATCATTCGATAATACTTAAAAATTTTTTTTTCCAATGCATCATTTTAGTTTATTTTCCTTTAACTCCAAAAATCATTTTATAAAAGTTATACGTCAGGTTAAAAATTGAATGCAAATTCCAAAAAGAGAAAGCAACGGAAAAGCAGAATCTTAATAATAAAGCAAAAATCTTTATAATGTTTTCCCAACAAGAACAACGAAATGTTATAATTCTCAAAAGAATCGTCTGTCTTTTTAAAAATATCTGGATTTCAAAAAACAAAAATAGCATCACCTGCTTTATCGAAATAACTCCGTATTTCATTGTACCTAGGTTACCAGTTTGCCAGAATGGAATCGTTATCTCATAACTGAATCGGAAAAACATCGCCAAATTAAAAGGGTCTCATTCATCTACACCAGGGGTCGCCAAACTTTTTTGATCATCGCCCCCTATATAATTTTTCGAAATCTCCATAGACCCCCACAATTGTAATTTTCAGGTAATTAAAATAAAACTATATATTAGTCTAAATTTTTAATAAATCAGAAACAGTAAGAAAAGTAGCTACAGATTTTTTACTTCTTAATGACATGAGTGTGCCTGGTGTTTCTTGGCAAGGTTCGCTATATTGGGTTCGAAATTAGTCAATTTTAACCGTAAATCCCCTCGAAGCTCTACATTAAATTTATTTCTGTTTTTAGTTAAAATTGAATTAACGTGACTGAAACCGGCTTCAACCATATTCGAACTTGGAAACGCCAGCATAAATGGCTGAGCCATTTCGTAAAGTTTCACATATTTTTGCTTTATATTTATATATTAGTCCAAAATTTATGTATTGTCAAATTTTTAATAAGTTTTTAATTGTTTTCTGATTTATTATTTTATTTTCTATAAAGAATATAATATTAAGTCAAATATAAGAATATTTTAAATTTTTACGTACGCAGTTAGATATGTGTGATTTGCGTATTAAGAACTGTTTTTTCCTTCGAGTCCCAATAGACCCCATTCGACCCCTTGGGTCAGATAGACCCTATACTGTTGTTAAATAGACCCCTAGGGGTCTATATAGACCACTTTGGCGACCCTGATCTACACCATAGGTTCCCAACCTTTTTTGAGCTAGCGCCCACTTTTCTAGTGAATGCTTCGATATCGCCCCCTTTTTTAGTGAATGCTTCGATATCGCCCCCTTTTTTAGTGAATATTTCGATACCGCCCCCTCCCACTCTAGAGGAATAAGAGTGTACTTAATAATACACGGTGAAAACAAGAGTTAAGTTTTAAAACATATCCTAAAACTAATAAAATATATTTTTTAATTTAATTTTTCTAAGCTCCATTTTTTTAATTGCGAATCTGAAATAGCTGTTGCCACAAATATAATTAACTGTGTAATATTATATATTTTAGTCATAGATAGGATAGTGTTGGAATTGAAACGCTACTGAATTTCTTCTTTATTTAAAAGAGTGGAATAAAAAAGTTTTAGCTTATCTGTTATAAAGACAGGCAGGGGGTTTGATATACGAATATAAATATAAATTGACAGTTTCAGCCTTTAAAGAATCACACGTTAATTCCTGATAAACATATTTTATTATGCTTTTTGGATAACATACGTAATGAAATGCAGTGGACGAAACATGTTTCCTACTGCTCACAGACAAAGACAACACGTGCACTACAGAAATTAAAATGCACTATATCATTCAACCTAATGTAGGTCTGAATGTAATGTAATCTTTAATTTTTTCTTACACTTCCCGAACTACCGAAATATGTGAATTTTCGTACATATAATATAGAAATGATTTGAATACATACAATCAACATAAGGTAAACAGCATTAAAGTTTACTTTTGTTAGTAATAATCAGAGTATTTTGTTTTTTAGACTATATTTGGTTAATCTGCCCAAGTTCCTCCGTGCCATCTCAACGCCTTCTAATTTGCTCTGGGTTTCTTACCGCCCCCCCCCCTGAAAGTCTCAAACACTCACAAGGGGGCTTTATCGCCCACGTTGAGAGCCTATGATCTACACTATAGCCAATGTTTTTTTTTATAATCAATAAATAACGAAACACATAATGACTGTTTGCTATTATTTTGAAGAATATCCTAAAATGAAATATATTTTTGCTAGTTAAACGAAATAAAACAATCACATATTGCATAGTTTTAATTTTATTGCTGTTAATTTCTTTTTTGGATCTATCCATTTATTCTGAGGTAAAATATGTTCCAAATTTCACCTCCGGCATTTTATAATACTGCTTCTATTTTTTAATTACATAAATAAAAATGAAACAGTTATAAAGTACTACAAAATTTCGAGGACCTATAATAAAGAGATTACAGTTGCACGAGTTTGTATTAATATATTGACACTTTTTTTTTGCGTAGCTGAAAAGAAC
>BMAO01005232.1:0-46935 GCA_019973975.1 Trichonephila clavata
ATGTTAGCGTTTCGGTTGCATATTTATCCTGTAAAGGTGAATCAACTTAAAGCTACATATTTTGTGACTCGTTTCGTTTCATTGTATTTATTGTATAGGATTAAGCGTGTAGTGATTTTTACAGTTTCTTACAAGAAAAGATACAGGGAGGCAGTTAAAAATATAATTGGCGCATGATATTTTAGCATCAAAATTATATTTTATTTATGAATACGTTTGTTTTCGAAAATGTCTCTTCAGAGACAACTTAGTATGATAGTTATAAAATAATTATTAAAATAGCATTTTGGAATAGATTTTGCAAAACTGAAAATATCAGATATTTTAAATCTTAGACAAAATTTTAATCAGTTCAGGTAATTTATCCTTGTACTATCACTTGTTACAAATTTGTTTTGCAGACATGACTCAAAATGTATATTTAATATGCCCCTTTGTTCAGTTGCTTAAAAACTAGAATCAGACACATATTTAGACATCACAGAAAATCGTAGGTTAAGGATGAATAAGATTTATTTCATCATTCACAGGATCCATTTTCGCTTAAGATATTAATTTATGAACAAAGAACACTGTTTATTCTTCCTCTTTTGTGGCTTTGCAGCAGGTGCCAATTTTAGATTCGTTTTGCTCGCTCAAAAATTCTTACCAGAGTCAAATGGATCAACGCTTAATGTATAAGATTGAATATGGAATATTTCTGCGTGATTCGTCAATATTCTGTTTTTATTTTATAAGCTATTATGTAAAGATAAGCAAAACATTTGAATTCCTCAGATTTATTTGTGGTTTATATGAGTGAGTGTATTCATACTGCAAGTAAGAGTGTACCAAATTCTCACTTCAAATCCTACTTTCATTGTAAATTAAACAACCTATAATGTCCTTCAATTGGTTCAAAATGTTCTTTACCCTATGTAACTTTTCCTTTCTCTTGCAGCTATTCTTTTTCCTATTTTCATTTGTATTTTATTTTCTCATCACACCTATTACATGATAAAATATAAGTTGCCTTCTCAATGAAATAGAGTATTTCCAAGTTTGAGGCTGTTGTGATATAAATATGCATAACTCAATAGCACTCCTTTTCAGTTGTTATTTTTGACCTAGACTAAAATGTAGAATACAGAAAATCACTCCAAATTTAGATTTTAATATTACAACTTTCTAATAATACTTTGTATACTGTATAAATTAAAATTCTATCATTTTCGATGAACATAAAACACTTAAAATCTTACAATATTTTGTTATAACTTTGATCTAACATGGGCATGAAAATTAAATAAGCCTCAGTAATAACATATAGTTTCATTTGCCTTTTAGTAATAAAATGCTTTGCATGATACATAAAAACAAAATTATAAATTATATCACATCTCAGTCGCAATAAAGATATAAACTCATTAAGAAACTTATTAATTATGTTTTATTTCCTATTTTCCTGACAAGAAAAGAACATTAAAAGAAAACAAAATTTCACAGATTTCCTTTTTAATTATATTTCTCCTTCTTGATAATGTTTTGCAGATAGTCAGAATGCAAAATGTACATAATATATTAGTGAGACAATGCGGTGATGATTTTCTTACAAGGAGGATCTCAAAAGATCATATTGAAATGGAAAAATCTTTATTCTTATGTTTAAAATTATTACATTATTTAGAATAGTCATTTAAAAACATTTTCTGCAACCAGAGCCATTAACTATTTCTAAATCGAAGTCTCTTTCTTTCAGCGTTTGATAACGTGCTTGCATTGGTGCATTAATTATTAAAATTAAAATTTACATGTCGGGCTTTTCAAAGAACACAGACCATAAAATTAATAATTCTAGAACAAGGAATTATGGATTTTAGTATCAGTTTTCAATCAGTATGTGCATGTAGGCTGTACATTTAGGAAGGGGTCTTTTGCCAGGCACCTATTTTAATTTTCAATATTTGGTCTTCTCTGGTGGTATTTTTGGGAAGCCTACTTGAGTGGGAGTGGTGAACTCGTGACTGGCATGTCAGGAGTTGTCCTAGTCTGTTATGTAACAGAGTCATCTCAGTCATCTCTGATCCCACTTGAGAGGAAAGTGTCTGTGTATGGTCTATTGGCTTTCTCTCAGAAACATAGATTATTCAAGTGAGGTCTATTTAAGCGTTGTTTAGATTACAGTGTTAGTGTGGATGATGCATCTATGTTCAGTGATAATTGGAAAAAGTAATAACATTTAGGCGTTCAACCGGGATGGCTGGGTGAGAGATAATTCAGGAATTTGGCAGCAGAATTCAGGGGTGCTCCAAAGAACAAGGGGCAAATTCCATGCCTCATTAGTAGCCTAAAACCGTGCAGATTTCTTCCTAATTAGCTACTGGTACATTTCCTTTGGTGGTTTGTAGTCAAAATTTATTAATTTGGGTTTAAAATTTTTGGCAGTCATTACTCAGACTAGGCCAGCAACTTGCTCGAGTTGTTATGTCTACTCACCAAGACCCTCCTTAGAAGTTGCTATACATGAAAATGTCATGGTTCCAGATGTCATCTCGTCGACCCATTACTTCCGGCCAGGAATATCTGCATCCAAGCCCAGCACCTATAGTTACTTATACCAGGTTGGGCTGGTGGGCTGGCCTTCATGATGTTGCCACTGATTTCAATTCAAACATCTGGTGTGGATTTGGAGAGGAGGTACCAGCTCAGTGTAATCCCGTCGGCCTGGTTCAAGATTAGGAGGATCATTGCTGCTTGGCCATTTGTGTGATGTTGATTATAAATATCTCTTTCAGATTCTAATGCTTAGCCGCTCTCTCGACAAATGCAAAGAGTGTGCTTGCTGACCGTTGATGAGGTAGAGTAGCTGGGATACTGCTAAATGTTTTTCAGGGAATAGTTGGTGGATAAAAAGAACAGAGGATAATGATGTGTCATATAAGTATTTATTCACCAATTATTATATGGAGAAAACCCATATTTGAGTTCACTATGAGAAGATTCAAAATCTGAAATAATGCCTCTCAGTAGAAACATTTCAGCATTTCTTATATTCTTAAGTTTTCACTGTGTCGCTATTTGAAGAAAAACATAGTTATGACCATCAGAAGTTAATACTTTCTGCATATATAGTATCAAACTGAATGGTCTAATAATGGTTTATTAATTAATTACTGGCATTTCAGTTTTAGCAATTTTCTGTTTGCATGGCTCCTAGAATGGGAAAGATGTCTTTTTAAAATATTTTATATGTAAAAAGCAGAAAAATAAAAAGTCCAAGTACAGAATTTATATTTTTAGTTTACAATGTTGTCTCAGTCTAACTGGCACTGTTGAGAAAGATATACAATGTAATCTACTTGAAAATATAAACTCTAATTTTTCAAACTTTAAATCAAGAAAATCCATAGAGTTGTAAAACTAAACTTGCATTGTAGAGATTAGGATTTTAATATATTTCAGGATTAATCACATGTAAAGCATTATTTTAGCAAGTTAATTAATGTCCTGATCAATACGACAACAAATTGATTTGTGGCTGAAAGTGATTTTGTATAGTACATCATTATTGAGAATGCTGTTGTTGAAAGACTTTAAATTGTTACAGAAATTCGATCCATTGTTGACATTACAAACCCAGGCATGTATTTAATATTAAAACACATCAACCAGAGTTCACTCTCCAACCAGCAGCATAAGAGACATCACTTCAAAATAATTTTCAATTAAAATAATATACATTTATTAGTTTTAGTCTTTATCTTACAAATTCTGTTTCTCATGTTATAACTATTGGTGGAAACAATAATATCAAAAAGCACAGTTATTTATCACATATAGGTATACATTTTTCTATAAACATTTTATTTTAATAATTTTTACATTTAATGCAATTTAACAATAATATTAAACAGGTATTTCCTATGAATGTTTGTTGAATTATTTTTTTCCATTGCCTCCCATGCCAACTCCAGCATTCATTCCAACACTAAATCCTACTCCAGAACTTGGTCGTCCACCTGCGCCTCCATTTCCACCTAATCCACCACTCATTCCAACTCCAACGTTTACTCCACCTCCAGCTCCTGCTCTTCCTCTGACACCAGGAAAGTGAGGTGCGCACTCAGCCCCAATAAGGACTGCAGCGCAGAGCAAAATAGACTGGAAAACAAAAGATTGCTTTGAGATTTTATTAGAGGAATGTTAGTTGAATTATGTGTTTTCATACGGAAAAAAAGAAATAATCTTGCCTTTTTTTTAATTCTCTCTGTTATTTGTTTTTATAAACTTCTTATCATCTCCTTACAGTGGGAACAGATAATACAGATTGATTTTAAAATAGTGAAAAAAAATAAGTATAGAAATGGACAGTTGTTAGTTAGTTGAGAAATTAACGTTTTGTTTTGTGGATATTTTCTCTTTCAAAATTTAATTCTTTAACTAATTAGTACTCCTCATTGTCTGAGCCTAAGCACTTATTTGTTTGAAAAGTAAAGTACATTTTAGAAAGTTCTAAGATACAATTAATATTAACCCCTTAAGCGATGAATTTTTTTCTTCCACAAATGTTCCAAAAAAGACACATTACTTTATTTCATATAACTAAGAACAATACATGTAACAGAATGCGAAAAAGGAAGAACTTTATTTAATTTTCACTTTAAAAGTTTTCACACTATTTTTTATTTTGTAATTTGGAACACAAAACCCCTAAATGTTTGCTATTCATAAGTACACTCTGCTTGCTATGAAGAATATTTCATATAACTTAAAAGAATTTATCTCATACTTACAAAAGAAATTCCGGTTGGTGCCTCTTTTTCAAACAATTGAGGATATTGTGTGTGTGTATATATATATATATATATGCACACACAATTTGAAGCATGGTATAATAATCAACCTTACATTGCAATGGGGACATAGATAATATCAGCTTTTTTGGATTATCTTTCCATATTCCTTTCTATTCAAGCAAAAAATTGAACACTGCCTTTCCAATCCTTTTTCTTTATCGAATATTTTCACGAATCTAATTTCTCGCCTTCACCACAAAGAAAATCCCGGAAGAGAAGTATTTTAGTACCATGGACAAACTGCATCTCTTAAAAGCTCTAGCACTAGCACTAATATCTGACTGAAGAATTAAAAATATGTGCACACACAAATCAAAGATATAAGTCCCCGTACAGAGTACGAGCAAACCAGTTACTCAACTTTTTTCTTGATGGGCCACATAAATATGAGAGATTTTTCACGCGGTCCGCATACATATGACAGATATCTCGCGCGGGCCGCAACATGAGTATAATGGGGGGAAACACTACAAGACCAAAGCAGCATTGGACAAAATGAAATTGATCAAAATATCAAAACTCTTCTTTTCGGTTTTTATTTTAATACTTTACTAACCTTTCTATCAAACATACACAAAAATACTTACTTTTATGGGTTTTTTTACTGAGTTATGGGGGCGACAGACAGTCTAACATTTGTCTGTCCCGATGTACCAGTGGGCATTTGAAAACTTCGACTTTCCCTGGAGGTAATAAAAGGTTTCCTATTTGCCCTAAATGCCAGCTAGAACAGAATCTACCTCAGCACATCACGAACCACCTTGGACTGGACTGGGAAGATATCCATGATAGTCCACTTCTAGTATCGGACTTCGTTAAAGTCAAAGGTTTCACTGATCTGGTCTGACCCGACGGGAGATAGTAACAACACATTCTACTATCAAAAAAAGCAAATTAATAGGAAAATTTATAGATTTGATTGCTTCATTGATGGAATTTCCCGCTAAATTTTTAGTACATTGTTCTTAAATAATTGAATTTTTTAGTGAAATAGGCCATAACCGGGCCACTCAGAAAAGGCCACTGGGCCACATGCGGCCTGCAGGTTGAGTATCCCTCAGTTAAGGGGTTAAAAGTTGGATTCTTCTCCTAATCGTAAACACTGGAGCTTCTGACATTTTGTAGGAGTAACTGTTTTGTGTATTTCAGAAACTTTAATTTTTGAATACTTCAGTATTAATTGATCCTTCTCGTAACTCTTGTGTACGGACAGTTAGTCTAACAAAATTATTAATTTGATTATTTGAGTTGGTAAATATTTCTCGTATCTTGTTTCATGACAACTACTCTTACTATAACGTTGGGTTCTCAAGAACGAGACACTTGGAATTTGATAGTCAGGCTCAGGGAAAACCAGTGCAGAAAATGTCATTTATTTTCTGCAGTTTTTTCCTTGGCATTTTTCATGACTAGCTTCACAATTCACAACAAAATTATGTTTATAAATTTCATTAAACATTAATACAGATATTCATATTTATTAATTCAACAAAAAATTTTAAAAAGGCTCGAGAAATATAGATTTAAAATAATTTTATATCGTGAATGCAGTCATAAAAATTGACGAATTATTTTTTAATAAAGTAGCGCGATACCAAAAAATGTTTTAAATCATTGAATAAAATGCAACTTACCGTGACTTTCATTTTTAATATTTTAGGCTTAGGGAAAAAAGGGTGCTAAAATTTCTTAATAAAATCAGCTTATGAATATTTTATCATAGGATATCACTCTTTTATACCATAATTTTTCGTGAGAATTGCTCAATCACAAACAACACATGTTTATTTATTGTTTATTCTCAATAACCTTGGTCATCCACAAACATTCCATCTCAATACGGCTTTCAAGTGCTCCACATTTCTGATTTCCGGATTCTTTTGTGAGCCGAATACAATATTCGATCAAATGAGTTTGCGTGAGATTTAACAAAAACACTTCTTCTTTACTAAATCCAAATCATATCTTTACTAACTACTTGGTTTAATTTGCTAACATCATTACTTGAAAACAGTTACTTGAATTACTGAAAAGATCTAGTGTATTCCTAATGGTTGATGATTGATAACAAAGTTTTTAAAGAGAAAAGCTTTTAAAATAAAAAAAATATTTTGTAATTAAAATTATCACCTTCTAAGTTCAAGTTTCAAATATTATAGTTCTATAAGCACATAGTTCTCATTCGTTTTTCCCTGTAAATATGTCGCAGTACCTCCTCCTAGTATTCGTTGAGGTGCAGATATCGCTGCTCAATGAGGTTTCCCTAGGGATTCGAACCCAGTAGAGATTGAGAAGCCACTAAATCAGACAAGAAAGGATAACAAATAAAAATTCACAAAAATTCACTTTTATTAATTTTAGCGTTAGAACTAATTACGCCAGTACTTCTCAAACTTTCATCATTTGCGACCCAATATTCATTCATAATTTTCATCACCCCCTTCCATGCAATAACAATGTATTGAAAACAAAAATATTCGCTAAAACTACAATACGACTTCAATCTCTTAAGTGCCGCCGGCGTATATGAACGTTTCGCTCAGCCAAAGCATTAATTGTCTCGGATATATACGTCTTTCCGATCTTTTCAGTGCGCTTCAGCGTTCAATATCCATAAAATTATTCCGAAGGCTTTAGAATGCAATAAAATGACTTTGACAGTGTTTGTGAAGGATTTACTTATTTCAGAGGATTTACTTATTTATTACTTTTCTCCCCCCCCCCCTAATTCATCACATACGCGCGCCTACGTGGAAAATGGTGGCCCTGGGGAGCGAATCACACAGTTTTCAATCGGCATTTAAAGGATTAATTATAAACGGTACAAATTATCACGATATGTGTTAATTTTTGTATATAATTTTGTATACGGCAAGTATACTATAATAATTTAATATTATTAAATTTATTCTTAACTAAGTATCGTGTTAAATTAATTTTAAAATACATTGTGCAGTACTGATACATTTATAAGTGTATTATATCAGTGTAAATGTGTATTTTATTTTTTGTTTTTTGTTTGTTTACTCTGTCAGTAAGTTAATATTTTCTTAAAATAATCTTTTATTTTCGACTTTTTAATATGCTCGCGCCCCCCTCGTAGTGTTATCGCATCCACCTGGGGGGGGTGCACCCACATTTTGAGAAGCGCTGAATTACACGATATTCAAGCAAGACAATTAAATAATAAGAAATAACGGTTACTGATATCTGAAATGAGATTCAACCTCTGAAGCTCGCCAAAGAGAAGTCATCCAATATCTTCTAATCTCGATTGTAACTCAAGAATAAGTGACTACAATTCAGGAACTCACCAATGGGGTTATATTATCCACATAACTACTATTCCCTATCTCTTTGACTATTTATACGCTATTTGATAGGGACGTTCATTTTCTGAGTGGAGTTATTCTAGTCAAAGCACCAATTTGGCTGAATGGTGGGAGGACCACATTAAAGAGGATAAATCTCGTAAATATCCCATTGTTATAAATATGCAGGCAAAATTTCTTACACGTTTATTTGTAGTATTTGTTATCGTTGTCTTGTATTGTTTTTAGAATTTTTTACGCATAATGTTAATCATCTTTAATAAAAGAAAAATATATATATTTATGAACAACCAATTATTCAACTTGAGGTAGAAATAACTTAATGTAAATTTTTAATTTTTTTTATTTAAATTCCCACCTTTTAGTATCCGTTATCACTTACATCCCCTAGACACACTTCTGTGAGAATTTACAAGTGTTCCATTATTTATACTTTTCTGATTAAAAAAAAAACAAAGAAAAGTATCCTAATAATAAGAAAGAATGTCATTAAAAGAGCTTACGTACAATTATTTAAATGAATAACTTCAACATTTATTTAAATAACTCAAACGTATCAATATATTTCATAGAATCTACTTTTCAGAAAAGTTTTTAAAAACAAAGAAATCCTATCATGGAGTATTGCGACCTATGTCCTAAAAAATAGCCAAAGAGAGAAATCATTACTTGTTACTAGGAAAAAGCTTACTTTTAAAGTGGGCAACAGAAATTCAAATGAAAGTGAAAAAACTTAAAAGCAGTTTTGTGTCGGTATAGTCAATTCATGCTATGAAGGATACAATTCTACGAGATAATATTAGTTACGCAAAGACTTCCGAAAGATTGGGACACGAAGTTGATAAGTTTCCAGAAGTATCTTATTGGCCTATAGGTGGTACAGAAAAGACTTTCCTTCTCATAAACTGGAAATATGGATGAAACTCCAGTAACGTTTGATATGATAGAAAATAAAACAATTGATGTGAAAGGAATAAAACTTTTCACATGAAAGGTCACAAAAATATCTTACTTCACCGCAACGTTTTTCTGCTAAACAGAAGGTACAAAATTAAAACACGAATGTTATTCTTAATAGAAAGATGATACAGCAGCGTTTCTTAAACTGTAGGGCGCGTCCCCTGGGGGGGGGGACATGATAACCCTACGAAGGGGCGCGAGAATATTGGGAAGTCGAAAGCAAAAGATAATTTAAAAAATTATTAATTTAAGCAAAATATACAAATAAAATATAATCAAACTTAATAAAAAATAAAATCCAGTAAGAAATAAATTATTGAGTAAATAATTACCATTATTTAATAAAAAATTATTAATACTAAATACTTTAATTAAATTTTACGTAATGTATACATGGAATTATAATCGATCGCAAAAAAATCAGGAGCTATGGAGTAGGGTTCGGACCTGTGAACCCTTCCTCCTCCCCCCTTTGTGTGGGCCACTGGTACTCGATGGACCGCAACACCTTGAAAAAATTATAAGTAGCCCGTGCCCTGGAAAAGTCTGCCCACCCCTGGTATAGATTAATACATAATATGCTCACACACGAACACAGAGACAATCTGAATCAAGGGTGTCAATCTCAAAGGCTAACTTGGGCCAAACAAACAAGGTTTAACTTTAGTTGGACCGCAAAAAAAATCAATATTCATAGAAACGTTAGCTTATTTCGTATAATACATAATAACAATTATTCTTAAACTGTGATCCATGGACCACTGAAGGTTCCCAACACCTTCACAAGGGTCCGCGAAAGTATCTCGTTTAATGTTAATATTTTCGTCTTTTACATACTTTGAAAGATCGCGTGGGAAGATTGAAAGATGCACCATCCTAGACTAGATAATTAAACTGCTCCGTATTAAAAAACTCGACTATAATATGTATTTGGATCAAGAATATTAATTAATTCAGATTTTGTTAATTGTTTGTAACTACTTAGCCATTACTAATGCATATTATCAAAATAAATGGTAGAAAAACATGTGCAAAGATTTAAGAACTGAAATAATTGCGTACCAGTGCAATAACGATTGCAATTTAATCACTCAGTTATGTATTGGGAGTCATGGGAGAGGAGGTCCACCATGTCAGGCTGATACATAAAAGGAGACAGCGGTGTTCTAAAGTTTAAGGATCGTTGCATTATAATAAACATGAATAAAACTACAAGAAAAATTTAATGTTTACGTCCTGATGCTTGACATCTCTTCTTTGTTACTATCTTTCCTATTTCGGGCGAAATTTTGATATTTTTCATATACAACTTCTGACAAAAAAGTTCGGTGAATAGTCCTGTAACATTAACGTAGATGAAATATTAACGAAAGTTACCTTAGTCACCTCCCAATAGTCACCTTCAAAATAGTCACCTCCCATAACTATGCACTGCTGAGATCTTCTACACATGTCCTGGAAACTTTGCAAGAAGTCTTCTTTTGGGATGGAGTTCAAAAGTCTCGTAACGTTTCGTTGGATGTTAATAAATATCGTCAATATCGATAACACGTTCTTCTCATACCTAAATTCTGGGTAACGATTTGTCTCACGGATTCACGGTTAATCTGCAGTTCATCAGCTATCATGCACACAGTTAGTTTGCGATCTTTAGTGATTAATTTCCTCACTCTCTCAATGTTTTCGTCACTAATGGAGGTCACTAGTCTTCCGTTACGGGGGTTGTCAGAAGCGCTTTCCCTGCTTTTCTAAAACGGGCGAACCACTCGCACACACACATTTCATGGACAGTGACTGATCTTCATAAACATATACCAGCATCGCATAAGTTTCTTTTGGTGTCTTGCCAAGCTTAAAACAGAACTTTAAATTGATCTTTTATTCGTTCCTTTTCCTGTTCTCAGTTAAGAACCAACGTACTAAACAAGAACTTTGTAAAAAAAGTCTTACACGGAACACAAATGAGTCTCAACTGAACAACAGTGGGAGCAGTTGGTGAAGACCTGCTGCTAAGCATGTGCAGCGTTTTGTTTCACCAGAGTTGCCAGGTCAGCCGTTCTGACTTCATTCACCGAACTTAATTGTGGGTGGTTGTATTATTGTCTGCCGATATACAGGCCGGGCCGCAAAAAGGTTCGTTGAGGAGCCGCGAGTTTGACACCCCTGATCTGGATTCTTAAAAAATCCATTATGACTTTTAGTTTAGAACGTATTCGTATCTCATTTGCCGAATTATACAAAGAAACTACTGAAAGAGTCTGACATATAGACATGGCAATAATTCCCGGTTGATTAACACCATTATATCAACCTTTAGATATTTGTATCAATAAACCATACAAAAGAAATTTAAAAAGTTTGTGATGGAATACGTAGATAGAAGGTGAAAAAACATTCACAAAGGAGACTAAATGCATCCCGCCAGTCTATAAATAGATTATAAGGGGACAGTGAAATCACGCGGAACGAAATTAAAACAGACAAAAGTAAAAAATCACTAAAAAAAATGTAGAATATCTAACAATAGGGATAGAATGGAAAATACAGTGAAATACTTTTAACGCGAAAACGTTTAAGAAGAAATATCGATTAACACGAAATAATACAAGGGTTTCGACAAACTGTTATGTATTTTAATGCATTTTTTCTCTTAACACGAAACAGAAATCGCTTTGCACGAAAAGATTTCCCTTCTGGAAATGAACTAAGTACGGAAAACACCAGCCGAATCGGACTGTGTATCATCGGAAAAATTCATTACAATAGATGATGATTATGTGTGTACAGCCTCAACTATATGGCAGACAAAGACATTTTGAAGTTTGTTCAAAGCTCAAAAAATATCATTGATGCAAATTCCGACGACGAAAATGAATTGAATAATGCAACTCCTGTTCCCTCGTCATTCGAAAGGAGGAACATCATGAAAATTATGTTCAGCTTTTTAGACGTACATTCCAATGGTGAATTAAATATCAAAATAAGAGGCATCGAATAATTTATTGACAATTTGATGCTAAAAAAGATAACTCAAAGAAAATTATCTGATTATTTTCCAAAAATGTAAGCAATGTTTGTTTGTTTTTTCAAAAAACTTGAAAATTTTGTATTAAATTTCTTTGAGACTTTTAAATGTTTTTGTTTCATATTTTTATTAAATACATACAGATATACATATTTATGTTAATAAAATATATTCTAAAAAAACTTAATTTTGTTGTAATTTTTTTTTTTTTTTTTTTTGTAATACTGTTTAACACGAAAAAATATTTCAGTCCCTTAAAATTCGTGTTAAACGATTTTCACTATAGTCATTTAAATATAGATGTAACAGGGATAGCAAAGATGAAACAGTTTTTCATGAGTCTGAAAAGGATATAATGGAAGATGAATATGACAACCCTTTCATGTTATACAAAAATGAACATTTTTATGTTCATAAGGTATGACATTTATTTTAAATGCACATCATTTACATTCTTGGAGAAATATAATTTTTTTTGAGTGCATCTTTTCTTTGTTTTTAAATCTATCGTTTTTATAGTTTCGTTTTAATAGTTCCGCTATTCCGTTAATTTTGATATTGTTCTTTGTTTACAAAATGCGCTTTCTGCGATGAAAAATATGGTAATTATGCTTTTTCCTCCCAAAACTTTTCCTGAGAAGAAAGAACGCATCAAAAAGAAAAAACAAAGAAATTTCACCGATTTTCATTTTTTATTATGTAATAATTCGATTTCACCCACTTGAGTGATGTTCTGCACGAATGAACATAACGTTCTTAACATTTTTAAATATATTGCGTGGGAAAATGATATTCATGCGCAATATATTTTATCTTCAGGGTCGAAAATGATTGACCAAAAATGAGTGAACAAACAAATACTTTTGTTTCCAGATTGAGAATTATTTACATTTTAAAATAAGTTGTGTAAAAAATATTCGTTTTGAGCTCTTCATAAGCGAATAGGTAAATTTCTTTTAATTCCAAAAATATTTATCGAAACGTTTTTTAAATAAAAGCATTTGTATTGTGGCATTAGCGTTAAAAATTTTTAAAAATTACATATTCAATCGAATTTTTCAAAAAAAACAAAAAATACAGAATGAAAGTTAAAATTAATACTTTCAAGCAAAGATGGAATTTTTTAGTGTTATTTAGATTAGCTTATACGTGCATACGGGTAATAAAAATTCTTTCTAAGAGCACGTACTATTTTTTCCGCTTCGTTCATTCGCACATTTTGCAAACCTTTGTGTTGCTTTCTTACAACATTCAGTGAAAAAAATTTCAAAGCAAATATTTAAACTGAGTAACCATTAATATTTGGAAAACTGAATGAAGTGAGGAATTGTAGGGGGACTTGAGAAAGGTCAGTCTTAACTTCAAGTAATGCTAGTGTAACGCCCTTCGTCACTTGAAAGAGTTTAATAAAACGGGATTTGTAGAATGAAGATTTAGATAAGGTCGTCTGAAAGCAATGACAATATTAGAATCTTAAAATAAAACATATTTTAGTGAAGAAATCCTTATAAAAATTTATGCAACGAATCTATACACAACATTCTCTAAAAGGATTTTATCTAAATTTCTCTAAAAATGATTTATATTTCTTCAATTTAACAACTTCACTGTTTATTTGTTTTTACGGAGCGTTTAAACTATAAGGTAGTTTCGAATTTCTTCGATAATATGTCGAAGGAAGTCAATTCAAAATATCAAAAAGCTTTTAAATTGCGTTTATATATTATTTCATTAATTCAATGCCTCATAAAAATTTTCATAATTAAATGTCATACTTCGAAAGAACTAAAAATAAGTTTCAGATCTTTCAATTAAATTATAAACATTGATTTATTTTAACCTTTTTTTTACGAATTTCATAATTCATCGAGATTATAAATATTGATTGAAACACGAATAATAAAAGTACAATTATTTATCATATATATAAGCACTCATCTCTCTGCAAACATTTTATTTTAATAATTTATACATTAAACACATTTTCATAATAGCGTTTGATAGGCATTTCCTATGATTGTTTGTTGGACTATTTTTCCACCACTATTTCCCATTGTCCTACTCCGACACCAGCCTTTGTTCCTACTCCGACACCAGCCTTTGTTCCTACTCCGACACCAGCCTTGATTCCTGCTCCGGCACTATCCCTGGTTCCTACTCCGGCACCAGCCTTGGTTCCTACTCCGACACCAGCCTTAGTTCCTGCTCCAGCACTGCTTCCTTCTCCGGTACCAACCCTGGTTCCTACTCCAGCACCAGCCTTGGTTCCTACTCCGGCACCAGCCTTGGTTCCTTCTCCGGCACCAACCCTAGTTCGTACTCCGGCACCAACCTTGGTTCCTACTCCGGCACCAACCTTGGTTCCTACTCCGGCACCAGCACTGGTTCTTGCTCCGACACCAGATCGTCCATCCTCTCCAGTATCAGCTCCAGCACCAGTACGTCCACCTATTCCATCACTAGCACGTCCACCTACTCCATCACTAGCACGTCCACCTACTCCATCACTAGCACGTCCACCTACTCCAGCACTAGCACGTCCACCTACTCCAGTACTAGCACGTCCACCTACTCCAGCACTAGCACGTCCACCTACTCCAGCACTAGCACGTCCACCTTCTCCAGCACTAGCACGTCCACCCTCTCCAGTATTAGCTCCAGCACCAGTACGTCCACCTATTCCATCACTAGCTCGTCCACCTACTCCAGCACTAGCACGTCCACCTACTCCAGCACTAGCACGTCCACCTACTCCAGCACTAGCACGTCCACCCTCTCCAGCACTAGCACGTCCACCCTCTCCAGTATTAGCTCCAGCACCAGTACGTCCACCTATTCCATCACTAGCACGTCCACCTACTCCATCACTAGCACGTCCACCTACTCCAGTCACTAGCACGTCCACCTACTCCAGCACTAGCACGTCCACCTACTCCAGCATTAAAATGTCCATCTAATCCAGCATTAGCACGTCCACCTACTCCATCACTAGCACGTCCACCTACTCCAGCACTAGCACGTCCACCTACTCCAGCATTAAAATGTCCATCTAATCCAGCATTAGCACGTCCATCTACTCCAGCTGCAGCATTAGCACGTCCATCTACTCCAGCTCCAGCATTAGCACGTCCATCTACTCCAGCTCCAGCATTAGCATGTCCATCTACTCCAGCTCCTGCATTTCCACCTAATCCGGCTCTCCTTCCAATTCTTAGGCTTGCTTCAGCTCCATCTTCTACTCCTCCACCAGCTTTAAAAAGGTTAGGTGCACACTCAGCCACAATAAGAACTGCAGCACTGAGAAAAATAGCCTGAAAAACAAAATATTGTTGTCAGATTTTATTAGAGGGGCGACCCGCACTTTCAATATTAAAAATGAGATCTAAATTTACGGATGCGCGTTATATACGCCGGATATAAAAATTCTAGGTTTAAAAAAATAAAGAGATCAACAAACAAAAATTAGTTATCTGCATATGTCTAAGTACTGTCTATTGAATAGAAATTACATACAGTATAAACTTTCATTTCTCAATAAAATTTTTATCTTCCATTATGTTCTCTGGAACATCAATTCTATTTCATCTTCAACATCACTGTCACTCTGATCCGTAAAAAAAATAATAATTTTCCACTTCCTCTAAATTGTTAAATATACAACATTTTTAAGTAACTTTTGAATTATATCAGATTTAATTTCTCATTCCACGTTTTTATTAACCACTCACACCTATTTCTAGGCAGGCGTAAAGCATTTGACCTCATTTTGTAAATGATTTTTCTCCTTCTAACATCTCTTTTTACGCTTTAGACTTTTATTTCTAGAAGTATACCTTGCTCAAAAACTTAGTTTAAAGCTTCGAATAAATGACTTAAAGAGATAAGAGTATTGTACATGTATGTTTCAGGTTTCTTCATAAAAAAAGGGAGTCCCGTTCATACGGTGAATATACCTAAGAATTATAAAATGGAGTTTAAATGTATAGGTGCACGTTATATACGTTGGAATATACGGTATACGTTTTCATAATAAGAAAAAATATGCTTGCTTTTTTAAACTCATTTTGAATTGTATTTAGAAAGTATGTTCTTTTATTGTGATTGAATATTGACTATCGTTCTGTTTTAAGTTGTTTGCAATCAGGAAACTCATTTCTTTTTTTTAAAAAAATTGGCTGCATTGTTAGTTTTTGCAGACACGGCAAATCCCTAAGTGTGAGAGCAATTTCATTGGTGGCGCCATCTAATGGCGACACTATAATTCAATAAATTCAAGCTCTCGTTGGATGTTTTATAGTGTCATGATTTCATTTTTCCGAGTGCACCAGAGCCAAATTGATTTCTGAGGGATCTTTCCCGTGCCACATAATCATATGACATGCGTGCCTATGATTTTCGTATCCAGAAAATATACCGATTTCAGCCGAGATCGAACCCTCAACCTTAGTCTTACAAAGCGGGCAAGCGACCTCTAAGAAACCGAGCTGACTTTAGTCAGTAAGATCAATAATGTCCTTGATAAATGCTTTTTAGTAAGCAATGTGCGATGTATTTGTAATTCAATTCCTACTATTAGCTCACTCTATCTTGTTCAAATTTTCACTCGTTAATAAAATACTTTCTATTCATCCAATCAAGTTCAAATAAATGTTTTTAAACTTGTAGTGAATGACACTTGATGTTAATACAGTTTTTTCAAATATTAATTCATTAATTAAATTAATTACCGATTTTTGTCACCAATTTAGATTTGTCTCCATTGTTGTAACAATGTAACTGTTAAAACAATAACAAAAGTTGGCATCGAAAACCGGCTGCTTAACCAAACTAGCCAAACAAGATGTGCATTGTTACAACAATGCAGATAAATCTTTTTTTCACACAATCCCTACTATTAGTTCAATCTTTTTCTATTTATATAAACACACACATATTTATATTTACTTATATATATATATATATATATATATATATATATATATATCTTGTTCAAATTTTCAATCGTTAATCAAATACTTTCTATTCATCCTTCAAAGTAAGAATTGACTTAAAAACTTTTTTTATATTACGTGTTCATTTTGGTTTTAAGTTAGGGATGAGATTGTCTTGTAATAGCCAAAAAAGCTTTAAAAAATATTGTTACAGCTTTCTACATTTTATTGTGTGAATTCAGATCTTCGGCATCAACAAATATAAAAACGAGGGAAAAAATCAAGATTTTTAAATGCAAATGACGAAATAAGAGTGGCATGTGAACATTTTTAAGACCTAATATAAAATAAATTATCAAAAATCTCCAAGCTCAAATTTCGCATTAAATGCATTCTCATAATTAATTCTCATAATTCAATAAACATTTTGCACACTTTGTCGTACATATTATTTTGTTTAACATTGAAAATGATTAGCATAAACTATATTACAATTGGGGATGACAGATAAGTAATATTCCTTTAAGCTTATTTTATTGTTAATGTGCCACCAAATTTTGAAATTGTTAAAAGTGTACTTTAACAAAAATAAGGTTAAGAATCACTGATTTATTCAGTTTATTTAGTAGAACAATAAAGATCTTTCTGATGAGATTACTAGTTTAAAAAATATTTTAATTAATAGATAAAATATAACTTACTATGACTTTCATTTCGATTATTATGGAGCTTAGAAGGGTAAGGATCTGAAATCTCTCCAAAACAACCTATTTTTCGGGATACCTGGTCTCATTCCCTTTTAATAATACTTTCAAACGTTGCATAAGCCAGATTTCCGAATTATTTTGCAAGCAAGATATAATAAATCAAATCAGAGCACGTGATGTTAATCGAAAAATGCCCCTTCTTCATTAATGTTACTACTATTTCATCATATTCGCCGTAATTACGTGTTTATTTTTCAAATATCGTAGATTGAAAAAGAACTATTTGAATCGTTGAAACGGTCCAATTATTCTAAACTAGTAATTAATTAATGGTAGCAAAACTTTTTTAAATGGAAAAATGTTTAAAATCAGAAAACCTTATTCCATTATAATAGTTTATCATGTTTTATTATCAAACTCGTAATTATACTACAGCTATCTATATTACTGTCTTTGTTGCTTTTCCCCCGAAAATATGGTAGGCAAAACTTTTAGATATCGGCTAATGGTATTTGCTATTGATATCTATGTACTTTACAGAATTTTCTACCGACAATTTAATTTTCAACAACGAATTCTTAAATTGAGGTTTAAAAGTTCTTAATTCAAGTTTGTAATTCATGTTTTAAGTGTACATGCATGCATAGTACGTATCATTGAATTCATCTCTTAAACACGTCCTGTAGGCATTTTCAGATATTTCATTGCTTATACCTTTCTGATATCTATTAAATGGAATAAGGATAAAACCTTTAAATTTAAGCCTAATCTGAAGAATAAGATTAAAAAATGTCATTAGAAGAGCTTGTACATAACTGTAAGAATGAATAGAATCAAATTTTATTTTAATTCATCATGTTTCCCAATATATTTCATAGGATTCTCTTTACAAAGATAGTTTAAAAAATATTCTGTTAGCCTTAATTCACTTTTAATCTTATCTATCATCCTTCTTAAATCAGATCCGCTTTTTAATTTTCAGCTATGGCATTGATAATGATCTTTCATTTACATAATTTTCTTATAACAGCAAAAACATTCCGGAAACTAGACAAGTATGTAAGTTAATGGAGATTTCCTTAATGTAATAAACACACACACACACACATATATATATATATATATATATATATATATCGAGAGATTTAGTTATTTATGTATAAACCTGTCGTATACTAAATGATCAGTTTTTAATTACTGTAAATTTTGATATCAACAGCAACCACAGACATTGGAGGTCTTAAATAATATCCGTAACGATGCCTTAAATATTTTCACTGACGGTAGCCAAAGTTTTGTCCAAACTAGTATTTTCCCTTAAGAAAAAGCTCCTTAAAAATGTATTTCTTTATCAACGAAATCCGAATTTTTCTGTGTTTATTGCAATTAATGTAGGGCTTGTGACTATCCTATCCAGGGAAGAGAGTTTAGAAATCCGTGGATTTTTTTCTAGAGTAATTGCCCTCTTAAACATCGTAGTAATTGATCTCTCATTGAAAATAAAATCAGTATTCAAATTCTTCAGAAGCTATATGAGGCTTGTTTCTCAATTGCACCATGTTTACAGAGAAATGCGTTTAACGCGAAGACACTTAAGACAATATATCGGTTAGCACGAAGTAATACAATGGTTCCAACAAACTACTATGCATTTTCATATATTTTTTTCTCTTCAATCGAAACAAACATCACTACATTTAGTAGTAGCTACATTTGCATAAAATCAAGTCATCTCTACTTAAAGCAATTTTTAAACTAAAATCATATTTAAAGAATATTTTCCCCTATAGGATTAAAAGAAGACCCAAATAGAAACACGTTACAAATTTAGTTTTATATCCAAATAATAATTGTAAATTTTTAATATTCAATAAAAAATCAATGTGTTTTTAATATCTGTTTCTTTCAATAAACTATCATTCGTATCTTATATGTTCCAGCTCTATATATGTATTAAAACTGCTGGAAATAGCTATATCATATTTTACAGAAAGCAGCTTTTTTTTAAAAAGATATACAGGATTACTTCTAATAATGATTTATTTAAATAATGCTTTATTTTTCTCGTAGATATGCTTGAAAGTATTTTCCAGATAAGTTTAGCACAATAGTTAAATAATTAATAAATAACCTTTTTAAAAAATAAGTTTTTTAAACACTGAAAAATTACGGATATTTTTAAATCTCACACATATATTTTAATACGTTCAGATAAATTTGCCCTTATTCTTATTTCACATGTTACGAGTTTTGTTATGTGATTATGGCTCATAAAATAAATGTTCATAAAATCTCTAAACACGTTACAGAAAACCAACTTTGAGAAACAAAACAAGATTTATTACATCACTCAGCATATTCATTTCCTTTAAAAGTATTACTTTCAACAAAAAATGCTTCGGTTCATTGCTTCACTTTTTTCCTGTTAGCTTAACAACAGGTGTGGTGTTTTTAATTCATTTTTGCTCACTCAAACAGTTCTAAAACAGAGTAAAGAATACGTATATAATACTGATTTATATATATATTGATAATTTCCCCCCAAATATTCTTCATTAGAATGTGTGTGTGTGTGTGTGTGTGTGTGTGTGTGTGTGTGTGTGTGTGTGTGTGTGTGTGTGTGTGTGTGTGGTGTGTGTGTGTGTGTGTGTGTGTGTGTGTGTGTGTGTGTGTGTGTGTGTGTGTTTTATATTCAAGTGAATAAATGCTAGAATTCTCATAGGAAATTCTACTTTTATTAATCAAATTTCGCCCCCTATCATATCAATCAATAACCATTAAAAACCCATGTTCCTCTTACCCTAAACAAATTTTATTCACTTCACTTCTCTCACTTTCTATTCTTTCTTCTATTTTTTTCTATCTTATTTTTAATTTCTGTATTTCCCTCGTCTTTTTTTTTTTTTCTTGCCCACATAATTTTTATATTCCCAACGAAGCAGAGTATTTTCTTTGAGGAAACATTATCTGAAAATAATGTATTCAACTCGATATATAACACTCCCTCCTCAAAATTTAACAGATAATTTTCATTTATAGAAACAGAATATCCAATTTCAAAAATCACATTTTGTTTGAATTTTTTTAATGTATATTCTAGTTTCTTAATATTCAGATTTATTTTATTTCTTATGTCAGAAATTCGCTCATTACTGATTCACTGAACACAAAAAGCATAAAGTCCCTCAAATAATTATTACTAACGTAAATCTAACACAACAGAGAAAAATAATTTTTAATATAATTTTTTTTCGCCTCTGCTGATTTCATTTACATGCACTGGTAATAAAGCTGTTTTGCGTAAATACCTAAAAAAAAACTATGAATTATATGATCTCAAATGTATAATCTCAGATTCAAAACAAAATACTTACAGCAATTATGTTTATTTTCTCCCAATTTTTCCTAACAAGAAAGAACGTGGTAAAAAGAGAAAACAAAGAAATTTCACAGTTCTTTTTTTTATTACATAATAATTCCATTTCATCTTCTTAAGTGATGTTTTGCACGAATGAATAAAACGTCCTTCTTAATGTATTGCGTGGGACAATGTGATTGAGTGTTCTTCAGGGTCGAAAAAGATCATCGTGACTAAAAAACAAACTACAAATGTTCCTGTAACTTAAAACTAGTTTTATTATTTGAGAAAAAGATATACAACAAAAAAATTTTTTTCAACTCTTCTCGAATCGAATAGATAAACTTTTTTTTAACGTTTTTGAATTAACGCTCTTGCAGTGTTGCACTAGTGTTAAAAATTAAGAAAATTTACATGTTTAGACTTTTTTCAAAAGGTACAGAGCGAAAGGTAAAACTAATAATTCCAAAACAAAAATGCAGATTTGTTATGTCGATTCCGTATGTATAATCATGCCCGTACCTGTGATCTGTGCATTCAAAGGGAAATTCTTTGTAAGAGCACCTGCCAATTTCCGCGCTTCGTTCGTTCACAATTTTGGGATGCTTTCAGACAACGTTCGATGAAAGAAATTCTAAAAAGAATTTAAGCGATAAATTGACAGAAGACTTGATAAAGAGCAATCTGAAGTTCAAGTACAGCTAATATAATGTCCAGTGCCTCTTATAAAGAAAGTTAAGTTGGAATTTTTTTATAGAATGAATACCTAGGTATTCATTCTACGAATCCCGCCTTAACTCTGGAAAAATCTGCAAGATCCATAGCAAAATCTGCCAATAGCCATGCCGACTAACAAGGTTCGATGATTGTCCATTACAGCAAGGCGTAACAAAATATAGCAACTTCTCAGCTGTCTCGTGAACTTCATGGAGCCACAAAAGATTAAGTTTTAAGAATTATTTCTTTCAGAAATACCAGGTCACCCAAAAGTCCGTTAACATTTGAAAATTGAATAATTCTTGGAACAATGTAGGTCGAGAAATAAAAATTGACACATGTTTTAAATGACATGGGGTTTATTTCAAACCAAAATGTGCAAAAAATGGCCAACAGGTGGAGCTTTGCATAACGAAACCAATAGTTAGCATAACAATTTATTCTTATTAATAAATGACGTTTTTTTTATGACAGATGTTCAACAATTTGGCCGTAATTCTTCATCAATACCTGTAATCGAGGGAATAATGATGAGAACAGCACTGTACAACATATCTGTAAGTATGGTAAGAAACTTTTGTTGCATCCTTTTTGAGATCAGACGTTCGCGGCAGATTTACGCCTTCAGGTAACCTCACAAAGAATAATCACATGGATTGAGGCTTGGGAACCTGGAAAGACAAGCATTTCGTGAGGGAGGGGGGGTCAGCACGCGTTCCTCTCCAAACGATATGCACAAGAGATCTTGCCCTCCCTTCTTATGTCGATAGAATTGTACAGCTGCAGAAACAGATTCTCCATTCTGATAATACAGTTCTACTATCACTGCCTTTTCTGGTAAAGTCAACTTGCTGCAATTGCTGGTGCATCAATTCCCTCTCTGACTACAGCTTATTTTATACGCGATTTGCATGTGGCGTCACAGACATTTTGCTATCCGTCTGTGTTGGCCATTTTTGAACTTTTTTTGGTTTTAATAAAACCTTGTGTCATTTTAAGCACGTGTGTCAATTTCTACTTCTCTACTAACATTATTCCGTGAATTATTGAGTTTTCGAATGTTAATGAATTTTTGAGTCACCTGATACATGTGAGAGAAGTCAACTTCCAAGAGCTACTGTAGACGTTTCTGTGCGCAGAAGAGCCTCATTTGATGTACTGTACCAATTAATAGTGAAAGACCACTCCATTCACTAGATTAAGCCTAATCAGTACTTTTCAATGTATTTTGATCTTGAAGGTACTGGGAACCTGCTAAATTCCTTCAACATTTGAGAAAGATAACGGTATGTGAGCGAAGATTTCAATATATAGGCAGCATCAGAGGAACTCCGCATTTTTGACATATGACTTTCTGATCGTTGTTAGTTACAGAGATGAATTCTCCGAGCCCTGTATCCCAGTGCTTCTCAAACTTTCAGTATTAGCGACCCGATTTTCAATCATAATTTTTATAGCGCCCCCTATACAATAATAATGCATTGAATGCAATAATAATGCACTATAACGCTAAAGCTACAGTATGATATTTTAATTATAAACCGTACAAATTAACAAGATAAGTAATAAATTTTGAATATGTTATTTATAAGTAATAATTAATTTTAAGTAATAAAATAATTATTACGTTTTTTTTTTTTTTTTTCTTTCCTTTTCTAATTTTTAAATTGGAATAAATTGCAAAATATTTAAGGCATCCTACTACGCGTTCGGAACTGTTATTTTGCAAAAGCGTATAAATGGATTATTTTTATGATATTTAGCGTCACTTAAATTAGAATACATGCATAAAATTGTTTTAAGGATATTATTACATTAAAAAATTATTTAGATGCAATATTTTGGCAAAAAATGAACATAGAATTTCCTATTTTCAAAACATTCTCCTTATATGGAAAATGCTTCTATAACAATAATATTTTTTAAATATATAACTTAAAAGAGAGAAATATATAACTTAGAAGCCCCACAGTTTGAGTAACGCCGCTGTGTCCTTTTCTCACCCTATATTAACTTATAAATAACCAAATTTCATTCTTATGTATAACAACGTTCGTTAACATTTGATTCATTTGACCGAATATTTTCTGCAAAGATATAATATGTGTTGAGTGAATTGACAGAGAGGTTTTCAAACTATACCCCTATTTGGGGTGTTCTTATATTTCACACGAAAACTTCAAATTTTGGATTTTACTGATTATTCTCAAAATTAATATAAATTGTTTTTGATTATAAGGAGACTAATATTATTAAGATAACAAGAATTATTCAGTTGATTTTAGTAAGTGAAAATTCTCAGATTTTTCTTTTCGGCTCAAGTAAATTAAATATCTAATAACTTTAGCTTTAAATAACTAATATTATACCAATGCCCTTAAAAAAATTCAGCTCGCACAATAATAATTAAAATTTAAAATTAGTTTCAGAGTATTAAGTAAACTCACAAGACTCAATTCAAGGCGCAAAGCTAGAATAAAACGAATCATAAGAACCAAACTAAAATCTCTCGTTTAATATCCTTGGTGTAAATTAAAGGTTTCAAAAATTTTATACAATCAACCTTTAAAAAATACTTAGTCTCATCCTCTCCCTAATATAGATATTAAAATCATCTACTGATTCCTTAAAATGCATTTATTTATTGTTATAATTTCCCTTTATATTTTTAATAGGCTTCTAAAACTGATATCCGTTTGTAGATTTTTTTTATCCTCCTTACATCTATAATTTTAATAAAATGACGCTTTTAATACATAATAGTGTATTTACTCGAATCTAAGCCGCACTATTTTTCAAGTGTTAACGTTAGTGAGAATCGGGTGCGGCTTAAAATCGAAAGCAAAACATTTGTTAGCTGGGAGAAATTGAGTTTCCACCTCCTTCAAAAAGAAAAATGTAACCCATCTCCAGTATTCAGTCTATCCTAAACATCGTTATCTGCTTGCATTTAGGAAGCATGTTTGTATATACATTCTTTTAATCACTTAAACATCAAAGATATCGGTAATAGCATCAAGACGAGTTCACTTTGACGCAAGGGAGGTAACTTTTTATGCAGAAAAAAATGGAAACAAAGCAACAGCCACTGAAAATTTGATACGGATGAAACAAATATACGTCGATGGCGTAAGCAAAATGATATAATTTTTTTTGTAAATGTTCAACAGTTCTTAATATTATTTTCCTTTAAAATTCTTCAAAATACATTCTTTTAAAAAATGTTGCATAATAAATGCAGTAGAGAATACGGAAGACGACATCGTGTGGGAAAACGACGACGCTGGCACTAATTCTGGAGTTAGCTGTGACAATGGGGGGTGACGAATGTTTTTCGAAACATGATACTAACGATTATAGTAATTTTAGGTTCAAGTATGTAATTGAAAGTGTTTAATACTAGTAAAATGAATTAATTATTAACTTCCTATTATTTCTCATTAAAAATTTTGTTTTAAATTTCTTCAGTATCGAATATCGTTGAACCTTTTACATCTTCTACACGTTTCTTCTCAAAAACTTGTAGATAATTGGGGATGCGGCTTAGAATTGATGACAACATATTTTCACAAAAACATTTTGAGGTTTTAGAGTGCTTAGATCGATGGCGGCTTAGATTCGAATAAATACAGTATAATAAGTTGCTTGTGGCGGAATATTAAAGAACTTTAAAATGTTAATTTTAATAAGAGCTTTCCTTGAAAGAAATTTAAATGTAGAATTCAATCAGCAAATACATAAAGTAGAATTAAAGTGGAAGTTATTTTGAAGACTGGTCAAGTTTAATCGTCTGAAGAAAATATTTAAGCTGAAATTGAAAAGATTATTTGCTCCATTCTAGACTAAAAAAAAAGATGATAAAGATCAAAGTTAGGAAATAAAGCATTTTATTTCGTAAAAAGATAGAATTTAGTTCATGGTAAATTATTAATTACTTAATTGAAAATTTTCATTGAGCAATCAGCAACACCAGTATACAATACCTTTCGTCACTTGCGAGTGGAAGGTTTTTGAGGGAAATATCAGTTCAAATGTAATCTAACTGGAACTCAAAATTTAAAATCTGCCACAGCAGTTCCTTGTAATACTCTAAAAATATGATTACTTTAACATTGGAAGTAATTAATAATTTTTTGAATTAATTTTTTTTTAAAATTAAGTACTAGGTAAAAAGGCGTTTATATAAAAATATTTGTCATTTTTAATGTTTTTAAATTTTCCACCTACAGAGAAAAAAACTGTTGTTAAAATTAAATTCTATCACCTGATCATAATTGCTATTAACTGCATTGTGAAAAACACGTATTAAATCGGATTTGTACTGATTTTATTTTAACAAACATAAATTATGCTCATTAACTTTATCAAAATAACCTTAAATAATAATTTCCGTACAGAAATTCCACAATTCAAATGTTATTATGCATACATATTTCAAAATCCTCTTGGAAACAAATTTATATTTTGAGAAAAGATTAGAATTCCCCCCCCCCCCCACCAATATATCTGTAGCTTATAGTTGATGAATATTTACTAGTTGATATAGCTGTCCGATTTGTCCAACTTATTCAACAGAATTTAAATCACAAAAACACCCGCAGCTGGACAATGTTTTCAAATTCCAGTGACATTGATAAGCTAGATATCGATTGATTTGTATTTGCTACCTCTACCAAAATAGAGCGAGAAAATGGTTAATGTTGAATAATAATTATTTTTCAAATCTTTCTACTGAAAAGATCATTGTTTTTAATATATCAGAGTTAGGTTTTAATATATATATATATGAGGTTTTAATAAGAAACAGAACTTTATATTGAAATCTTGAATACATATACTCATCAGGCAAACAGCCGTATATCGGGCGCGCACGTTTACATACTGTATCCTAGAAATTTATAAACATTTAATAAATTCATGTTCAAAAAGATATATTCCTTACAAGTTGGAAGTCATAATATAATTCTGATATTGGAACATTTTTCTATCTGTATTTTTTTTCCGAGTTCTGTACATTTAAACTAATTAATGGACGTATTACTAATTAAATGCTAAAAATTTAATTTTAAACTATAGCATGTTCTACGGTAAAAGTTCTGTTCTGCATATTAATAGATCCTCATGAACAAAAAGTTGCAAATTACAGCTATTAATGTTGATTTATTTGGTTTGAGAAAGTCATAGAGTGAGGTAACTCGAAGGAAGGAGAAAATAGAAGCTCGCAGCTTGATTCTTTTCATTAAAAAAAGCACAGTGCTCTACAAAAAAATCCACGATGATTAACATTAAGGATGATTATGTGTAATTATCTATGGAAATGATACCCCACCATATATCATTGCGAGATGGAAAAGGAATTTTTTGTGAGCCAATAACATGGCGGTCACACAGACGATTTAAGTAGAAAACCATCACTCACAGATGCTGTTGTCACACTGAAGAAAGTGTAAGATTTTATCCTATTGGATCGATCAGATGAACATAAATGCGAGTGATTTTAGCTATGGTAGTGTGCAGAAAATTATTCATGAGGAACAACAATGTCGAAGATGGCAGCATGCTATGTATCAAGATTATTGTCTCCTTTTCAGAAGCAAACACTGTGTGACACGACGAAGGAAATGTTGAATCGTTTGGAGTAAGACGAACAGTGGCGTGTCCATTACGGTGTATCTGTGGGCGTCTGGATTGAAAATCAGTCCTCAATCCCATATCGTGATAGTCTTAGATGTTGGAACGACGTTTGTGGAGTTTTTCATTCTGCGGAGAGGCTTGCTGACTATTGGTTGGTTGGAGGCGATCTGGAGGCGTGGCTATGAGTGGCGTCTTGACTGGGAATTTTGGAACATTCCCTGGGAAAGCTGCTCGACTGAGAGCTGAGACACTGCTCTCTGATTGGGTGGCGTGTCCATCGACGCTTTCTCGTCTTTTATTTGAAATGTAACCCCCCCCCACCACCACCACCACAATTAGACAGGCCTGTGTACGCCGCTGAAGACAAAGATGTTTCTTTTTCATCGCCTTGTAAATATGGATGAATCTTGGATCTATCTATATTATCCAAAGAAATCAAAAAAGAGAAGCACACCGATTTGCCTCCTTCCAAGAAAGCTAAGGAACAGAAATCTGCAGGAAAGATCCTGCTGTCTAATTTTTGCAATTGTCGGGGAGTCATCTTACCAGAATACCCGGAGAAAAAGCTCAGACTTTTATACCTATTACAGCATGCTACTGAACAGAACTACAAAATGCTCAGATCAAGAAACAGCTCGGTATGATCCATCACATCAATGTGCGGTTGACGAATCAAAACGATACGATTTTGATCTCCCTCCCCCATAAAGCGACTTCTTATTTCCAGAACTAAACAAAAACCATTGGAAGGGTCGGAAACCAATTACATCTTAAGAGCTCTGGGTCACTATGCAAAAAGTAGGCTTCCCCAGTAATTCTTTTTAGTGGACAGTAAAAAGCATACGTTTTGTCAAATACTCCTACAAACAGTGCCTCGTAACAAATGAATGTGTGTGACTCAATCTCACAAGCATAGGCACATGGCATTTCCACTAAATGAGTAAGTAGAAATGGAGTATGGCGGTAGGACTAGGTACAGGCGCTGGACGTGACACAATGGAATCTTACCAATGTTGCTAGTTGGCCCATATTTCGGCTTTTGGAGAAATTTTCAGCTTTTTGGAGAATATGTCAGGGAATGACATTTGACGCGATTAAAATTATTCAGATTATAATCTTATTAATTCCAAGTCCAGAGCGAGACGAAGTCCCTTTTAAGGCGGAGACCTTGGGCCCAGTTAGCCAATGCCGTACGCGTATCTTTCAGAGACTAAACAGAAATGCTTTCATTCAAATGGTGGAACAGTGGTATTCGATGCAATTTAAGTTCTGCAATGACAGTCTTCGAAAGGTCAACAAAGGTTGAGAATTCTTGACGGTGACTTTATAGAGAAATCTTAATAACAAAAAATTAGCTCTCTGATTATTTATTCAGTAATTAAAACTTTACAAGACCTCCTCGTATGGAGGATCACATAGAACCTCTATAACTTAATTGTTTGTCAGTAGACCATTTTTTGTTTAATGTAACATGTTAGAGTCACAATGAAAAATCAATTTATCCATGTTAAGTATCTCTAAAAGTTGTATATTACTTGCATAGCAACAAACAATATCCATCAACTTATGTAAATTGAACATTTAAGTTTAATTAAAAGATTAATTTTTTTTCTTTATAGGATTTTTTTAATATTTTCCCTTTAAATTTGATGCTGATGCGAACACATTACTTTCCCCCTACTACTTGGAATAATTTTCTTTCATGTGAACGATTTTTCTAAATAATAAGCACATGGAATGTTAAGGACCTTTTTACAACTTTTTTATAAGTTACAAAAAAAAAAAGACTGACCTTTTCAGAAACAGTACCCAAGAATTAAAAAACTAATGTACTATTTTCTAAAATTGCATATGTAAATAAAATATTCCGAAAAGTCCATGCAGTACACTCATCTCTACATGTTTTAACCGATACCTTAAGATCTTAAATTCTTGCACATTTAACACACTTTTTAATACTTTAAATAAATAACAACAAAAATAAGAAGTTTTTTCATCACACCAAAGGTGCATATTTATTTTTCACAACTACAAGGAAAACTACATAGTTCCAAGGACATATATACACATTCAAACATTTAAAAATGTGACAGAATACAGTTAGTGTGAGATATATACATATATTCATACACAGAACCAGACAAACAATATATTCATACTTTAATACATCTCAAAATTTTTAATTGGTGTATATATCATAAGAACATGAAGGTTTGCATAGAAATTTTTGTCCCTTTAAAGTACCTTTTTATTACTTTTATTTTCCATTTACTTCAACATATGATATAATAATAATATAACAATATTAAACATTTACACAACAAAAAGCGATAAATATGTAGACATGGATAAGCTAACAATCTTCAAATATATAGCAATTTAACACTCACAGTAACTAAACAATGCAAAAATTTAGAATTCTTACATTCTACATAAAACTTCTGCACATTTTATATAATTATTAAACAACAAGATTATTCATTGAAACAGACAAGCAACAACATTTTTAGCATATGTTTTTATTTTGATGTGGTTTAAATAGAATCGACAACCACCACCAGTAAAATATTTTCAGAACAGCAAAACATGAACAAGGAATTAAAATTTGCACACATTTAGCTAAGCCACACAGCAAATTATTTGGAATATATATATTCTTCACAACACATTAAACACATATATCATTCAATATGTTTGGCCCCAGAATACATATAAAGTTAATAAATGCAAAAGAGCTTTTACAGCTCGATCTATGAGTGCTCTCTAACATGCTTTTGTTTTTATTGCGATACAAGTGTTACTTGAATGATTTTGTGCAATAAAACTACATATAAGTAAAACACATATATCAATTATTGGATAATGGAAAATTGTGCGGAGATTCAATAACAATTTCCATGGCACTATGCATTAAAAGTTGAGAGATAAAAGTTTATTAATAAAAATTGGAAACAAAAAATATATGATATCCAGTGGAAGCTATATGTTAAATGCAAAACATTAAGATTCACGAAGCAGATAAATAAAATAATTCATTAACAGATTTGTACATAAACTAAATATTTAAAAGAATTTTAACCTTTTAACTGCTACTGACGTATATGTATCTTTTTTAAAATACGATTTTTTTCTACACTACTATCAGTGAAACTATTCTGAAGGCTTTGGAATGCAATAAAATAACCTTGATGGTGTTTGTGATGAATTTAATTATTTCAGGGGAAAATTTGCAAATTAAAATATTTTCCCTTCAAACACACTGCATGCACCAATGTGAATAACAGTGGCACTAGGAAATGAATCCCTTAACTTTTAAATTGGCAGTTAAAGGGGTTAATACTCAAAAGTTTTGTAACAACTAAAAGTAAATAATCTCGTTTTATAATATATTAAAATAATTTGTATTCAAAAATAACTTGCAACTCAATTTATTTTACAATTTATGCACATCACTTCCACTGCATAAAAATTCCACATTCTAAAAAGTTTTAAAATCAACGTTAAATTCATTTCATAAATATATGGCACAAGGAAGAACGTGGAAGAGAAAACACTTTCACATAGTACAAGAAAGCATTATGGAAACAAAGTCAGCATGCACCGATTCAATAACAAAAAATACACCTGAGTAAAAATTGGTAATATAAATGGCATTCAAGTCTTTAAATTTGGCTGAATTTTTATCTAAAATGTTTAAATACATATTTAAAATTTAAGAGCATAATAAAAGTATTCAATAGTGAAGCATTATAAAAATTGCATTAAAAGTCATTCATAAAAGAAATATATAATTTATGAACTTTAAACACTGCATTTCTAACAACCAAAACAAAAGGGAAAAAAATTCACTTTTTTTTATTACAAGAGCCAAAAATTTAGCAAAATTATACATAAAAAAAGCAATCAACACAATAAACATTAATTTAGAGGAGGGGATTTACTAATAAAATATTAAAAAAATAAAAATATGTAAACATAACAGAAATAGCAAAATGAAAGAAATTTCTGAATTCCAAAATAAAACACAAACTATTTATACTGATGAAAAGTTAAAGTTATTTAGCAGTTGAAAAATAAATTATTTCAAAAGTAACATAGCAATGTCTTGAGATCAAGAATTACAATACTCCAGCAAATAATTTGATTTAATTATTATAAATTTTAAAACTCATATTTTTAATAGCCATGTCTCAAACGCAAGTGGCAAAATGACATAAAATATTCTTAACGTACATATCATTTGCAAAATTTTAGTTTTAACCTTATAAAGCCCTAGGGTTGTGTTTTTTTTTAAATATTTGTTGACAATATATACTGATTTTTATTTCTGTACATATCACATTATTTCAGCAGCTGTTGATTAAATATTAACACATGATAATCAGATAATAAAATAAATGCATGTTTTATACCAAAATTTTTCAGGTGAAGTACACATAAGAAAACTATTATAATATATGATGACTATGATTGACACAAATAAGAACAAACAAATTTTATAAAAATCAATGAAGACTTTAATTTGCTATACAAGATGATTTAAATAAAACTGTGAAAAAGTCTGATAAAAACTGACTTTTGTACTGAAATTTGACTTAAATATGTGATATGTTTAAACTATGTTTTTAAAAAGTCACAAAACATGAATACACATAAAAACTGAAGCACACAAAGAGTAGAAAGAAATCTTTGGAAGTAAATATTAAAGAAACCAAAGATAAAAGCCTTAACAAAAACAAAAAAAGTTATCTGCTTTTTATTAACCCAGATAAAACGTGCAAAAAAGGAATATAGAAAGGGAGGGAGTAATTACCATAAAATCCAGCATATAACACATACTTTTAACACAAAAAAATAAAATTGAAATTTACAGGTGCAGGTTATACATTGGGTATAAAAACGACAAATTTAAAAATTTTAAAAAATGAGCATAAAAAACATTAAGACCTCTACATATATCGAAGTACTGTTTATTTAAAAGAAATGTTATACCTCATGAATTTAAAGCAGTGTAGTTCTAGAAATATACTATTTTTTCAAAAGCTTGGGATAATACCGTTAATAAATGTCTTTAAAACAAAAGAGGATTGCATACATACACATTTCAGGATCCTTTGTCAAAAAAAGAGGGCGTGCATTATGCAATGAAAATCCTTAAAAATTAAAAAATGTAGCTTGAAAATATAGGTGTGCATTATATGCCGGATTTTAAGGTAATAAAAATGCTAGTAAAAATATATTCAGTCAAACTTCTAATGGTAGATCATTTAGGTAATGAAATAAATGTATTTTTTAAATATTTGAATTTATATGCCTTTATAATCATTTTTACATATAAATACAGGCTTATAAAATATATTACAAATTTCTAAATGCCTTGTGAACCAATTTCATTTTTTCTTTCTCTGAGCTATTCAACTAATTTAATTTATCAACCCTTCATAAAATATTTCCTTTCAAAATAGTTTAGCCCAAAAATATTCATTCTAAAAAATAGTGCATAATTCTTTTATTTCAACTCTTGATTAAACTATAGTTCATTTTTTAGCATTTTAAATTGATGCATAAGTAAAAACCTCTATACTTGACTTTTTCAACAACAAAAAAATTTCTTTTAGTGCAAGAATTGTTTCTTCCCTCATTAGCAGTTTCAGTATAAAAAAAAATAATAAACTAAAAGTATTATTTAAAAACTTATTTAAAAATTTTACTGGAAATTCCTGATTTTCACAAATATATCATAAAATAACAATAATAAATTTTAATATGCATCTATTATATTCACAGATTTTCTTACTTCCAGTTTAGAACATTACAGCATACATTAAAATTTTCCATATTTGAAAGATTTTGTAGTTTCCCTTACAAAACAAAGACTTCAAATGTATTTAAATTTTGTCTTACAGCATGATGAATGATCATATAAAATTTTTCAACAATATACCAAATGCTTTAGATACATTCCCATATAAAAAAAATGCATACGCTGAGAAAAATTCAGTCACAAATTGAACTAAATTTTATATATTAATTTCTCATCATACAAATAGTATAATTTAACTTCAATAACACATTTTTGATCATTTTAAAAGCACATTAAAATAAGTGAAATTCTTATTCTTATTTTAATAAATTAAAAGCTTTGAACAATTAAATAAAGAACAACTTAACAAAGACATTAAAAATGCAGTAAAACAAATACATATTTAATTTGTTAAGATGAGCCAATTTTAAAATTTAATTTAATGAACATAACTTCAAAACAATAAATTTTAAAATGATTGGTTTCAGTATCTGTGAAACCATTGCTACACAATAAATATAGGAAGCAGAGGGTAAGAGAAATAAATCTTTACAAATATATAATTAAATGGAAATATCAACCAAAAAAAATGAATTATAGTACAATCAATTAATTCTGTCTCTTTCACAAAAACTATCAGAAAGAAATTATATAAACAATGTTAAAAAAAAAGTTATAATTTTATGTAATATTTTTTTCTTTCTCTCAAACATGTTTTTTTTTTTTAAATTAATTTCTTGTGTCCCAAACAGCATTATAAGATACACACATTGATTAAAAAAAATTATCAATAACAATTTAAAGATAAACATATTTTTACTTGAGGGGCTATACTAAAAAATTAAAAAGCATACACAATGATTTAAGAATAACAACACTAACCCTTAAATCACACTGAAGAAAGATATGAAGTAAACAGCTATGTATAGACAATAAAAATGGAATGTTTGCTTTAAAAGAAAATTGTCAAAGAATTCTGGAACTCTAGCATATAGAATTTTTTAAAAAGTTGCAAATAAAACTTAAAAATGAGATTCTACAAAAAAAACTTAAATAATAACAAATAAAAAAAATGGCACATCCCTGTTTATTAAGAAAAATGCATTATGAATATCAATTCAAATATTTGCCAGATATCACATTTTTCCAATAACGCTAAAAATTTAATGGTTGAATTATATGTATATACAGATTATTTCAGTTAAATAAATTTCACAACATTAGTTTCTTATTAAATACATAATACTCAAATTCATTCAGAAATGCTGTAAAATGTCAATTTCCAATTAACAAGTAAACATTATCAATTGCTTTCATACTTTTAGAATTCAATAATTTATAATGATATGTAGGGAATATTTTTCTTAAATTACTCAAGAAAATATCTGCATTTTTTACAGAATTGTGCTAAGTTAATGACATGAGCTTTTATTCAGTTATATACATTAAACAATGATAAAATATAAATATGCTAAAATAGAAGTGTGTTTTTTCCTATACACACATATTTTAAAATAGTTTATACAAATTCTTGTTTATGACTTCACAATCCTCATTCCACAATTATGAAAGTGAATTTGAAAAAAAAATTCTCCCATTAAACTTCATTTGTAATCAATAACAACCTTGGGTATACAGTAATAACAATACTAACTAAACTACTATAAGCAGATACATATTTTTTCCCACAACAGAAAAACACATACATACAACACTTATTATAAATATGTTCATTTATATGTTTGGCAAAAGAAATTATACCTTATGCATATAATGAAATCACACAAGTTTATATAACTTGTATTACCAATAGAATATATATATATGTATAAGTACATAAAATCCAGGTTTAAATACATCTGAACATGCAAATTTAAATATATGGATGTAAAATGAACATTTAGTTTTATAAACATTTTACACTTATTAACATACACAATAATACTTGACATTCATAAAATAGCACAAATAACAACCATCATAACATAGCACTATGTGCGTTAGAATAGCCTGAAACATGCTTTATAATAGCTTCAGAACTAAATTACACCACACAGCACACAGAAAAACACCTCCAACACCACATAAAGTGTAATAATCAGCACATTTACTGAAACAACACATCAATTCACAATTTGAAATACATAGATGCAGGCCAAACATCAAATTTACTGGGTTTTCATTCCCCAGTTGATTCTGGAAGGGTTAACTCAAATATACTCAGAACTTGATGAACAAATTCATACTGTTCAGCTGTTTGAACCATTCCACCTCTAAATAAATGAACAAACAATTTTAAATTTAAAAATAATATAAGCATAATTATAAGAAAAAAAGGAAAATTTACTTTTTTTCAAAAAAAAAAAAAAGGATGCAATGACTAAATTACATACAGGGTTACAATAACTCTGTAAAAAAGTTAAGTCAATTTTAACTTTTTCGTGAACAATAAAACTATCTATTTTTGTATTAGGAATTAAATATCTCAACTAATGCATAAAAATGTTTAAAAAGAAATTCTGTGTATATATGTAACTAGCCGTTACCCACCCGCTTCGCTGGGTATTTCACGATGTTTTATAAATATATACTGTTTATATAGAAATATATATATATATATACATAAATTTTTGATATCTAAGCCCTAGCATTAAGAATTCGATTATGTTGAAAAATATAATTATAACTGTAACTCTCGACTCTTGATATAAAAAAGGACAGGACTTCTAATTTGTATTTCCTAAAAATCTCTAAAATCGAAGTATAGAATGATGCCTGCACTTTCGTAACCCTATAAGAAAGTGGATTTTCGCAAAATCAATTTTTTGTGGATCTCTACTCTGTAAAATAAACATGAAAGACAAATTTTAAGTCTAAAACTAATGCAGCAAAAACGAAGTTTTTACTATCAATACCCTCCGTAATTCGTTGAGAGTCGTCCTTCAATATAACTTGTTCTTAGCAGATTTCAATTTAACAAAAGGAAAATGCAAACCAAATTCTATTATTATAGTCCTTGTTGTTCGAAAAAAGGAGATTTTTTTGTCAATAGGCCCCAGTAACCCCCTGCTCCCCCAGGAGTTGATTTCCGTAAAATACATTCTTAGTAGTTCTCTATTCAACAAAAGAAACATGCTTAACAAATTTCAAGTACGAGGGTATAACTATTCAAAAACAGTAATTTTTTTCTATAACTCCCCTTGACCCTTTGCAACCATCCTCAGGTGTCGATTTTCGTTTTACTTTTGTCAGCAAAACTCTGTTTCAAGGAAGAAACGTGCCTACCAATTTTCAAGCGGGTAGATATAACAGTTTAAAAACAGAAATATTTATCTATTACGCCCCTTAATCCACCGCAATGCCACTTGGGGGGGGGGCTATTTTCACAAAACTCATCTTGTAACTAATATCTACTCTATGAAAGGAATCTATTTATCAAATTTAAAGACTGTGCGTTGAATAGTTTAAAAATGGAAATAATTATCTAAAATGCCCCCTCAACGCCCCTTGGGGGTCGATTTTCACCAAACTCATTTTGTAGTGGATCTCTACTCTATGAAAGGAATCTACTTACCCAATTTCAAGATTGTGCGTTGAGTAGTTTAAAAATGGAAACAGTTATTTATAACGCCCCTTAACCCCTCGTAACACCCCTTGCGGTTGGAATTTCGAAAAATCCGTTCTCAGCTGATCTCTACTCCATGAAAGGAACATGTATACCAAATTTCAAGTCTGTAGTATGAACAGTTTCAGAGATATTGTGATTAGTCAGTCAGTCGCTTTTCTCCTTTATATATATAGATAACTAAATATTTAATTAAAATTCTAAGCTTATATATTTTTCTCTAAATCATAATTCTGAATACCTTATTTCGAAATGCATCTTGTTTCATTTCACATTAAAAAATTAAATCATATTTTGACAGATTTATTAGATTCCTTATTAAAAGGACCAGACCTTGAATTTTTAACATATTTATTGGCAATTACTAGTATAGAACATTATAATTGCTTACACCTGCCTTAATAGGTGGTTTTAACTTTTTCCCAAAAACATATGTAATTTCTAAAAATAACTTGCATTTCTCTTCACTTGATCATGTGTAGGGGAGTAGCTACTGCTGTATCAAACATCCCAATGATATTGATCCCAAAGCTACAGGGGCCCCCAACATGTATAATGTTCTGATACTTTCAAATAAGTGCCTTTTATTTCTTTCCAAAAAAAGAACTTCCAAGGAATTTTGATACTTAGGAATAGCTATGTCAGTGATCATGTGATTATATTTTTTATATTACATTTCCCCCTGATTTTCCTTGAGTATTAAAATCTAGAAAACAATTACTCCCTCTAGTATTTTTGCTCCTGATGGAACAGCGTGCTCAAAATAAACCTGCTGATGTAAAAATTAAATAAAGTGATGTAATAAATATCAAGAAGCTTTTTTTTCAATCACAAAATAAATACCATCTCATCAATACATTACATATATAATGGTAACAATCTGTAAAAAATTTGAGTACCCAAGCCTCTGGCATTATTTTTAATTGTTATTTCCACTAACAGAAGTTTTCCTCACTAGTATACCTAAAATTATGTTCACATTAAACTAAACATTTTAAAACATTATAAATAATTAATAAAATTATTAACACTTAAGCCATCAGAAGCTGAAAAATATACTGTTTATGTTTCATAGTTAAGAGATTTAAAATTTAAGTTGTCTTCAAGAATATTTTACATATATATTTAAAGAGTTGGCAATATCCTACCAGAAAAAAAAATAGGAAAGTTTATGAGCAGACAGCTCAAAATATCACAATATGGTTAAAGAACTCAAACTAAAACCCAAAGGGTATTGGTTACAGGTAATCACATGAGATACTAGAGAGAATTCTAGATGATTTTTTGTTTTGATACATGCATATATATTAGTCAATAATTTATTAAAAAAAGCTTGAATAAGACTAAACAAGCAATGTTTAAAATCATCTACAAAGATCTATTCTGAACTTTTAATTGTATATAATTCATCATTTAAACAGTAATTAAAAACTTTTTTCACATCCTTAATGAAATACAAATAACTGTTTTAAAAAAATTACGCAATTTTGTATTTCAAACTTAATATATTTTGTATAATGCTCGTACATGCACCAAAAGATGTCCTGTTTTCAAAAAATAATTAATGCTCAAAGCATAGCAACAGTAAATACCAATCAAAATTTTAATATTTAGAGGTTTTCATACAAATATTAATAGCCCCATTAGGTGTTCCATAATTAATCCGCTTAAAAAGCATTCTTAAAAATTTAAAAATAAAAGTTTGTTTTAACAAATAAAGCTTTAGTTTAAAACTAAAATGGCACACGCACTTTTAAAAAAAACTTAACAGTTTCAAGAAATTGCAGACAAAATATTTCTGGGAAACAAAGGCATTTTAAGGTAACAAATTCTTTATAAAGATACTGTAACTGTTAGACACCTCAAAACAAAGAAATACCAAACAAAATATTTTCAAATCCTATAATTCATAAATTAATATAGGCATTAACTATTTTGCAATCTCTTCTTTTCTCCAATCTTAAATAAAATGTTAGTTAACTAATAAACAACCCAAGAACACATGAGCATTTTTAAAAAGTAAGATATAAAAAAGTACTAATTTATTACATTAATTATTAATTTATTGGTGCATCAACTTTATCTTGTATAATGCAAAATAATTTAGAAATTTATGCTATTTTTTCAATTTGATCTTAACTTTTGCATTTGCAAGATGCATTTTTTAAAAAAACTTCATGGAATTATACTCATTTCCTTGAAGTAAAAACATAAGATTTTGCACGGAATTCTTTAGAAATAATTTTAAACAAACAAAAACTTAGTAAAAAAAGTACCCTGAAATAAGGCTTACTTTTTTTGTATGAAAATTTTAAAGTAATTTATATTTTAAAATAAGATGCAGGCTAAACAATGACATATTGTGAAGTAAAAACAAAACATAAATTATCTAAGGAGAAAGGGGCTAAAAAATTATAATTTTATCAACTTCTTTAAAAAAAAATAGAAGTAAAGAAATATCGAGTTTCTGATTATTAACAAGAGATTTTGTCATAAACACACACACACAAAAAAAAATCTAGATAAGTAAATAAAAAAAATCAGTTTAATCACAAAACTCAATTTAAAAGGAAGTTCTTAAAATGTTACGACAAAATGCAGTACTATCTCCATACTCATGCATTAAAATAAATATACCACATTAATCCATCAATTATAAAAGAGGAAAATATTTAAAAAATAACTGCAATAAGATGATAATCTTAGCAATACAACCAATCTATATATTATCATAAACAAATTCTTTTCTTTACCTTCTTTTTTCCCTATATATGTAATATATATAAATATACACACACCCAAATAAAGAAGATTTTATTATTTATAGTATATTAATAAACATACCTGTCCAATCTCAAAGAGGAAACGGTTCCCAGGATATCCACGGAGTTTTCTTCCATGAGTTGCTGTATGCCTATACTCACAGCAATAAAACACCCTGTTCTTCCAATCCCAGCACTATGAAGCAAAAAAGATTTTTGTGATATATATTTTCAAAATTTGTAGATTGGTTGTTTTCAAAATCAGGGGTCATGAATTAATATAAAAGGAGGCACAAAATTTTTTATAAAATGTAAGTTTTAAAATTAAGAAGAAAAAAATTGAATATATACACGTCTGTAAATTTTAAAATATTATATTTTTTTCCCTACCTATTCCAATTTCAACATGTATTCCAATAGATGTTCCTTATTTTAAGAATTGGAAGGTACGTTAAAACTGTGTCAAAAGTGGAGAGCAGTGACAAGGTTTTGAAACCACAGTTGTACACATTAAAAATTATTTAAAAACTATGATGCTAAATAATATTAGCACACAAAATAAAGTTGACAAAAAACACAGAACTTTTAGAAAGTATGCAACACAATTTTAACAAAGAAATCTTTTAAGAGTTACAAAAATTGAAAAGGGGGAAAAGGAAGCAAATTTTAAAAATATATACATAGCATTGAGAAATATCAATTTTAAAGTTATTTTAGAATAATATCGAAGAGCTTCATCCAAACTTGGTACACAATTTCAGACAGAAAATATGTGCCAGTTTTCATATATATTCATAACATGTTTCTCTATTTGATACATCTTTAAAATTTAGAAACATTCCATTAACATGTAAATTTTCACTTAAACAGATAAAATTGAAAATCCATATCATGGTATACGGAACAAAATATAGAGCACATTTTATACACATAAAAAATGAGTTTATTCTCTTAGAAATAACAGTGTGATTAAATACAATGCTAACAATAGGATAGTGAAAAGACAGAGTATCATATTAATTTCACATTTTCAATTTGATGCAAGAAAAATGCTCAATTTTGGGTTCTAATCTTTACTCTTTTCAAAAGTGGTCCCTAAAAAAGATTAATTATAATTTCCATTAAAACTGAATATAATTTTTAGTCTTTATAGATTTTGATTATGAATTCTGAACCAAACATAAAAAGCATACATCTAACCCATTTCAAAAATCAAATAAAATAATGCATTATAAACGAAAGAAAATAGAGCTTATTAATATTATGCATCTTCAAAATTGTATCAGAAAGGGTCATAAGGAAGCTTGAAATAAACATCACAAGTAGTATTTTTAGAAAATCGATTCTTGTACTGACATTTTCAGATGAAATAGCACTGGTGGCCAAAAATAGATGTTACTGAATAGAAACAATTGAAACTATTCAGCAGGAGGCTAAACCAGATAAAACTGAACTTATTGTTAACCAAGAAAAATTAAAAATATGACTAAACTCAGTGGTGCAACAGCCCATGAGGGCCAAGGCCTACTGTGACCATTGGGTGCTGAGGTGCATAAGCAAATGTTCTGAACAGGCGGTAAGTCTGAAGCAAAACCCCCAATGTTTAGTCCTCAAGTAAACTTGGTACTCATTTTATCGACCCACTGAAAGGATGAAAGGCTGAGTCGACCATGCCCAGCCCAAGGGTAGAGCCCCGGATCTGTGGTGTGGAAGCGCGACACGCTACAACTCAGCTACTGGGCCTTCTAAATATATGACTACTAGTAGGAATATTTACACTCAAGTTTATCTTTTATCTTGATTATAAATTTAAAATGTTTACAGAATTCATTAATATGGGATCAATGTTCAAAAAATATCCCACCAGAAATAAAAAGACGAATTGTTGCTACTAATAAAGCCTATTATGGATTGACGCATTTACTTAGACTTAGATTTTTGTCTAGAAAAACATAGCTATTTCTTTGTAAGACCCTAATTCTTCCTGTTCATACCTGTGCTTCAGAGACTTAGACTATGAGCAAGAGGAAGGAAGGAATTTCGGGTGTTTTTGTATGCAAGATGCAGAGATGGTAATCTGGTGAAGACAAAACCCCAAATTATACCAAATGTTCAAAGAGCCAGATGTTGTTCATTACATTAAAATAGGCTGCCTCAATTGGACTAGGATTGTTATCAGTATGAACAACAGTAACATTCTTAAAGAAATCCTTTTTATCTAGACCATGTAACACTAGAAGATGAAGAGTTAGATACATTTGATACGATAAATACAGCAGAGGATTGTTTGATTCCAAAAAAACAAGAATTGCAGGAATATGACTACTAGTAGAAGTAGGTGGTTGGAAACATTTGGTTCAGAAGATCTTGACTCATTCTGGGCTGTCATACCAGGGATCATGAATATCATGTATCATTCTTCACATTTCTTTTAATGAATTTCAGAGAGAAACAGTTTATTATACAATGGAAAAACATCTAACTTAATGGGGGGGGGGGATGTCAAATGTATGTTGTCAAAAAAAAATTTTTTTTAACTATACATCAGATGATTAAAAAAATATATCTGAAAATTCCTTTACAAATTAAGAATATCACTTTTTTTTGGGGGGGGGGGGGACACAAATTATAAAATAAAACTCCCCCCTCCCCTAAAAAAACTTTAAAAAGGAAAACATATCAAGAGATAAAGCATTTTAACTCAAAAGAATACATATATAAATTAGAGACTGTTTCAAAAATTCTTAACACTTATTTACCTGCAATGAACTACCATTGGCCCCTTGACTAAGTTTCCTTCTCCCATCCTCATACCTTCTGCTTCAAGGGCCATACTAAGGAGCTGCTTAGCAGTAGCTGGTGTTTTATGATCAGGCCAAGTAGTATACCAGAAATGAAACACAGTATGAGTTTCACTTCCTCTCTAAAAAAATTTTTTAACAAAAAACATTAAAATAAATAAACAATTTTTTTACAAATATACTGAATAAAAAAAAGTGTATAAACTAACCTATACAACTATTTTAGCATCGAACAATATCAAATATTTAAACAAAAGCATATTTTATTTTAAAAAGTATATGTGTGTGTGTGTATATATATATATATATAATCAAAATTTCTTTACGAGAGAGATAAATAAACATGATTAAAACTGAAAAGAATTGAAATTGCAAGAAACCAGAGAACAGAATTTATATATATATATATATATAAGTATAATTGGATTAATTGACATTCATTGGGAACAAAATATGAAATGAGAAAGGAAAACTTTTTTTCAAAAATGAATGTTTTGAGATAAAACTTATGAAGCAAAATTAATAAATGATTAAAATGGGAGAAAAGGTTGAAAATAGCATTAAAAATCAATTTTATTTCAACAGAATATTCTACATAGGAACTAGCATAATAGAAAATTTTAAGTTTTGTAGTTCACATAAAATTAAAAAATATATGTGTAAAATAATATATATTATACATACAAAAATTCCAATTTTCATAAGATACAGATTAATAATGATTCTATTTTCAAATCATTTCTTTCCTTGGATGAAATTATAATTTAAAACTAATAAAATTAAATGTACAGAAGAGAAAAATGTGGTAAAATTTTTAATAAGATAACCAGCAAAATATTTCTAAAAATGTAGAAAGTCAGAGGAAAAAATATTTTCTCAGCAGTAGCATAAAGTTGTATAGTATTGGTAAAGAAGAAATTAGTAACATAAAAGGAAAATTTAATAGTTCTCAAAATATTACTTTGAACAAAATAAAGCTGGCTGAAAAAAATGCAATAATTAAATAAGAAAGAAAGCCAAAATTTTATCTTAACATAATTCACACAAAGTTATCTCAGACAATTTTTATTTTATTTATTTATTTTTGGAAAGTATTCTTAAGAAATAATGGAAACTTTGTGGAAATAAAATAAAGAACATAAAAAATAGCTTTTTATTGAACACTTATGTGTTAGATTATGCTATTTTGATGACTAACCAGAATTAAATGTGTGTAATAAGTAAAATTTTAAAATGTTAATATTTTTTTTCAATGGGGCTGCGCATTGGTATTTTAAACCTTTGCAGACCTAGTATATTCCCCAGGAGCTGGTACCACTTTTTAGTGCTGCACCATATAGGCGGTACCAATTACAGCAAGCAATTTTGACGCCCAGTTTCCTCCACAGAGGGAGGCACCTGAGCTCTTGACGATGCAAACTTATACCAGGATTTAATTTTCCCGAGAGCGCCCAAGCCAAACAGACACTCTAGGGATCTTTTACATGCCGTATAATCATACGACATAGCCGCTGTCGATTTTCTGCATCAAGAAAATCCACCAACTTGGGTCGGGGTCGAACCCGCAACCTTGGGTGTAGAAGGCCAGCGACAAACCAACCACGCCACCCAGCCTGCAAAATATTAATTTAACTTTGAACTTACTCGCAAAAAGAGCTCTCTGACTGTATATCCTTCACGGGGAATAACACGCATTACAGTCACTTCAACATCTCCATAACGATCTTGATAATCTGGTATATATGGCTCACATTTCACCTTAAAAAGTTATAATTGTTATAAATCCATAGTTAATAAATTCATTTTAAACTTTAAATACTATTTCATAACTTACCTTCATCTTCTCTTTCAATTTGGTAATCATCACAATCAGGGGACTTTTTTCTTTCCAAACCATCATCCAAAAATCATTGACTGTGTGAGGCAGAGGGCCTTGTGTTGCAATGTAAGCTTTGGCTTCATCAGCATAACCCTATTAATAAAAAGAGTTAAGACTTATTATTTCAATTTTAAATGAAATCCTCTGAAATTTTAAATTATATGAAGCAATTTAAATATACATATTTATTAAAGATTAATATATGTTTATAAGATCTAATTCTCTGCAGATGCAGTAATAAAATAACTTCCCAAAATATGCAATACAATTTCATACTAGATCCAAAATAAGAAACCTGATTATTATGGAGAAAAGAGAAGCTACACTAAAAGAATTAGAATAAAATAACTGTCCAATGTTACTTTTAAAAGTTAAAGTCAATTTAATCATCAAAAATGAAAGAAATTTCATACCTTGAAATCCTTTTTGCAAATATTAAATTAATTAGTTCACTGAATGTATATATTTCTCTTTTTCTTAAAAACAAATGCCCTCTTAAAATCTTAGCAAAATTTTTCATCCTCCCCCACACCCCACTTTAAATTAAAACACGCACATTCTTCAATTTTTAGTTTCATCATTTACATCACATTCACTTCAGTTACTATTATCATTCATTTCTTCAAGATGTTATATAACAGATTTTTAAAATAAGAAACGTCATTTACAAATTTGTGTAAAGTTCAATTCAGTTAAATTTCATACATTACGTCTTTCAATATTTTAAATATTGCTCTAAAATTTTTGAATTCATAATTCCCTTCCATTCTTATATTTCTTCATATTTCTACAAATTAAAAAATAACTTTTTTAACATTCAAATTGCAAAAATCTTGATTAACGATGGAGAGAAATGAGCATAATGCAATTAAAAACCTAATTTTATCTAGCTGAGTCTATATAAAAGGAATATTTAAACCAGGGGTGGCCAACCCGCAGCACGCGTGCCACAATGTGGGGAGTCGTAACTGTGGCATGCGAAGACTTATTGAAAAATTGCAAAAATTTCATGAAAATATTACTCAATTAATTGAATTACAACAGAAAATTATCATGAAGAAAATATGTAAAGAACAGAAATTTTCAGCGTGGGATTTTAAAGGAGCTAAGCAAGATTTTTTTTTTTCTTCTTCAGTATAGAGCCAAAAATGAGATCATGCTCCAAAACTTACAATTATAGCGACAAACTTACAATTACAGTGACAAAACTTACAACTCCACAGCATTATAGTGTTCCAAAAAAGTGTTGAGTAATGTGACTAAAAACAAATTCTCTCTCGGATGGTCGAATCTGCCCAAAAAGTCACCCTCTCTCGGGGGCGGTAAATTTTTAACATCTCGGATTTCCATCCCAGCTTCAGCTTCCCCTTGTAGTGTTGGAATTTATAGCTATTGGCTGTCAGTGTGATTTCAGATAAAAAAGTTTTTCCGAAGGTGTTGGCTATTTAAGATTTTTGTATTGTCAAGAAATAATTCTGCAATATATTAGGAAAGCAGTTGTTGATACGGTAGAAGTAATTCTATCTGCACAAAGTAGCCGCTATGTGCAGATAAAAGGAAGGGAGTTATAAAGCAAAGGGAGTGAGAACTTGCATCTATGACTAATTAGAACGCTGGATTCAGAGCCTAGAAAATTTGTAGCTTAACATCGGCAAATTGTTTCTAGCTGTCAGACTCAGTTGATTTTAAACTCTGTTTTACAAGACAAGCTTTTTTCCTTTTCTAAAATTGTTTTTAGATTTAGCATTGAGCGTAGTTGTTTAAAATTTTTTTATTTTCAATATGTTTATGGGGTAAACCTTCAACATCGGAAAGAAATTATGAAGAGATATTGCAGCTCGTGATTTTAAAATTGTCTGAGAAGAACAAAACTCTTGTTTACACATCAAAATGCTTCCAAGCCTGTTTGTTTGATATGTGGAATTTGTAAAGCAGTTCCAAAAAAATTTAACTTAGACCGTCATTTCAAACAACTGCATAGTGATTCCATAGCAAATATCCATTTTGATCATTGCTTGTTCCAGAAGAGAAAAGTCGAAATGGAAACCATGGTGAAGGCTCTGTTGTTAGGCAGCAAGAAAAAAAAAACCATATTTCTGACAGAGGAGATAATAAAAAGTAGCCTTTTAATTTCGCCCAAAATGTCGGTGATCTAATGTCAAAAATATGGTTTATAAATAGCTTTATCTAGAAATACCAACATGTGTCGTATAAGATGACATGGGCCAGGATGTTAGAACACAAATTATCTCTGGACTTCAAAATTGTAAATAATTTGCATAAACTTTGGATGAAAGCTGTGATGATCACAGACAATGCGCAGTTAAGCATCTTTGTGGGTTACACGAACAATAATCTTGATACTGTGGAAGAACTTGTTGATTTGCACCAACTAGTTTTAACTACAGGTTAAGATATTTTTAAGGAACTTAAAAATGTAATTGAAGTCAACAGAGTAGAATGGACAAAATTAGACAGTGTTTGCACAGATGGAGCGCTTTCATGGTTGGCAGAGTAAAAGGTTTTGTGGCATTGCTTGAAAATTATTTGGGAAGAAAAGTTTTCA